>OY757268.1:1548245-1569235 GCA_963584085.1 Pyrausta aurata | reverse complement strand
TTCAAATTCTGTTTATTTCATGCGGTCTAGAAGACCGTATCATTATAATTTTAGTTGCGGTTTGTAGGCAGAAAAGATATGTTTTCATTTTACGTGTTTGTTTAGTCGTAACAGTTATTACCTTGAACACTTAGATATCGCATCATAAAAAACAAAACCCCTAGCAACTGAAAACATAGACCTCATTAAAAAGAGCATTAGTGCCCTTCTAGAAGAAGAATCTACTTCTCTATCTAAAACTCACCGACAAGCGTAGGCTGCGGCTCCTGGCTGTTCGCCAGCGGCTCCTCGAGCAGCGACAGCAGCAAGCCCCCGTCCGCGACGAAGTGCCGCAGCCGGCCGTGCCCCAGCTCGCGCAGCCAGCGCTCGTCCAGGCGGCACCAGCGCCCGCCGCCGGGGCCGTTCTCGCCCTCCTGTTATGTATACGTGGATATTAGACTAACTGCCTCGGTGGCGCAACGGTGAGGGAGTCACATTTTAAAGCGACGGCTGCACCGGAGGTCCCGGGTTCGATTCCCGGGTCGTGACAAAAATATGTACCTGTTTTTTTCTGATCAGAAATTCTCAGAGAAGCCCGGAGTTTGGAAGTTGGCGGTGTTCGTTCGTCGGTTAGTCGTTGTGACTGGCCACCGCGTAGTCGAAATCGGCTAAGCGGACTTCTACTACTACTACTACTATATTATACAATACAAACATTGATCTGCACTATAATGTTTATTATTTATTTGGTTCTAAAGTTTACGCGAATGATATCTATATGATAAAAACACTTAACGGAGTTATTTTACGGACATTTATTTGAAATTAAACGCCTGACGTTTCGAATGTTTTATTACAGCATCCGTGGTTTTATAATAATTACAACCGTATATAAATATGTAAAGTGTTTTAATCAATGTTTATTATTACCAACTGAAATGTACCCTTTTTCAAAAGCATTTCTTTTCTGATCTAATGAAAAAAGTTCACGAAGAAATTAAACTTTTGTGCTATGGATAATAAATAAAATATAATTTTCTATGTTGTTATAGAAACAGATAGTACCATATTTTTGACTTTTGACTATTCACCTGATCCAGTATAAGCATCAGCAAGGATTCGGCAGCGTCTCGAACTCTCATAGATACAGGTTTCAGCTCCTTTTCGTCTTTCATCTTTGGTGGGTCGCCAGGTTTACCTAAACAATAGCATAAATACTATCTTTGACATGAAGTAAAATTGGACCAATCAGGCTTCGTACTAATAAGTCTTCTCAATCACTATGCATGCAGTATGTATAATTGTGCGCGGTTGAATACATGTCTGATTGCGGTTCTTGTACAGTGTCTTACTTCGACTATTTGCTAGTGTCTTCAGTGGGCTTATCACTGGTGCCTTGCCTTGCAATCTATTGATTTATTTTACCTTTGGTACTGGCTGAAATCCTATTTCAGCCCTTGGCCAGTGTCTACCCTAGACGTTGGCCAGCGTTTCACTCAAGAACTTGCCCTACGTCTTCAATCCACCTGGCCCCGGCCACACCCCGGACACTCAGAAGAAACTTTTCATTTTGGCCATACATTGACAGATGGCGTGTTGCACAGACGCTGCGTTTGTGTGCGTGCTATAAGGGTTGACAAAGTCCGTTACACCGCACCGGTCATAGCTATTTTCACATAACAATTTAATATAAACAGATACATAAACAACGTAAATAATTTACTTTAATTTAGTAAACAACGTAACGAGTACTAATTTTCGTAATGTCATATTCACGTGGTATCGTAGAGAAATAAAAAGATAGAATCTACCTTAGAAACACCTGATTTCACCGATCACATAAATGATACAATTATAATTTCCTAACTACACATAATTCTATAGAATGTTACCTTTACCTAACGTTTTTAAAGTTGTTCACTGTAACTGAATAGTTAGAATAGGTTAATATGTAGTTGCATATTTTGTATGAAGTTACTTTCCACCTCTCATCTTTTGAGAAACGAAAAAAGCTCTTATCGGAGTCATTTCTCGAGAAAGAAAGACACCCGTACACTGCACAGTACTTATGCATCTCTCGTACACAAAACTTTGTACTTCCGCTAACGTCGCAAACATGCGCGTGCCATGCCCGCTAGGCAGTCCCCTAATGAGATCCCTAATTCCGGCGCGATAGTGAGGTAAGTCAGATTAGGGAGGGGAGGTGAGTGTCCGTTCTGTATGTAGTACTATTATATATTCTGTGCCCCGGCTATTCGCGCCCGGCCCGACCCTTAACTACTGTAAAACTCGTATATTGGGTCGAGTAAGAGAACACGTCTTGCTGATTTGTCGTATATTTCAGACAGGGATCACAACAGTTTTGCCTACCCTATTTAACGATAACATTTCTGTGTGTAGCAAATATTGGTACACCTACATACAGGTTGACATTGAAAACATTGGCAATATTTTAAACTAAGAACCTACTCATGATTCATAGTCCCTTCCACATATTAAAATGAAAATCAATTGTTATCAAAAATCGTACAGTATCACTCCGATTTCCGTTTAGGCGGAGTAATTTTTTGATACGTTTACATATTATTATTTGCACATTTTTTTAAATCTTAAACAAAGTCTTAAACTGTTATTTATTAGTTTAATTTAAAGCAATGGTCATTTCTAAAGTGTTTGATAAGATTTTTCTCAGTTTCATCATATGATACTTTATATCAAACTAGCGGCCCGCCCGCGACTTCGTACGCGGGTTTTAGTTTAACTCCGTTCCCATAGATCGTAGCGAAAAATTAGAAGCCTATACCTATACGCATTAAACTACTTCTATAGCCTTCCCTGATAAATTAGCTATCTATCATATTATATACCCTTACCAATAGTTCCTGTGATTAGCGCCTTTAAACAAAAAAACTAAAACATCCAGTTTTAAAATATATACATGGAGATGCGTACAGATAAATGTTATATTCGACGACGCGTTTGGTGTATTAGTTAGCGCTCCTGACTATTACGCTGGCCGTCGAGGGTTCGAATCCCGCAAGGGGCAAATGTTTGTGTGATGAGCACGGACATGTGTACCTAAATCATGGATGTTATATGTATTTAAGTATTTATGGGAGACGCACCCGTCATAATCGTTGTCTGGTACTTCGTAACACAAGGAAGATAATTCCTTACCACGAAACCAGACCATTGGTGTGTTGTCTGGCGCATATTTATTTATTTATTATATTTTATGTACACTCAACACGCAGCCCGGTCTTTAAACTTACACGGGGATATTATCTTTTTATTTTACAACGAAATAGAAATACTTCCTACGCTCTTTCGTAAATCGTATATTTCTTTCGGGTACTAATAAGACCAGGCTACTCTCTGCGCTAACACAGCATCATGCCACATACAGGCTGTGGGAGAAGCGAATTCCCTCAAGTCTTCTCCCGCTACCTTTTAAGAGTTTGAACTTGAGCTTTGTTTATGGTTATAGCGAATACTCTACTTTCTTGAATTCAAAACGTAAATTCAAAGGGACAAATCTATGTAAAGATCTACGCCATTATCATCATCAACACCCAAAAGCCGTCCACTGCTAAACATAGGCCTCTTACGAAAAGTTTGCAGAAAAGTTGCAGATTGGACACCCTTCGACCGCGGGAGCAGCGTATAATGTCCAACGACAATATGAACAAACGATCTGCAATCTACACTGGACACAGACCGCTTGATAACTACCCTGTTTAAACACAAAAAAAAATCGTTGCTGTTCTAAGGAATAAAATCTCTTCTTGAGCATTCTCGAGAGCAACATCAATAACAAACATGTGTCAAAACATTGTGTCTCAGACATGTCAAATGATTGTCAAAAATGTTATAAAAAACGTATTTATCTGTTGTGAATGCAGTCCGTGACCCAATCTTGTGATGGCACGTCGTCCACGACCCATACATGTACACAGTGCAACAAATCTTTTAAATCTTTGAAAGGCCTCAACATTCACACTACAAAATTACACAGGAAATGTATTAGCCAAAATTGTTCTCCTTTAGACATCCATCCCATTATACCGAGTGCGCCTACTTATGCAGCCAACGATCCAACAACTCCTTTTCATACATATTTAAGCCATTTGAAAAATAGTACTCCTTTAGTGAAAAGAATCCCTCGAGGAGCTCGAATAACCGTTGCCACACATTTATCACAATTAATCCAAAAATGTTACCTAAGCAATAGTAAACAAGACTGGCAGAACCTTTTTTTATTTTCATACAGCACACTACATATATTAAAAACTGATGAACCGAATTTATCTTTGACTCAAAAGATTAAAAATAACTGTGCTGTAAGCTCCTCGCCTACTCCTGCACCTCTAATCAAACATGATGGCCCTCGTAATCGCAACAAGCTCATCGAGAATAAAATCTGTGACGGAGATCTTAAAGGTGCCGCTCGCCTTTTGTACTCGAACGACGTGCTATCACCAGATACCCCTGACACCCTTCAGGCCTTACGGACAAAACATCCTCCAGCTCCAGTGAACCCATATTTTCTCGACCCACCAACAGCAGGGCAGGCATGCCTTCAAATTCAAATCAAAGATGTAATGGATGCCATTTTATCTTTTAAACCAGGTTCGGCTGCAGGTTTGGATGGAATCTCACCCCAACATTTGAAAGATTTAACAGCGCATTCTGTGGGTGATGCAGGCGAGAAACTTATAAATTCGATCACAAAATTAATCAACTTTATGTATTCCGGTAATGTTAATCCAGAAATTGTTCCCATTCTTTTCGGCGCGAACCTCATTGCCCTAACCAAAAAGGACGGTGGGGTGAGACCAATTGCTGTTGGTTCAACACTGCGACGTCTGGCATCCAAAATTGCTGTTCGACATATTTTACCAAAATTAAATTCGGAATTTGAACCCGTACAGTTAGGTTTCGGTGTAAAAGGAGGGTGTGAGGCAGCCGTCCATGCCCTACGCTCTTTCTTAACTTATGGACAGCCTGACGTTTTGCTCAAAATTGATGTTAAAAATGCTTTCAATTCGGTAAATAGGGATACCCTGCTGACGGAAATAAAACAACATGTACCAGAAATATACAATTATCTTCTTCTCAGCTATGCTGACCCAACAAAATTATTATATCGTTCTAACGAACTGTCATCGGAAGTAGGTTGTCAACAGGGTGATCCCCTTGGGCCTGCAATTTTCAGTTTGGCTATAAATCCGATAATTAAAAATTTAAATTCTAAATTCAACGTTTGGTATTTGGACGATGGAACCCTAGGAGGTGATGTAGATACTGTGTTTTCGGATCTTTTTTTAATTAAAAATAAATTTGAAGCCATTGGCTTGGAGCTTAATTTTAGCAAGTGCGAACTTTTCATCAATAACTGCGCCTTAAATTTAAATGACGTTAAACAAAAATTTAATATTTTAGCTCCAAATATTAAAATAGTTAATAGTAATTCCCTTTACCTTTTAGGTTCTCCAATTTTTTATGAATCTTTTTCTGAATTTATTAACAATTCAATTTCTAAATTTGAAAATGTTGCTGATCGTCTCCTTGCTATTAGTCCACATTATGCACTTTGCATCTTAAAATTCTGTCTTTTCGTCCCAAAATTTACGTATGTGCTCCGTTGCTGCTCCTTTTGGAATCGTCCAGATCTTTTGACACCTGTAGACGACTTAATCAAAAAAAGCTTAGAATCGATTTTGAATATGCAGCTGAACGAACAATCTTGGACTCAAGCATCCCTACCCATCCGTTTTGGTGGTTTAGGGATTCGCAAAATTTCCAGTGTCGCTTTACCAGCCTTTCTATCTTCTGTCCATAGTTCAGCAAATCTTATAAGTAAAATTTTAAGGGCATTCCCTTCAAACTTTGAGATTGCTGGCTTGGATGAAGCTAGAAACGCTTTCCTAATTGCATGCCCAGGTCAAAATTTACCAGTTTCGACAAATTCACAAAGGAGTTGGGATGACATTAGCTGCAAATTCACATTTAATAATCTTTTAAAATGTAGTATAGGTTCGGCGCGTGCCAGGCTTTTAGCCGTGGGGGCGCATGAGGCCGGCTACTGGCTTCACGCTTACCCTTCGACCAATACTGGAACATTTCTTGAGCCCGACACGCTCCGAATCGCAACCTGTCTTCGGCTTGGTGTTCCGGTCTGCGTTCCTCATAAATGTCCCTGTGGCTGTGATGTCGACAAGCTAGGACACCACGGACTGTCATGCCAAAAAAGTGCAGGCCGCTTCTCGAGACACGCCGCACTTAACGATATCATACGCCGGTCTCTTGCCACCGTCAACGTGCCTAGTCTACTTGAGCCGACTGGTGTTGCAAGAGACGATGGCAAGAGACCGGATGGTATGAGTTTGATTCCATGGAAGATGGGTCGGGTGCTGGTATGGGATGCAACCTGTTCAGACACGCTTGCCCCTTCCCATCTACATGGAACCAACAACAGAGCTGGTGCGGCATGTGAAGCGGCTGAAAAAGCTAAGGCTTATAAATACAGAGGTCTTGGCTCCGAATATGATTTTGTCCCATTCGGTGTCGAGACCCTTGGTCCGTGGGGTCCTAGCGCTATTAGGCTGTTTAAAGAAATTGCAAAAAGGTTAGTTGACATCACAGGAGACCGAAGAGCTGGCAGCTACCTCGGTCAAAGAATAAGTCTGGCCATTCAAAGGGGAAACGCTGCCAGTATCTTCGGTACTTTACCTATAGGGACTTCTTTTAATAATATATTTTAGTTTTTAGGTTATTTTTTTTTTTTCTGTTAATATGTTGCAGGCGCACTTAAATGCTTAAATTATATGACATGACACCAAAAAAAAAAAAAAAAATATTTGTATCATTAGCACTAAAGAGTATTGATATCAAATTCAAAGCAAATCACCCCCAAAATAACTTTGTACCCCTTTTTACCCCCTTGGGAGATGAATTTTAGTAAAATACAAGTATAAGTCTTCCGTCAATTCTGTATAAGAATGTGTATGCAAAATTTGAAGTAGATTGGACCAAGGGATCTGGTTGTCCCATACAAACTTTGCACCCCTTTTTGACGCCCTTAGGGGTAGAATATCTGAAAATCCTTTCTTATCGGATCCCTTCGTCATACGAAGAACACACCCTCCCAGTTTCAGGTCTCTACGATCAGCAGTTTAGGCTGTGCGTTGATCCATCAGTCAGTCAGTCAGTCAGTCAGTCAGTCAGTCAGTCAGTCAGTCAATCAATAAGTCAGTCGTTCAGGACAAAGCATTTTATAGGTATAGATAGAAGATGATTTTTATTTTAATATGTGGAAGCGACTATGAATCACGAGTAGGTTCCAAGTTTAAAATATAGCTAATGTTTACAAAGTCACACAGTATAGCAGACGCACCTTGGCTCTTGGCGCCGGAGAGGCCGAGCTCGACGACCTCCAGCAGCGTGGCGCGGCAGTCCGGCGCGTCCAGCAGCGCGGGGCACAGCCAGGCGGCCAGGCACGCGTACGCGCACACCACGCACGAGTGCAGGTCGCGCGAGTGCGCCTGCGGCGGCCGGCTGCACTGCACCACGATGTAGTCGCAGATCCAGCGCACGGCGCGCTTGCGCTCGATCGCCTCTAAGGGGGAAAGGTTGCTTTCAAAAATTAGTTCGCAAATATTTATCAACTCGGCTTGTTATGATCAAATTGACGTCGCTATGCTGCATATAAAACTATACGTGGACCGCGAAATTGAGACCTCGCCTGCGGAGAACGGGTGCGAGGGGGGAGGAGAGAGCGGGATGTGAGAGAGGTGCGGGCGGATGTATCCGCACTGCGCGCAACTCTCGCCTCCCCGTGCTCTCCGTCGTTAATTTATATAAGTTAGAATTAATATAAAAGATAAAATTTAAACCTATAATGGTATTATGCTTCGGTGGTACCAGAAAATGCACCTTACTGTATGTAACCAAACCAAAAACTTAAGGTATTTATCGTATGGGCCTTAGTTGCCTGAAATAAATGATTAAATTAAATTAAAATTAATATGTATGATTGAAACTATACATATTAAAACTGCAGCATCACATCACTGAAGCGTCATCAAACACAACGATACGAGTGAACAATTGCATAAATTTATAACTTACCGATCATAAACTCTAGAGAGCATGCAACCAAAACATCACGTCAAAATCATCACCAGCACACGTCACAAATCATTCTCGTCTATTCTACTACCACAAACGTACTTACCGGGCTTAGCGGAGTGAAGCTTGGCGAGCCCTGATAGTAGTTCCAGAGCTGCTAGGGATACTTGGAGGTCGCCCTTCCAGGATGAGATGAGTCTGTGGCAGACCAGGTACGTAGCGCGGACTACTAGCGCCGCACCTGCTCAAGGCTTAAGGGTTAGTCTCTCATATTGGTTTTTGGACGTTTTAACCCTACAAAAAAATAACATAGTAATATTTTTTACGTACTCACTAACATTTACAGCTATGAAATTAATTTGAATATTTATACACAAAGAAAATTGTTTTTTTAACTATTACTTTGCAAAAACATCGCAAGTAAATAATATTGAACTTTTTTTAAAAACAAACACTAATAAAACATTCATTCACTTGTAAACTACGACTTCAAATAAGAAATTGACATTGAGATAAACTTACAAGTATTTTAAAAACATAGATATCCTGTTCAGACGACATAAATAATGGTACACGACTATTTCAATTTCAAAAGGCGACAGTGAACAGTGATTACTAAATAAAATAGCAAGCATTAGCAACTTAGAACACAAAGCAAACACACTAAAAGTAAAACGTGTGTTTAAGGTCTACCGTTTGATGAAAATTATGGTCCTTCAAACCAGATAACATATCAGCATAATTTTTAAGGCCAATCAATTGTGTGTGACAACTTGGTGTTAATTAATGAATATCAGCTAATTTGTTGTAAGAAATCATTGCTCAGCAGATTAAGAGCGCTTTCATATTTAGGCGACTTTAGCAGCGCGGTCGCACGATAGTCGCGCTGCTGATAATTTCATACATATATGCACGCGGCAGTAGCACCGCTGTAATTTATGTATGCCGTCGCTATAATGTGAAGGCGCACTAAGAGTGCCTATTAAGAGGTAGATATTTAAGACACGGACCAAGATCATCATCAAACGGTATCCCAACAAAAAAACAGCAAACAAAAAAATGTGTGTGAAATGTTACCGAAAACAGGCGAGGATGGGTCTAGCTCCCTAACATCCGCGGCGAAGTCGTCGAGCGGCTGGCCCTCCGCGGCGCCCGCGCTGCCGCTATCCGACCGCGCTACATAAAAATGCACAAAATAGGCGTATGGAATTTTTTACTCACTTTTTGGTCCGCTATTTTCAGTTTTTTGGAAAGAAGCGGCCATTGATAAAACCTTAAGAAATCGATTTCTTGCATTACTTTACAAATAAAATATTCTATGACAAAATCGTTTCTTAAACAGGCTGTGAAGGAAGCCCTTAATTTTACATCTTTAAAAGCTTACAATTCGAGAACCTGACATTTTGCGTTTTACCAAAGCATATTTTCGATTTTTATGGATGTGATCTATCGATTTTTGAAGGTTTAGGTCGTGGACGTCATTTCCAAAAATTTTAAAACCAAGTGATTCTTGCTTGATGGTAAAAAATCCAAAGCCCTTTCATATACGTCTACCAGTACTCCTCCCAATATAAGGTTTTTGTTTATAAACATAGCCATGATCTCACCTGACGGTAAGTGACGAAAGGACCTGAGATGAACATGTCTGACTAGAAACATTCTATTCCCTTTTTGAAAGCATCCATCTAATAGTTTGGAAACACGTTTGCCGGCGAATTCCACTACTTTACGCCGTGACAATATATTTTATCACAATTACTTTTGAAATAGGACGGTAGAGCAACATAAATGTAGCATGTAAAAGTGATATTGTGTAAATGTGATTGTTTTCTTTTAGTGATTAAGCTAGTGACAAAACTGGCTACAATGTATGTAGTCTGTGTTACGCGCCGTGAAAGAAAAACTATTAAAATAAAATATTTTAAGCATAACAGTGGAATGTAGCTGACTTTCTTATAGTGTAAAAATATTATTGACAATTTAGAACAAAAGTGTTACATTCTTTTACAAAATGCTAAACGTGTACTCGACAAATAGACATTCTTGTCCATCCTCGTACGGTCAGTATCGTTACTGAACTTTTAAGTAAAATGAAGAAGTAACAATACATCCATTCTCATTAAAACGAAGACCCAGTTGTTAAATTCTGTTATTAAAATCGTAATGGTATTACAATTTTTGACAGTTCTATCTAGTATAGGTCGAATGTCAAAAATAGCAATCGCATAACGATTTTATTTCGATTTAAATAGCGGAATCAGACCCCACCCGGCACATAGTTCAGCGACCTACGACACTGTCCATATTCATCACAACACAGTAGCATCTGCACCACTCACTCTTATAGTCGGTGTGGAGCGAGGCCGCGGAGCCGGCGGCGGGGTCGGCGCGCGCGGCGTGGCGCACGCACAGGTAGAGCGCGCTGAGCAGCGGCACGGCCAGCGCGGGCGAGCCCTCCACCTGCACGGCCGCCACGCACACCAGCGACAGCTTGCCGCGCACCAGCGAGCCGAGCCGAGTGCCCGCGCTGCAACACACGACCACATTTAGCCTGCGTTTTCATAGAAGCGAGGAAGAGATGATTTAACAATGATGTTGCTCAAATTTGTGACGAGCGAAACGTTTCACGTATTATGAGGACAATGGCTCGGTTGGTTGGTTGGCTTCTGGAAAAATGACTTTATTCCATTAAAGTATTCCTGAACACAAATTTTAACATAAAAATAAAATTACTGACTACGTGATAACTAGTGAGGGTATAAAAATTAATAATAATAATATGTTTTTATAAATATGGCAATGAATTAAATTCAATTTATTTAACCAAAAATGTGCAAATTGTTTGCACATTATGTAATTATGAGTGTGATTTTATTTAATTTTAATTATGTATTTAATTTAATGTAATGTAATTAAATTAATATAACTTAAATATTTCAAGTTTGCATGCCGCCTGTGGCAAAGCATGAATTCTAAAATGAAACTCTGTAATCACATAAAATTTACCATGTTTTACGCAAATAAAGGATTCTATTCTATTCTATTCCAATGGTAAATTTTAACTCTGCTCAGCTTTCTGAAACTTTTCTTCATTTATTTGCCGAAAATACACAGTAAGTGTTCACCTAGTTAAACATATACTACGTATGCACACCCGGTAGGGCAGCAAACATATTTTATTACACTTACCGCGCTGGTAAGATACATCACTAGTTGAAAGAGCAATAGAAAATACGGAATACATAAGAAAGAAAGTTGTGTTAGCTTCACCAATAACTCGACAACGGGTCGACCGAATTCATGATTTTACTTCGTTGGATTTGCATTTTCCTCAAAAAGAATTTAGGGGGAAACCATGTTCATCCTAACCGCTAGTAGTACATACAAAAGAGAGAGCACTAGTTCCCTAAATAAATAAAGATAATTCATAAGAGTGATACATGTACACGACACTTGGAAAGTAGTCACTGATTTGAACCGATCATAGATACTTCTCTAAATAATGTTATCTACCTGTCTAAATTTGATGAAAGTTTCACTAGAAAATTTTCAATATAGGAAATTAACATTTGTCTTCCTATACACGAAATACAATAACAAGAAAAAAATAGTCTAACTATAAATTCTATAAGTCTATGGTACACAAAATGTCAAAAAGCACTCACTACTCATTACACCCAGGGAACTCAGGCACGGGCAGGTCCCTGTAGTGGTGGGGGAAGGCGACCATAGACAACAGAGCGCTTATGGCGGCCTTGCGTAGCTCTCGTTTGTCTATGGACCCGCACTCCAGTTTGGGTTCCCGTTCGCACAGGATTCGCTCCAGAGCCGAGATGAAGTCTGGTACGAGGACTAAAACGCCATCTAAATCCAATCTGCAATCATAAAAAGTATAGATTTAATAAGAGATACTACGTAAGTATACCACAATATGAGACTCGACAGTATAGATAGAAAATCATCATTCGCTTGCCCTGTTCCCAGTTTATCTGGGGTCGGCGCAGTATGTTTTTCTCTTCCACACTATTCTATCACACGTTACTGAATCATCCACTCCTTTCAAACTCATATCATGTTTCACACAGTCCATCCATCTCTTTTCCAGTTGGCCTCTTAGTCCTCTTATCGGCGGTCGGTATAGATAGAAAATATGGTTTGTATATTAATTGTGCCAAAGTCAGCTATCAATACTACCAAAAGTATCGATATTACAGATAACTAGCGAGTTTTGAGTTTGATCCCTCCCCTCTCGTCGCAGAGTGATGTTTAATAGCCTAAAGCCTTCCCTTATGAATAAGCTATCCTAAACAGAAGGCACTTCACCACGCGTCTACACATACACATACCGGAATATATCCGGCGCGTTGAGCACGACCGCCGCGGCCGTGGCGGGGTCGCGCAGGCCGCGGTGCATGGCGGCGTAGCAGCGCGCCAGGTACGGCGCCAGCACCTCCTCGCGGCACTGCTTCGAGCACAGCACTCGGCAGAGCGTGCCTAGCGCTTCGGCTCGCCCTGCGGTAAGAAAAAGGGAATATAAACAGACGTAAAGTAAAAAAGTTTGTTACCTTGTCATCAACATCCTACTGCTGGGCAAAGGCCTTACATCTAATGTGAGATTGTATGAGCCATGCACCACCACGCGGGCTCAGTGCGGATTGACGGATGGGTGTTTGCAAGACAACCGACCGACTTTGTCAGATTTTATCAAGCCGGCCGTAGGACCTCTGATTAGGCTTACCGACTAATATAAACCGACATTAGCTGGGATCAACTGCTTAACGTGCCTTTCAGCACTCAGATGCTCGTGATATACGTCACTTATATGGTCACACATCCAAACACGACCGCGCCGTAAGTTGCTTAACTTCGGTATTACTATCGCTGCCACCATTGCGCTACGAGCACCTCAAATAGGCGTATTTGAGGTAACTAGTCAATAGATTAATTTGTCGGAAACTGACATTGCGCTCTCAAAATTTAAAACTATGTTAACAAAACGAAGTGGCTGGCTGGGGTAAGTAAAACTTTAATGAATATTTACCTGGCTGATAGGCCATCATATTGAGCTTGTATGTCGCGTCAGACATGGAAGGCGGAGGCGGAGTGCCATCGGCGCGTTCTGAAATCAATGTGTAATATTTGTTTAAGACTTTATAATAATATTAATAAAGTTTGCTTTCCATTGAAAGCAATGGGTTCCGTTGAAGGAACAAATTGTTTGGTAAGCAGAGATAAAAGTTGATGATTATGGTTTTTTCTCACTAAACCGGAGCATACGATGACCGTGCTAGAAACGTGTCAGGCCAAAAAAAGATTATTTGTATTGACCAACACCTTGACACCTACTAGACCGTTCCGTCACCGACCACCACGGTCGCGTGCCATGGACCGAGCGTGTCAGCACCGGCAAAAGACGTTCTCGCTCGTTCACGCTCCATATAACGGTGAGACAGAACGCTGTCAATCCGTTCAGTGGGCTATCGTGTTACATTTCGTGCCTGAAAAATTCTCAGCACGGTCATGGTACGGTACGTTGCAGTGGAAAAAAACTTTTAGAGCTTACTTTCTATAGTTGACTCTATTCTAATCGTACTCACGTTGTGTGTTAGTGTACTGAGGCGTAGTGCCAATGAGTGCAGCTTCGAACAGCCACTCGCCGAACAAGTGGAAGATCGAGTTCACTTTCGGTCGCAGAGGCGTCAGCGGAGGTTTCTCGGTATCGCCCACTGAAAATTAACGTTTAATTTACTGTCAGACAATTAAAGCAACGGTATCTATATAATAAAAATGAATTGCTATTTGTGTTAGTCTCGCTAAAACTCGAGAACGGCTGAACCGATTTAGATGATTCTGGTCTTAAAATATTCGTGGAAGTCCAAGGAAGGTTTAAACGGTTCAAAATATAGGAAACGGGGATGGAGCCACCGAGGGCAACGAAACGAAGGGGATCGCTAGTAAATAAATAAGAATGTGGTTGTTGTTACTGTGATCTCCGCTTGCAAGTTCGGTTACATAAGAATGTATAAGGCGTGGATTCATGACGTCGCTTTTAGCCAAGTTTTTTATTGATTAGTTAATTACCTTGCGAGGTGATAGAGTTGGGAGGCGTAGTTGGCGCCACGCTCGCCGGGCGGCTGCTAGTCAGACCGATGAGCGACGTCCGCGGGGTGCCTGAGATTTTTTATTATTTTATTTAACACGTTCCGGGACAGTGCCCGCCTACAGGCGTGAAAACAATAAAACATCTATTGTGTCTGGAGTAGTGTCCCGGAACGTGTTAAAGACTTTACTGCACAAATCATGGTTTACAAAGGTGGAATTAATAATCTTAATTAATTAGATTATAAGTACAGTTAAACACTACTGGACAGATATTTTTATAAAGAACACCATTTATGAATGTCAATAATAAAGTGATCAGTGCTATTTAGAGCAAAACCATTTACAAATATGACGCTTTTATGCACAGAACAGAAAAACGATAGAAATATAATTATAAAAATATACAACAAACCCAAAACACCAATGTTTTATTCTACCTACTGCTCCGCACCGGTAACTCTCTAAAAAAACATAACTCAAACCCAATAAAACCACTCCAAGAAAAAAAAATTGCTCAAAATGATAAGAAAGTTTTTAGGTACTTACATGAAAGCTTCGAGCTTATGTATTAGGCTCAGGTGGTATTTAGCACCTTTTTAAGCTGTATGTATGTAGATGCCGTACGTGCGTAATATTACAAAAATAAAGTGCACGTCCCCTATTCGGGTTTAACTCTCGGTACCATTATACTGTTTCTATCCGGCATGACAGTAGATGTTGTTGACACAAACGGAAAGGCGCGTTCATAGTTACATGCATACTCTAGTTCATAGTTCCATGCAAACTTTAGCCTGCAGAAGTGGGTTTATGTGAATTGCACTTACCTTTTCCGGCTTATCCCTCGGTGTAGAAACGGACATGCATAGATATTACCTTTTTCAATCAATCGAAAACAAAATTGTGATGGTCGCCAAGCTGCAGACAGATCGCAGCATCTGTTGTTCCTAAACTAGTCCCATCCAACGTATCGTGCCCAACGCTAGCTGCTGCCGACTGACTGTTGATAGTTTTCGCGGCTCACGATACTTACGTTGACTGCCGTTTACATGTAAGATACTTAAGGATCACTGACGCTGACCTGATAAATCATTACGCTACTGCTGTCCAGCGTAGGACGTCCACCGACAAGATAGACAAGCGACCTTGTAAAGATCGCAGAACCACACTGGATGCAGACCGCTCGCAAGCGGTCTGTGTGGAAAACCGTAGGGGAGTTCTATGTTCAACAGGGGACGTCCTTTGGCTGGTAATGATGATGCTGATTGCCGACCATTTTTTTGATGTGTCAGAAACAAAAGCGCACGTTGAATTTTTAGCTGACTACTCGGATCTTCACAGATGTTGCTTAATCACGTACCTTTCTCCGGCTTGTCCCTCGGCCTCGCAGCGGACACGCTGAAGGACTTGGCGAGGCGGCGGTACGCCGGCGGCGTGTCCCCCTCGTCCCCCGCCGCGCCCGCGCCCGCCGCCCACCACCGCGCGTCCCCCCGCCCTAGCGATGCGTGCCGTTAGCGGCTTGTGTTGACTATATTTATATTTTTCTTTTCCGTTCCAATTTCGAGATTTAGTTCCTGAGAAGCCGAGGAGGGAAACAAAGAGATGCTTTTACTAGTGTCCGTTGTCTGTCCGTACGTATGTTTGTCCGCCGGAAGTTGTTTCTTATGCGCTGTATAGCGAGACGATGCATTGACCCCTAAAATCATATGTAACGATGGTATAGAAACATTTAAGTGAAATTGGACCCATACGATCCAGGGTTATTAGAATTATGTATGAAAAATAGTCCCAGGCAAAAAACATGTTAATTAGACACGAATAAACACTATTTTAAATATTGACAACACAAGACACGCCCAATAGAAGAAAGATTGCTGTTTTCAAAGTGAAGAAAAGCTAAAACACGTTACAGAAAAAAAAAGTTCCAGCATAGTTTCTGGTACTGAAATCTTACAGTGCATCGAAATACCAAGTAGTATAATACACGATATGTGCTGTCATATTGATATACCCGATATACCCACCCAAGTGCAAACCCAAAACCCGATACCCGAAATTCAATATCAAAATACTGTAATTATAACCCTTACTAGTCCCACTACTCAACCTAAAATAATAAAAATCTTTGTACCTATTTTTATGTCTTAGTTGTGGAGTTACTAGCCCCACATTGATATATAAAAATGAATACAACTCTTGTTACACTACAATCGCAAATCTTTTCAAATATTATTTTATTACTAACTACCATTCATAAATCCTATTCACTTCCCTCCCATACACACTCATATAGGCCATCATTGAACTACCTTACTCCAAAACAAGAATCTTTTAATTGATTTTGTTAAAACCAAAGATCAAGCTTCGTTCTCCCTATAGTCGGCGCGCTAGCAACTGAGTCGTGAGGTAATAATGTCAATAGATACAGGAATATCCAACGCGCTGCTTTATAGGTAAGTGCAAGCGAGATAGACATGACATGAGATGATAAAACGCCGACTATAACCTTTGTTCTGTTTATTTATTTTGGAATAAAGAAGCAAAACAGACCACTCACACAAGTACTTAGATACCGGCTCAGAACCAATTGATGAAGTGAACAAACACACATCACAATTATGGCTGATTTTCTAACGTAATGTGTTAAGCTATGCAACAACGGGTAAGTTTTTACTATCCATGTCTGTGTACTGACAATATTGAATAAAAATATCAAAGATGAAAAGAATGTATTTAATCATAATTTAATTATATTGATAGACACACATCTTCCACTACGATGTTTTCGAGTTATTGTGGGAAAACAGTTAACAATATTCATTCTTTCAATTTACTATAACATAGCAATGTATCATGAAAAAATGTGTATCAGTGCCCCCAGTGGGTCTATATGCAAAAATAAACGAAATGAAATGATTATTTATTCGTCATCATAGGTATAAAGGCTAGTTGTTACATTTAGAGTGATCACTATGATCTACCTTAAAGGCACACTTTTATGACTTTTAATCTGAATGCAACAATGGTTCTGAACCGTGCGGGTTAGCTAAGTCACAAGGTACCATAGTGTTAGTAATATTTTTGTAGGTAGTTAGATATACGTTACCGAGGAAAGCGTCGACGTGCGCCGCGACGCCCTTCATGGCCTTGTGGAAGATGGACGGCAGCGCCTCGAGGCACGGGTGCTGGCTCGGGTCGCGCGCGCCCTCCTCCGCGGTTATCGAGTACTGATGAAAATGATATTACACGTTATAAGGAGGGGTTAGGCGGTCAGCGAAAATTCAGATTTCGGGGGTCGGGTCGGGCGGGTCGGGGTCCGCGTTTAGTATGGAATCGACGTGCTCGAAACTAAAAATTGTAAGCGCCATTCACATTTCTATCAAAAAGTTAATGAAAATATTTAATAATAATAATAAATATTCTTTATTGCACAAAAAGGACACAACAAAACATTAAAACAGACGATCACAAGTACAATATTGGCGGTCTTATCGCTGGAAGCGATCTCTTCCAGACAACCTTTGGGTATATTTTGTATTTTCTAAATCTAAAACAGTCACGAAATCGAGAAGGTTAAGTATTTACTTAAGTATTTATGATTTTAAAAGAATGATTATCGTAAAATTCGGTTGTTATAGATAGTGCCATCCACGAAGGCGCGCCCCAACACTCGTCCAAATCCTTTATAGTACATGTGTGCAAGCTTTTGAATTGAATTTGGAACATCATAATGACTAATGAATGACAAGCACACTTCAAAAAATACACTCAAAGGGAAAGATGCTCTACTTGGATATGGTTTTAAGTAGGTATGGTTAGTTTCTAGAAAAGTTATATATTATTTTTAAACTGCAAAAGCATCATTTTTACTATAGACGTAAATGAAATACGAAAGAACGTTTTATAACATTTTAAAAAATGTTTAAAAACTTTCTTTATAAGAGAACCATCGGTCCACCGGGACTTCATACGCGTGAATTGTTTTTCCTTCGTACACGTAGGTCCTAGCGTAATGTTTTATAGCCTTCCCCGATAAAGTACATCCCAGTAATATTATAAGTTACCACATGTTTTTTTTATTTAAAATTGTTTATGGTGTTTAAGTTGCCATTATTATTCTTTCAGTAAATTAAATAATGACAGTAGATTATATCAGGTATATTTTTTAGTACAACACACTGGGTTTTCCTTGACATTTTAAAAAATAATTTAAGCAGAGCCACTTTCGTGACGAGTCTGAATATTTGAATGACGGCCGGCTCGCAACTGACGCGCGTGTCACCCCCCGCAACCCGCACCTTCCTCAATCAAAAAAAGAGTGGGGCGCGCCTTCGTGGATGGCACTATCTATATGAGCATTTAAATGATATTTTAGAGGTAACTTCAGGTTTTTTTTGGGCAAAATTTTTTTTCCAATCGTGTTTTGGAAACAGTCATCCCATCACACATACGTTCTGTAATACATATTAGAAATTTCAGTGGGAAAAACATTCAATATTTTCAATTATAGCTCATAGATAACAGTCCATTTTGCCGTTTTCACCTACTAAAGGCCCTTAATAGTGGAAAATATATGATGTGGGAAAAGATATAGTTAGCTACCAAGAAGTGTCGAACAGAAAATAAGGTTGAAATATGTTGCTTTAAGTTACTAACTTAAAGCTACATATTTTCACAGACAGCACTGACTTAGGTTTACAACCCTGCACAAATTCGTCTTTTGTCTGTATGAACATTTTTGTCACGTATGTGCAAAGGTTTTTTGGCTTTAAAGGCGTGCGAACTCCTTGTAGGGTTATATTACTGCGTTGTAAGCAAAAATAAGTACCGAGTCGGGCGCGCAGCGATCACACGCCAGTCGTCTCTCGCTCGTTCCCGAATCTAGACACACCTAGGCATACTTACTAGGCTCGTAACATATAAGTTATTTTCGGACTGTGTAACCTCCAAATTAAGGAACAATATATCCGGACATTCGTGAACTGACTCTGTGGTTTCCGTTAAATCCCTAAAACCTTCTGATAGTCTCGGAGTGTAGTTAGTGCCACACACACCCACACACACACACCACGCTACAAATTGGTGACTCCCGATCCGGAACACTTGGTGACCACGTGGCGGCGACTCAATTTCAAGTCAGATACGGGAACGAGCACACCAACCACGGTTCACATCGGGCACACAACCACCACGTTAACATGACTGAAACAGAACAGAAACCAGACGTCATGCAGATATCCGTATCATCTCGCATACCAGATTTCTGGACGGACCAACCGGCGCTATGGTTTATCCAATTCGAGGCAGTTGTCGGACCGCAAAAAGCCAGCGACGAATCGTGTTACCAGCTTCTTATCGCCAAGCTCGGCAAACAAGTCATCCCGGAGGTCGCCGATCTTCTCTCGTCCCCACCGGAAACCGGGAAGTACAAAGCGCTGAAACAACGCCTCACCACCGCCTACGAGGAATCGGAGACCCGACGTATCCAGAAACTAATCGGAGACATGCAGCTCGGCGAACAAAAACCTTCACAGTTACTTCGTCGCATGCAAACACTCGCAGGCTCGAGAATGACGCAGCAAACACTACTTGTCCTGTGGCAAAACCATCTCCCGGCAGCTGTACGCACTGTGCTAGCCGCTACTACCCTCGAGGACGCCGACAAATTATCCGCGGTCGCTGACAAAGTTATGGAGACCAGCAAACCGATCGAGGTCGCTTCCGTATCGCATCAACCGGACGGTCTAGCTGACGCAATAACGAACCTAACCCTCGAAGTCGCGGAACTACGAAAAAGCAGGCAGTACGGAAAACCTTCGCAACCAGCACGCAATCGCAGCACCAGCCGAAACGATAGCCGACGAACCACGTCAAAACATATAGAACATTACAGAGCTATAGCGTTCGAAAGCCGAAGATACTGTCAACATGCATGGATGTTCTATATTTATCAGAATTAGCATCTTGTTGACCTCCAAACAGAGTTCAAAATGCTAGTGCCGTTATAAATAGGATTACACTAAGAGTTTGATGGGTAATGCGCATCTTTTTTGCTTATAAATAAGGTTTACAATGCTAGTTATTTAAACCTGTAAAAAGTCAGGTGTCTGGCTGATAAGATGCGGTCGGCACAGATCCACGGGGTTTCCGATTGTATGCAGAATGCGGTACCAGCTCTGCATCACCGCCTCCGCGCTCATGTCAGGCGGGATCAAATTCGCGTCTTCTTCGCCTGAAAATAAGGATCAGTAGTTAAGTTACTTCTTCTGAGTAGCTCCCTTAATTCTTTACGGGTTGTTTTGAAACATCTGTTTATGTAGATAGTTTTGTAGTGTAGACTGTATTCCCCCTAGCCGATTTTCGACTACAGTGGCCAGTCACAACGACTAACCAACTGCGCGGGACATATTATAATGCACAAGTGTGTGCGCAAACACAGGTGCACTCTCTATTCCTGTCACTCTAATAGCCCGACGGTAAAGCCGTTGGTCCTGCGCCTGATCTCTCTCCGGTCGTGTCAGACAGTAAAGCTGCCTATTCACTTAGAAATATATATTAATATACCGAGATATACTCGATATCGCTCACCATAGTTTACAATGGAACCCTTCTCACTGAGAAATATAATATTTTATATCCCGAGCTATAATATGTTTTGGAGCGATTCGAGAATGATATATCTTCCGCCCCCCGCACGCCCCTCCGCCCCCGTGGTGGTGGACATTCCCATACAAAACTAAGAAAATATATATCCCATAGTGTGAACGGGTGAAAGATATATC
>OY757268.1:1503137-1548045 GCA_963584085.1 Pyrausta aurata | reverse complement strand
GACTTCTTAGTCGGGCACTCTTGACAGAGTGGTCGTGGCATCGAGTCCTCATTCCTAGAGAGGAATGGAGGATACATCTCTATGTATCCAAAGAACTGATTCGCAGCTACACAATCGACGTCTGTCTTTTATATGACGCTGTTTGAGGATGGAGTTATTAGTGCGGAACGCCGTCCATGGAATCTTTAACAATCGTCTCCAGCACCACATCTCTAAAGCATAGATTTTTTGGCGATCTTACCATACTTAACTATAAGACGTCGTGAGCTATTTGTGCAATGCAATATTTTACAGTCTCCACAAGGCGATGATGTATTTTGTTTGCGAACCGAAATAGTAGCTCTAAAGGTAGACATCCGAGCAATACGGCCTCTAGATGCAGCCTTTGGGAGCGTATGGAGTGGCCATCATAATGCAACGCTTGGATAGGGTTTCATACACTCTCATTGCTCCATCGAAGCCGCACGGCTCCAAGAGGCTGAATGCAGCTGCATCCGCAGGCCAGATTGTAAGGAAGCCTACCTTATGATATAAATACTATACTATATTCAAGACATTACTTACCCAGCTCCAATTGGTAAACAAATGAGAGTGCTTGGAAAAAAAGACAGGAAAGATAAATACTGTGATGGGTCCATATTTACATTTGGTATAATATGGAATCTACATGCTTTGTGCAATGAATAAAGTCATGAGCAATTTGTGCACAAAATTGCTAAAGTATCAATAGCGTTACGATTGGCATTACAAGGTTCCACCAACCATATCAATATCAAGTAGCAATCACTTAAAAAAAAAACATACTCACTCTCATCCGGCCTAGGTACGAACAGATTCTGCAGGTGGCTTAATATCTTCCTGGCATATTTATGTGGGTGATCCTTTACCGGCTGCGGCAGGGCCGGCGGAGGGGGGTGCGCGGGGGGCGCGGGGGGCAGTAGCGGTGACAGCCACGCGCAGCACACGCGCACGCAGTCGCGAATAGCTTCGTGCGAGCTGAGCGGGAGCGAGAGCCCGTAGCGGACCACTTCGAGGACCCATTCCACCTGGTTGAATAAATATATCGCTTTGGGATAACTATTGTCACGTAATATGCCAGCCAGGAAGCTGGGAACACTCCCGCAACTGTATTGCGAAACTTAGAGCAAGTGCATTTTGGGCAACTATAGTAAAGAAGGCCGCTAGATAGAAGCAACCACGAGCTGCGGACGAATTCTGACGGCGTTTTCTAGCCACAAGCAACGGAGTGGCCTCGATAGTCTCTCACATTGCGCGTACATTCGGCGGCCACATGGCTTGTAAATTAGAAAAGGAATGGCGGCGACTGGTGGTGGTTACATTGGCAGCATTAGTAGCCTGACTAAGCCACTAGTGGTCGCGTCTAGTGGCTCAATGTGCGCTTATTCTTAAACGCTCAGGGAACGATAGGCCGCCGGCAGTCGCATAAAAAAAAGAATGTTGATAAACACATCTGTGAAGCTTTAATCGCGATTATATTACTACAAAATCGATTGAAAGCAGAGCACTTTATTTTTTCAGAGTTATAAAAGTAACATACTGCTAGTAGATGCATACCTCGGCATCAGTGGCCAGCGGGCTGGGCTCGGGCGAGGCGAGCTGCTTCACCACGGCGAGCACCACGTCCCGCCCGCCCACCGCGCCGAGCACGCCGCGCCCGCCCCCCTCCAGCGGCAGCGAGCTCCATTCCGAGTACATGCCGCCACAATCGTTGTTCTGCACATCATTATTATGTTAGTCACAAAATATTATGAAGTGTCATGATATTTCTCATACCAAAAGTATGCGAACAATGGATAGATAGATAGCTTTACACACCACATAGGTTAATTACACATTCATTTAGAGAAAATGTACTATTCAGGCGGTCTAATTGCTATAAGCAATCTCTTCCAGACAACCTTTGGGTAAAGAAATGAGTTCAGGAAGGGGGGATAATTGATTGACTCGATGTTTAATGAGATTTTATTGTAGATCTTTAGTACCATAAAATTTACACTATTTTGAAACTATTCACACTATTCATTGCATGCAGGTTTTTTTCATGTTTTACTCTTACTGTGCATGTGCATGGCACAGTCAAAATGTTAAATTCACGAG
The DNA here is from genome assembly GCA_963584085.1 of Pyrausta aurata. Classification (NCBI taxonomy): domain Eukaryota; kingdom Metazoa; phylum Arthropoda; class Insecta; order Lepidoptera; family Crambidae; genus Pyrausta; species Pyrausta aurata. The sequence goes on along the minus strand of OY757268.1, from coordinate 1,545,927 downwards.
AGTATGGTTCACTTACATGAATTACCTTGCTTGCTTAAATGAAGCGAAGCATTACATTTGAACATTGAGCAAAAACGGATTAGCATCCCAGGTTTGCCAGGTGGTCAAGATAGTCACACTTATTATAATGTACAACAACACATAAAAGGCATGACTCAATAATATTATATGAAACAACATCTGCTTTTAAAATGTGATAAGTGAAATCTGATCATGGACTGGACATGACATTTTCATAAGTATTATCAGTGTTATCTAAATTCAAATAATAATAAGGACTTACTTACTAGGGAGTGAACATAACCTGAATGAATAGTCAGTGAAAATAAATATAATGGACAAAATATGCTAGCCTGACAAATTTATACCCAATAAGGAAAATTATAGATACCTACTAGTCATAAATTTATTAGAATACTAGCGGGCTCAGCGAACTTCATTTCGTCCCCCGCCCTGTTCTGCCCCAGCCCCGTTTTATATTAATTATTATCCTCCTTGACTCGTAGAGTAGCCGTTTTAGTTAGAAAATATTTGTATGGGAAAAAGAAAAGGGCTGATTTTAGTGTTTTTCTGGCAATCAATCGTTTTTTTCTCGCCATAAAAACCATCCTTGAACTTCAACAAACAATTAAAGAAAAGAATTGGCCAAATTGGTCCACGCGTAGTTGAGTTATGCGCTTACCAACACAATTTGCGATTCATTTTTATATTATAGAAGATTCAGCATTTACATGACATCAAGCATTGAGTACCTATTTATGTACCACGAATATAAAGATGTGGACCATGTATGTAAACATAGAATAAGCTAGACCAAGTTAAGTATATCTTAGATAGACAGAAAAATAGGCAGTTTGTATTGAAACTGCACAATCTCGAGTTCATGAAAAGTTGTTAAACTCACCATCTTAATACATTGTACTCTAATTTTTTAGCTTCGACGTGTCTCTCACCTTGTGATTAACTCTGTTGAAAATTCCCACATTCATAAATAGAGAGTAACGGTGACCGCGTCGTCAACAGAATAGGTACTCAGGTCTCAGTACACAGCCACACAAAAGTACACGCGCGTATTCATTGTCAAATGCGCCGTTGAACAATATATATTTTGTTAATAGTGTAATAATTCAATAATTAAATAGGGATAAGCTTCGTTTCTACAGATTTCTGATAATTTTATCCAAAAACCTAGCGAAAAATAATTTTTTTTTTTTTTTTTTATAATGTGTTTAACGGCTTTGGAAAATCCATACAGCCTTTTCTTCAGTGTTAACACTTTTTCTATAGATTTTTCCACTTTTTATGATAAATAAAAATCCATCATTGGGTTTTTAAGGGTGATAGGTCTTTGGTTTTTCATTCTGATAATTTAAAATTGCTTCTGTTCAGATTCTTGCTTCTATTGTAATTTTGCTTGAAATATTATATCTCTACAAATGTGTCTTGAATGTATGTGTATACAACTTCGTAACTATTAACATCTTCGAGAATAGATGGCAAGAGGCGGGGTATTTCTTGATTTTTATATTGCTTCATTAGGCCATCTATCAATATGAGCCTCGGAATTGCGAAGGCGGGACAATGAAGGATTAGATGTTCCAGGGTGCCAATATGTGAGTTACAGAACTCACACACATCTGAGGAAACCAGCTTGATTCGCTTTAAGTGAGCAGGGAATTTCCCGTGGCCAAGTCTCAATCGATTTATAGTAGTGATGAATTTTCTTTCAGGTGATTTTAACTTGAAGTACCAGGGTTTTCTGGGTATGTTTTTTTGAATCTGTGCGTACCACTTTCCTTTAAGAGCTTTGGTTTCATCCCATTCTTGATGCCAATGAGCAAACATTCTAGTTTTCAATATCGTACTGTAATCTGATTGAGGAACAGGAGGTGCTGGATATTCTGAATGAGTCAAATGTGGAATATCTATTTTCATCAAGCCGTCAACAATCTCATTTCCTGTAATCCCAGAGTGAGAGGGAACCCATACGAATTCAATCACCTTGTCTTCAAAGTACGAAAGTAATTCTCTGATCTTCATAATGTAAGTGTTATTTTTATATGAAATGCGAGCAGTCTGGAGACAAGTAAGAACACTCAAGGAGTCGCTTATAATCAGGAAATCTCTATGGTTATTTATTCCTCCAATATATTGCAAAGCGGTATATATGGCGTAAGCTTCAGCTGTAAATATGGATGCATTATGATCTAACGTAAAGCATCGACCAAATTTAGCTTTTGAATCGTAATAAGCTGCTTTTGTATTCTCATCAGTTTTCGATCCATCGGTGTAAATCCTGAGATGTCCCGGCTTTTCAATGTTCACAAATTCTAAGAACTCATAGTTGTTTGTTATTTTCTTCGAGTAGACCTTAGGTTGTGTAGTATTGACCTCTATTGTACTTAAATCCCAATTTTCCCTATGGTCTATGCATTTACATATCTGTTTAAGCTCATTAAGATGTTCACATTGTAATAGTCTATTATCCTGATATAAATTAAGATACAATGTATTACTTAGAATCTTTGTATAAAGTTTTTCAGTAAGATATTTAAGTCTTATTAAAATAGGCGGAATCCCAGCCTCTATCTCTAAGGAATTTATGGGAGTGGAACAAAAAGCTCCTGTTATAATTCTTAACCCTTTGTTTTGCAATACTTCTATTTTTCTGTACAAATAATGACTTATATATTTACCAAAAACTACTAAACCATAGTCATAATGGCTTCTTACAATAGCCTTAAAGATACAATTTAAAATTTTTGGATCCATTCCCCATGTAACACTTGCCAAATGCCTCATAATATTAACAGTCTTTTGCATTTTATCTACTACTTTAAGTACATGAGAATGAAACGTTAATTTACAGTCAAAAATTAAACCTAAGAACTTCTTCTCATAAACTAATCGAATATTTACAGAACTATATACAATATTTACAGTATCGTGACCATCAATTTTGTTACTAAATAACATAGTAGAACTTTTACTTGGATTAACATCTAGTTTAAGTCTGTCTTTATAGAACATTTGTAATTGATGCAAAGCTTCATTAATAGTTATTTCAGCTTGTAGAAGATTTCTATTTGATGTGTACAACACAATATCGTCAGCGTATTGAAGAACAGATAATCTAGGAACTGAGACAAATCTGTGTAATTGCGACGTGTACAGCAAGTACATTAAAGGTGATAAAGTGGCCCCTTGAGGGACTCCTTTGTAAGCAAGTTTTGGTCCATGCAAAATGTTATTGAATTTTAAGAAGACTTTACGCGAATGGAAAAAATCAAAAATCCACTTGGAGACTTTACCTGGGATATTATAACTATGCAGAATCTCAACAAGCGTAGGTAGATCTACAGAATCAAATGCTCCGCTTACATCTAAAAAGGTACTTAGTAAATAACTATTGTTAACAAATGACTCTTGAATATCACCTGTAAATTTTAAAAGACTATCAATTGTACTACGACCTTTACGAAATCCAAACTGATCATGAGGGATAAGTAATCTAGATTCAGCGTATAGTTCCAACCTATTCTTTAACATATTTTCGAAAATCTTTCCAATACATGAAGATAAAGAAATTGGTCTATAGGAATCAGCGGACTGAGGGTCCTTTTCCGGTTTTAAAATTGGGACTACAGCAATAGTTTTCCATGAGGTAGGTATTCTACCGGTTGACCATAAATCATTAAAGATCTTCAATAAAATTGATTTAGCTGCAGAGCCTAAATGCTTGATCAAAACATAAGGAATATCGTCTAGTCCGGGAGATGTGTCTCTTCTACTATTTAGCGACAAATGAAATTCAGAAAGTGAGAATGGAGAGATTAAATGCGTGTTCAGGTCGTTACAACTAAATATATGATCAAGGTTACTAGAGTTAGCAGAGGGGTAATCAGGAGCAATTTTATTTAAAAATTCTGGCAAAAACTGATCGTCATTGGATTTAACAGAGCCCTTTTTCCTATTAAATAATTTGATAAATCCCCATATCCTGCTGATTGGGGTATTTCTATCGAAACTACTACACAAATTCTTCCAACTTAGTGCTTTTTGTTGTTTGATAATTAATTTTTTCGATGCCTCTAGTTTTTTATAAAGGATGTAATTTTCTATTGTTGGGTACCGTCTGTACATAAAAAGAGCAAGTTTGGCTTCCTTAACAGCGTTGAAAGAAAGAAAGAAAGAAAGAAAACATGTTTATTCAGTATCACAAAAAGAGGGTACTTATATCTAAATACACATAAATAAGATACTGAAAGGGTGGGCCACTCAGCATGTGTCGCAGCATTTTAGGAATGCCACGACGCTGGTCTTCCGTGGACACCCAGACAGAGAGCACTACTTCGCGCAACAATTACCTACTTAATCAATATAGGAACTTTAACATCATATATATTTAATTATTTTACATACAAGCCAACTATATAAAATAAAATTTGGCAGTTACCATACAGTTAATACAAGTGAGTGTATAATTATTTTACTTTTACATTTATTTATTAAGTCCTAGAGTATGTCCTTTTGTAAATTTAGAAGCAAACTTTTGTATTTATATTTGAAAGTATACAAGGAAAGGCAATTTTTAAATGGTGGAGGGATATTGTTCCAGCATTTCGTGGCTGAGTATCGAAAACTGCCACGAAATGCGGCCGTTTTGTGACTAGGACAACAAAGAAGAGAAGCAGTTCTAATTCGATTAGAAAACAACAATTTTTCATATAAATATGAGGGTGACTTACTTTTAATCACACCAAATAATAGACATGCATAATGTAGAGAACGTCGAGATTGCATATTTATTAAATTATTCTGATTGAGAAACGGAGTAATATGGGACCTGGGCGGAATGGTGAAACAAAATCGTGCACACGAATTCTGAACCCGCTGAATCAACTTTTTAGTATAACCAAAGAGGCACTCACCCATAACGGTATCAGCATAGTTAAGTTTGGATAATACAAGTGCTTCGCAGAGTTTTATTCTTATATTAACATTTAAAAAATTTCGAATTCTGTATAACAAGCTAAGCCTATAGTGGCAGTTTCTTACTATTTCTAAGACATGGTTATGAAATCGTAGCTTACTATCCATGAGAACACCCAAGTTACGAGCTTCGGTTACTTTCTCGACAACTGCATTCCCTATCTTAATTGCAGGATTTAACTTTTCTATGTTGTTAATCTGATTAGCAGAACCCAGCACAAGAAACTTGGATTTGAGTGGGTTGAGAACCAAACAATTCCTAGTTGCCCATTTGTCAATCCGTTCTAAATCTTCATTTATTTTACTAACGGCAGTTAAGGTTTCACTAGGTTTAAAGTGGAGATAAATTTGCAAATCATCTGCATACAGATGATAATTACAGTTTCTAATAGAATGGATCAAATCAGTGCTATATAATATAAATAATATTGGGCCTAATATAGATCCCTGCGGTACTCCACGGCTTATTGGGGATGACTCCGAACAAGATCTAGTACCATCCACACCAACCACCTCCACTCTCTGCGAACGTCCATGGAGATAACTGGAGAACCACCTAAGTGAACCACTATCAAATCCATAAAATGACAACTTAGACAGCAAAAGATTGTGGTTAATAGTGTCAAACGCCCGCGAAAAGTCAAGAAGGGTTAGTATAGATCCGTGTCCTGTATCCTGTCCGGCTAAGATATCATCTACTACATCCAATAAAGCCGTGGCTGTGCTTCGACCTTCACGAAATCCAGACTGTTTAAGGGGTAAGATATTGTTTGCATTCAAATAGTCTGTTAACTGCCTACACACGACTTTTTCAATTATTTTAGATAGAAAAGGGAGGATACTGATCGGTCTAAGGTCTTTCAGTTCGCTTGGGGTAGTAGTTTTTGGTATAGGCTTGACAAGAGCCTCCTTCCAAATATCTGGGAAAATACCGTTACGGATAGACATATTGATTATTGCAGTAATAACCTTAAGTGTCCTTGGCATTGTTAAAATGATCATATCGCGAGAAATCCCGTCGACTCCTATAGCATTAGTTGTTATACTCGTGACTATTTTTAATATGTCTGTTTCATTAACCGCGTGAAGGCTGAATGACGAGGAATTGAACCGATGATATTCAAAATATGTTAGATCCGAAATAGTGACGTTATCATTACCAGGTACTAAAAGAAAATGATTGTTGATAATATCTGGGTCGCTAATGTGAGAAGGTAATAGAGACTGTTTACTTTTAAAATCTACAACATTTCTCCTTATATTATTCCAAAGCAACTTAGGATTATTAGAGTGTTGATTAATATTTTTCCGGAAAAATCCTGCCTTTTCGCTATACATAGCCTTGTTTACGATTGATTTCATCTCTTTATAATACATGACATCAGCATCTTTGCCAGTACGACGGCACTTGTCGTGAGCTTTATCCCTTAAGCTCATCATTTCCTTTATTGTTGGCCACCACATCTCTCTCGTCCAAGCTAATCCCGATTTTCTTCGCGAGAGCAATAACAACATGCGTGCTGTTCTCATTAGCCTCCTCCGGACACCCAGCTATCTCCAGGTCGTTAAGCAGTAGCAGTTGGTCTCGTTCATGTATTTCTGCTTGCAGATCAGCTATTGTGTTTTCGAGAGCTGCGAAGTTATCAATGCCCCGGTTCTCCAGTTTCTGCACCCTAGTCTCCAACTGCTCAATCCGACTATTTTGTGTCTCAATTGTCTCTGTCAACTTAGTAATAGCCAGGCGCAAGCTGGTCATCTCGTCTCTGATCAAACCGCTCATAAAAGATTTCAACTCAGCGACCATATCGTCAGAATAGATACCCTGAGAGTTGGCCTCTGGGCTTGAAATGTCCGGCTCATGGTAGGTGGTCTCATTTGTAGGTTGCTCAAATCTCCTGCGATGTGTTACATTGTGGTCGTCCTGAGTACCGGCTGAAGGGCTCGTTTGTTCCATATCTTTTGACATGTCAATTGGGCGAATTGGTGTATTTAGATTTCCTGTTTTAGGTTTCTTGTTCATACACTCCGGACAGGTCCACTGATCTTTTTTCTTCATTATACCAAACAATTTACTTGATACATTGCCACATTCTAGGTCGTATGTCCCTTTACAAACCATACATCGGAGAAATTCCCTCTTTGGTACTGGTCTTTGGCAACCAGCACATTTTTGTGATGAACTCATTTTGTTTATGTTATTGTAAGTAATCCAGACAGAAATGTGCAATAAATCACGCTAGCGCCCTCCACCGGAAACTTTGAAAACACCTATGACAGTCAGTTCAATTCGTTGATCAAGTTCTGAATGCAGATCGAAGATGTGCAAGTAGTTCTCATAGGGTTCGATAGATGGCGCTCAACGCACCTATGATTATTTTGTGAGTCACTAAATAGGTTATAATTATAGTCTTTGCTCAAAAAAATCGTCAATCACAGCACTAGGTATTGTTCACTCTTCAATTAATAGCAATTGATCATTTACTTTGCCTCATTTCCGACTGTACGTCCATATTGTCCAAAAAAAGGAATTATCATCAATCCGGTATAAATCGTCACTTATCACTGTTTATATAGCAAAGTTCTTCGAAACTCCATACACACATAACATCCGCAACACAATGCACTCGCAAAACAACGTTGTGAGGATATTAATTCACTTTAACTAATAAATATAATGTTTTCAACACAGATACATTGCTTGTTGCGCTCAGCAGCGCCCTCTTCCAAATTTTGTTGGAACATGTATCATTCCACCACGGCATGGGTTTATGATGTCTACGGCTATCAGTAGCAGATGATTTATAAATTGGAATAAATTCCTCTCTTAAGCTTTTTAAAACATAACAAAATTCATCATAAGCTATTAAAGGGTCTTCATACGAAAACAAATGATTAAAAGCAGTGTTGGACTTAACAACATATCCAAGCCAGTCTGCTTTATTATACAAAAATTTTAATGTATTTCTTTGATTTTCATATATTTCACAGGCAATATTTAATTTAACTACGGTAGGGAAATGGTTGCTACCTAATGTATCTTCGGTATACACGGACCACTCAGCTGATGATGCTAAAATCGGTGATACAAATGTGATATCAATAGCAGATGCAGATTGATTAGGACGTGGAAGAGTGGTGAACTGACCATCGTTTAATATACACATATCAAGTTCATCTAACATGTCATAAACCTGGTTGCCTCTAGTTTTGTTTGAAATCGATCCAAAAGCGGTGTGATGGGCGTTAAAATCTCCCATCACTATGATCGGAGAAGGTAACGGTCTAACTAAATTTTTTAATGTATTAATAGGAAAACGGCCAGGCCGTGGAGGACAGTACACACCCAGAACAGTTAAATAAGAATTATGATTGATTTTTACACTAATGCACATTGATTGAATTCTATCAGAACTTTTTTTTTTTTTTTTTTTTTCTCTTCCCAGGTTATCCGCGATCAGTCGCAAGACTATAATCGGATCTTTTGTGGGTTTTGGTCGGGAACAGTAGGAGAGACCAGTGTCTCATCTTCCACCTCATAGGATGTGGCTCCTTTTAAGCCTTTTCGTGAGATTTCCTGTATTTAGTAATCCAGCGGCTAGTGGATTGGGGTGTGAGGTTAGGCGATTTCTGTGTTGATCCCTGTAACGAGCTATCTCCATTAAGACTGTGGGTGTGTTGGTGTAGTCGTGAATTTCTTCGTTTTTGGCGAACAATGGTGCGTTCACGATTGATCTTAGGATGTTATTTTGTGCTCTTTGGAGGCACATGATGTTGCTCCTTGATGCAACGCCCCATAGTTGCATGCCATATGTCCAGATAGGTTTCAACACTGAGTTGTACACGAGGAGTTTGTTGTCGACTGATAGAACAGAGTTTCTACCAATGAGCCAATAAAGATTTTTAAACTTTGCGTTAATCTGGTCTCTTTTCTGTTTTATGTGGGTTTTCCACGTAAGACGTCTGTCCAGGTAAAATCCGAGGTATTTTGTGCAATCCGAGTGAGGTAGGACGTCGCCACCGAGCTCCACGGGTGGACAATCTCCTCTACGCAGAGTAAACGTTATGTGCATTGATTTTTGAGCGCTAGCCTTGATGCGCCATCTTTTGAGCCATTCACTGGTTTTATTTAACAGATGTTGTAGTTTGGCGCTCGCCTTAGCTGGGTCAGCATCGCTTGCAAGGTAGGCAACGTCATCTGCGTAAGTAGCCACCACGACATCGTCAGAGGTGGGCAGGTCGGAGGTGTAAATGTTATACAAGACCGGGCCCAGCACCGACCCCTGGGGCACTCCAGCACGAATACAATGCAATTTTGATCTTGCGTCACCTACTTTAACAAAGAAGGTTCTGTTGGAGAGATATGATGCTATGATTGGAACAAACGAGTGGGGCAGGCTCTGTTTTATCTTGTACAGAAGCCCCCTGTGCCAGACGCGATCGAAAGCTTGTTGGACATCTAGGAAAGCCGCAGAACAGTATTTTCTTTGCTCAAAACATTGTCTAGCCGTCTGGTACACACGGTGCACTTGTTCAATCGTCGAATGACTCTTCCGAAAGCCGAACTGGTGCATGGGGATAATATTGCATGAATCTATTGAGCACTGCAGTCTACCAAGAAATATTTTCTCCCATAGTTTAGACAGCACAGGAATCAAACTGATTGGGCGGTATGATGATGTTTCGTGGAGGGGTTTGCCCGGTTTTGGTATGAGTATGATCTGTGATACTTTCCAAAATTCAGGAAAGTGGGATGTGCGCATGATAGCGTTGAACAGGCAAGCCAGATAAGTTACACATTTCCTGGGTAGTTCCTGGAGTACCTTTGGAGATATCTATCAGAACTAGCAGTAATAATTTCAGAACAATTCAGGGAGTTTTTACATACAATAGCAACACCGCCATAGCCAGTGTCACTGTCACGTCGAAATATTTTGTAACCTTTAAAAACAACTGTGTCTTCTGGTGATAACCATGTTTCATTCAATATCAATATATCTATATTAAGGGAACTAAGAAGCTCAGTAACAAAAGGAGTCTTAGGTTTAAGGCTTTGGATATTGTGTTGTACAATCATCAAAGGCTTGCTACCCATCCTTGCAAACCTTTTTTAAGAAAATCTCTTTAATGGTGCTAGAATTTATCGGTAAGCTATTATCCTTATTCTCTTTATTACAAAGGGTAAGGAGAGTATCAATTATTGCTTTTATAATTAAATCATTGTTTAAAACATCTGTGATAAAATTTTTGTTATTAATTTCTTTTTTTTCTGTGTTTTTAGTTTTGGGTTGGTTCTGTTGAGGTCGGGAACCTGCTGCCTTGGCAAAAGATTTGTCTAAAGTTGGGAAAAAAGACCCAAGAGTAGTTTTATTCATTATTTTGTTTTTATTTTCATTGATCTTTTGTTGTTTAACAGGACAAATCTTTGACACGGCAATATGTTCACCTTTACAGTTTATACAACATGGTTTGTCTTTATTGGTACATTCTTTGTAAGAGTGTGTCAGTGAACATATAGAGCATACAGTGTTCCTTTTACAAAACTTTGTTGTATGGCCAAATGCCATACATTTATAACACTGAACAACGGGTTTTACATATTCTTCCACAGGTACAATGCATAGACCATAGTTCACATGTGTGGGCAGTACATTACCTGAAAAGGTCACAGATACCGTCTGAAGTGGAATGACGCCTTCAGGGCTCCGCTTTGTGAACCTCCGGACCGCCAGGATCTCCTGAGAACTGATGAGCTTGTCAAAAAGGTGCTTGCAACTTAAATCGGTGGGAATGTATTTGATAACACCTATACATTCTGAAGTAGCAGCAGGAATAAAGGCCTTGATCTCATGGGATGACAGAAAAGATGTGTTTGTCAATAAGGAGTTAGCATTCTTGGCATTGTCGAATATTATAGCATACCGCAAAGCATTGACTCGTTTGATTTCCTTGACTCCTTTATTATAGCGACTAAATATGTTGTTCAAGTAGATTGGGTCCTTGTTACCAAATTTAATTGTTTCATTTGTACTTTGAATATAGACTGGGAATACATTGCCTGGTGAATTGTCCGGGTAACTGCGAATGTGGTTTTTTTTGTAGTATGGAGCATGCTTTGACTCCTCGTCCTCGTCCGATAGATCCGCGGCTGGTGCGTTGGATTTTCGTTTTTTAGGGGCCGCACCCCCACTTTCGGAGCCCATCGTGCCCCTTAGCACTTAATCCGTATGAGAATTAACTATTTATAAATATTTTATTTGCAGCAGAGAAAAATTGAACCTCCCGCCTTGAAGGTTTCCCGCCAAAAAAAGGCGAAAAATAAATAACTTTATTTTGACAAGTGACATTTGTTTTTTAGTTTTCAGTTATCCATTTTAGACAGGCAAAGGGTGAAGAATCTCAAACAGCCAAGTAGTACCTACCATGTAACTTTTACTTACAAGTAAATAATTTAAGATATTTAAAAACACAAGTAGGTATCGTATCGACGAAGGTGGCGGCAATCATATTAGTATAATAGTGTGCACTGTCGGAAATGACCTTCAGGAAACTATGTCGATATTTAGAGATAGTAATTTTCTGGGTTCTACACAGAAAGTTGCTCATATTCTATTCATGTTGTTTAATTGAACCCCACATCAATCAATAATCCCTTAAAATATTAGTAAAGAAAACAATTTATAAATACTTTTTATAAAATTTAATACAAAAAATTATTATTGGTGACTATAATTAATTATAGATAATACAAAAAAGAGAGCCTGAAATGTATAATAATATTAATAATGCACTTTTTTTAATGAAATTTCAATGAGTGGACTAGAATTAAATACACATAATCAAAAACATTCCTATACCTAATTTACTTAAAAAATTACATACATCTATCATTAGAGCACCCTATTTTAAGAAGTCACAAATGTTATTGATAAAAATTGATAAGTTGGTATTAAGTTATTTTATCAACAAGATACTTAAAAGTAGTTTTAACATTTGTTTTATGGCTAATGTTGAGTCTTTTTCTGAATGTAGAGAACAACATTTTAAGCTTATTCATCACCCTTCCCACTGATTTTTTCAGATACTTCTTCAAATTTTAGTCTCCACTTGGTGGCTTCTTCTTCCATTTGTTTTGCCCTCAACTTTTCTTCAGCTAGCAGGCTCTTAGTCACCTCCAACTGGTTCTTTGTCTCCTCGTGGTCACTCTCTTCAGCTGCATGTATTGTGTTGGCAAGGACAGTGTTCTTTGCCAGTTTCACTGTAGCCTCTGCCTCTTTAATGATCTTTTCAGCTTTGAGACTCAACTCGTCTTGAATTATCAGCATGCTAACAAGCCGGCGAATAACAAATGACAAGAAAATTGCAAACCCAGTGATGTAGAAATTTCTTTGAGCTCTGAACAGCTTGACGTTTCCTTTCATTTCGCTAGCGAAGTGCGTGTGAGATGCGTCGGTCGCGTGCGAATACTTCCTCATTTCTCTAACAGCATCGACCAGGAAGAGGCACAGAATACCAAGCAGGCCGTAGAAATACACTGCCGCATGTTCTCGAAACATTGCAAACAAACGCGACTTGAAGAACATATGCCATCTTCGAGGACTGAAGATGGGTAGCATCATCAGCGAAACAACAGCAACTTCAAAATAAAGATAGCCGGCAATAAATGTCCACTGTATAGACATTGTTCAGGAACTCTTTCAAACTATAAATAAATTGAACGATTCAGTTACGGCTTACGTCAATGTAATAAAACTGAACCATTTATACTACTACTTAGCTAACTTACTACCTTAGCTAAAAACCCCTTAAACTTGCTAAATTGCAATTTCTTCCAGCAGGCCTAAGATGCACGCCGTGATAAAAATTTATCGAGGCATTCTAGCGCGTTTGTTTGTCAAAAATCGACATACCCACAGTTGCTAACATGGCTGCCATGAAAGTCATGTCGTACTGTCAAAATTCGAAATATGACAAAATTATCATTGAACCCTAACATGCCACACATATTATTATCGAATTTTGACATTTCGCCGTGTAACATTATCGTCCACCATTAGCGACGACGACAAATAAAAAACAACATATTTAGAGCAAAAATATATGACTGACTCGTGCCATATTTTATTCTAGGCTCTCAAATAACAATAAAGTGTAAAAATATTGAAAAGAAAGTACCCGTGGAACATTTTTTATCCCTATCATATTTATTAATTTTAATTCATTATCTGTGGTCAATATTAGATATACTCTTACTAATCTGTGGGCAATATCGAGTCAATCTGTCATTGTGTCAAGTTGATCATTTTGAGCCAAATCTGACATTAAATTGAGTGAATGGTTAGAAATTGACATATCTCGTTATCGTTGTGGAAAAATTTATCCAATGTGGTTGGCATGTTAGGGAATATGATAAAATAGCATAGATCGACTAATTTTGTCATGTCGATCGAAAGAAATAGTGTGTCATGCATGTTAGGCCTACAGAACAAACACAATTTGTTGCACTTTTATTAGCATTTGACATTACAAGCAAAAAGTAAATTTGACATATTTCTCGTCTGTGTCACTTCACTGTCAAAAAAACAGCTGATAGTAGGTGCGTACCACTTGATGCCCGCGAAGACCAAGCTCACAAGTGCCCACTTTCCCTTTCCTTTGATTGGTCTGCGAGCGTTGCGGTTGCTCTACGGCAATCTGCGGCATCATTATTATACTTTTTATTTTATTTTAATTTAATATGGGTTTGCTCTTGACTCCATACCAAGCCAAGTGCGACTACCACAGATGAATAGTGAGTCGAAGATGGAAAGAGCTCGCCCAGAAGAAGAAGCCTATTCTCTGGAGTGGTGATAGGATAGCTTAACCTAGCAAAAGCCGGAAAATTCATTGTAGGTTTGTAGGTAGATATTAACATTACAGAATCACACTTCAATACTTCATACATTTTTTTTCAGTAGTCGAATATTGTAAACACTATTGACATTCCTTTTTAGCGGAAATATTCCTTTTAAAACAAGATCGTCGTCAAAACTTACAACATAGGTAGGTACATAGACATAGCTAATTAATCGTTCAACCACTGAGATCGTTTTAAATTAAATGGTTAATTAATTTTGTTTACTGGTATCATTTTCAAAGTTTAAAAAAGATTGTTTACTATGTTGTTACCAGCAGATGGCTATCGCCGCAGGGGCAGACCCAGAAAGCGCTGGTGTGACGATTTGGTTAGTTTTGCTAAGGATTGGGAGTCGTTGGCCATGCATAGAGATAGGTGGAAGAGCTTGGGGGAGACCTTTGCCCAGCAGTGGGATGATATAGGTTAAAAAAAAACTATGTTGGACTAGCAAAGATGGCTGGAGCTTAAGCATTCTCCAACAAACAGTGCACAAACAATGCTCTCTTGACATTTGCGAAAGTGGAAACACTGATTGATGAGTCGTCAGCACATCAGGCTACCCACTTTTGTTGCAAACTAGCCCTTATTACAATTGTATTGATAATAAGTAAGATACCGCAGTGTTTTCCTTGACGTGCTGTGTTGTCCGTTCTTACGCTCTTCTAAAATGGAGTGATTTAAGCAATTATTTTCATAAAAATAGTGAATAAGTGAACATAAGAATAAGGCAAAATACGGAACGGGTTTCTTCGTTTTTTAAGTTCTTTCAAGAAAAAAAAATAAAACATCCATGCAAGTCTCAAAGATGCAAGTAGTTCGCTCAAAAAGTGAGCATGCCTTCGCTCTTGGGTCGCGGGCATGGCGCATGTATAAGTGGAACGCACCCTTTTTTTTTTCATTCACTTCACCACAGCCACTACTACCACCACGTTTTATGGTCGTCCCCATAGAAAGTAGTATAGTAAAAAGCGAAGATTTTTTCTTTCTCTATGGTCGTCCCACTCGAAAGAAGTTTTGTTTTTGTTTTTTTGGGTTTCATTTATGGTTTCATTCATCACCGTCAAAGAGAATATAATCACTACGTTCTAATCCACAGATTAGTAAGAGTATGTTCTAATCACCGTTTACATTGTTGGTACATTGGTTTACATCATCTTGGATCACCGTCTGTGTGTATGTAATTGGAACAGGAAACTTTTTCTGGGTGGCTATAAATGCTATAATATGTGACCCACGACTCCATTCATGCTAGACATATATTCCTTGTGCTAGACGTAAAAACTAACATTACAAAAAAGATTACATGATCAGTGTTCACTGCACATTTAAGTGGCACATTTGGCTGCACATGATCAGTGGTTCAAACTCAAATTAATTAATTAAATCTATACTTGCTAAAGGTTTCCTGTAAGCAATATGGATAATCTCGGCAAAAAAGATTTCGTAAGTATAGTCGAAATATCTTAACTTGTTTGCCGACAGTCCCTCACCTTTATTGTGAATATTTTTCGATAATTTAATCATGAATATTTCAGGTACTACCACATGGTAATGATGATATAACAACTGAGCTCGCAATAGACAGTACCGCCCCGCTTCCGAAAGTTTTACACGATCTTCTTCATAGGGAGCATTTTAGCAAGGCTTACAAATTTTACATGCACCTACTAGTTCAGAGGCGGACCCAACCAAGGCTTTCTCGTAACTATCACTATTTACTGCCTGGGCATACAATCAAGGCATTTGAGAAACACTGGGATGGCAATATCAGCCCTGATTATTTTGAACCATTCCCATACCGCAGCACCAAACCCAAGTTCATAACTTCACTGAGACATATGAATACAAGTGATCCTTTGACATCATACCTCAAGATGAAGAGTAGCTGGAAACATGAAGTGGAGGTCGCCGGGCTTATTGGCTGTAATTATTAATACTCATTGTAAATAATAAACCCATATCTAAAGTGATGAGCATAGGTAACATTGATAATATTCATAAGTATAATTCAAGACTTTAATAATTACTTACTGCTTTGGCGCAGCAACCCAAAGTGTCTTGGCCTCAGACACACGAGAACACTATCTAATCCGGTCTTGCGCCGCCTCTTGCCTGTCCATAAATTTTATAATTGACTACTATTATAATGAAAGAACAGTCCCTATTAATATTTATTTCCAAAAAACATATTAAAACATGTATTATTGAATGATTCTTATTAGTTAAGCATAAATACTGTATCTATTTGAAGATGTGATAAAATTTTATTTCTAGCTAAGGTTAAAAAATATGTGCGCAGACTGAATGATGATGTGATGCAAGTGCCAAAATGTGTTATTGACTGGGCAGCACTAATGGAGAATGATCCAGATCCAAACTTTAATGCAACTTATAACTGGTACTACGCTGGGAATGGCAACTTGCAGCTTGTTTGTGTCAACTGGGTTGACTATCTGCTCCACAGTGAATTCAGTGTTGTTTGTAAGTAACAACAATGATGCAAAAATTTTGTTGTAATTATGATATTTCAAATAACATAAGTTTTTTTTAATTTCATTTCAGATTTAACCAGAATTCACAAGGACAATACAAGTATTGAGAATGAACCGGCAGCAAGTTTTGACTGTGAAGCAGAGAATATCTTAGAAACAATATGTTCATTGCATAATGTTGTAGCATTACGCACACAACATGCTGTTATCTTTCTGAAGATTGAAGAGGATGATAATAAAATTAAATTTGTCAAAATCAAACAATTTGAATCAGATTTGGCATTCACAAGTATCTCCTTTGATAGTTACCACACTAACATTCTCTATGTTACTACAGTGGACAGCATTCTGAAAATTGTGAATGTAGATAGGATAAAAGCTAGGACCGTCAAAATGGACCGTAAAACAAAAACAAATGTGAACAATTGGAACTGTGTGATTGGGGGTGAGCGTGCTACATATGCTCATGTGGAGAGTAATGCAATAACATTTTATGATAAGCGGACAAATGACCCTGTTAACTGTTGGAGTAGTCTCAGGCGGATCACCGATGAGGTCGCCTGCAACGACATAACTGCGGCAATGCGGTAAAAGTAATATATTTTTGCATGTAGGCATTTATAATTTCCTTACAAAGACTACTACCGCTTAAGAGCTTACTATTATTTGTTCCCAGAGGCCGTAACGTAAAGTTCGATAGCCTGCCTGCAGTCTTCAATAAATTACCTATAAACACGAAAACTATTAAAGCATTATTCCTATCTGCTGCGAAAAATCTGCCTGTCATTGTTTTACTTGCGCGAGCTAGATGAGTAATTGTTAATAATTTCTAGATGCCCGGACAGTCCTACTTTATACTTCGCGAGCGACCACCACGTGTTCCTGATGGACACGCGGTGCGCGCGCGCGTCGCAGCCGCGGCCCGTCGTGCGTTGGACGCACGGCCTGCGCACCGCGCCCGCGTATTTGAGCGTGGGGAAAGCGGAGAATAACGGGTAAGATTTGTTAACAGTACTTAAATATAAGGCTACGACGTATACCGTAAAGTAACAGTACATATACAATGTTTATTTTCGAAACTTGATCAAACGAAATGTGCGGATACTAGACCCAGCCATATTATACATAGATTATAGAAAAATAGCATTGTTTTAAATTTATTCAAAAATTATTCTCACATCTCAGTAAATAAAACCACGAAAACACAAATTTTGTCCCGAGCGTTTTCCAAGCGCCATCTGGTGGACTGCGGCCGGAAACTAGTCGAGACTTCCGCAGCAGAGCAAATCTACTCCTCCTGACTAAATCAGTGACATAATAATATCTCCTCTCCCAGCGAGCTGCTGTCAGTGTCCGGCCAGTGGTGCGAGGACACGTGCCTGATCCACAACTACAGCGACTGCGTGTCCCGCGCGTGCGACGTGCGCGTGAGCATACCCTACCACCCGCCGAGCGTGATCGCGACGCTCGCGGAGGCGCGCGAGAAGATGATGTGCCTCGATATAGCCAGCCCGATAGAAAAGCGACTGGTCACCGCGGTCACCGGACAGGTCCGTGCCTATAGATAAACTGCTTCATTGGGACTTCACCTGCGGGGCGGTGGGCGGGTACACGCACCGCCCGCACCCTGCTCACCAACTGCTTAACGTGCTTCCTTCCGAAGCACGGAGATGTTCGTGTTGTACGTCACGTATATAGTCGGAAACCACCCAAACACTACCGCGCCGTAAGTTGCTTAACTTCGGTATCGCTACCAAACCGCTGCTACCATTGTAATCTCTGCACTTTAATCTGCATGTTACTAATGCACTGAAATTACACTTTTCCAGGTGTTATACGAGCTAGGAGAGAATTCCATCCTGCTCACGCAAAACTCGCTCGGCGACATCAACTACCGGACGATCTACCCTCAATACATGGACACGTTCATCGAAGACGACGCCGTTCAGAAACTGCACGACTGGAGCCAGGCGTACAAGGTGGACCGGGCCGAGTTTGAGGTTTCAAAGATCGCTAACATTGCCAATGTTTGGAAGAAGTTGAAAAAAATCCCTGATTATTTTGAGCTCATGGCCAAAAGTGAAGAGTTTGTAGTCGACGAGGATAAAGTAATTGAAGCGTTCGCGACCTCCGAGCTGATGCCGGAGTTGCTAGACGTGTGGGAGGAGCCCGCGCGGGACGTTGATGATGATGAGTCGTTCGCGCTCAACTTGCACTTCGAAGATAGTATATGACACTGAAAGAAACTTAAAGAAGGGAATCTTAATAAAACAATGGCGGAACGAAATTGTGTATAAAAGCCAAGAAGACTGATAAGCGTTGAACCGCTTAAGATTAAGAGATGTCATCATATGCATCCAGGTGCGAGTTGTAAGAGCAGATAAGATAGCGTCATATAACTAAAGGTAATTTAGTAAAACATCTGTTTTTAAATAAACAACTATATTTCCTATCTAAATGACTGTTTTTACAACCTCTCCCGCAAACACGCACGCACTCAAACGCACACACACTGAACATTAATTTATAAACATAACAAATGCTCTTCGATGCGAAATCACACTTTCTTAGCACTGAGTTTTAAAGATATGGCTCAAGAGATAAGAAAGTGGGGAAGACGCGGTCGTCAGTACATTAAATACACGTCTAAACTAAAAATAAGTCACAGGAAGAGGAAACGAACAATTTATAAGTACCTGCGATAGATATACACATTAAAAAGTATCCACTTACATTATGAAGGAGATGGTACTAAATCTAAGCTTCAATAAATTAATGTAATTGAGACATTTGAGCTGTTGTGCGAGTAAGCCCTAGATTATACATATTAGATAACTCCCTAAACCTAATTATAAGTACATCTGCTTCCTTATAAAAATTATACCAAATTAGGAAGACTGAAAAGAGAAAAATTACAAACCAGATATTCCAATACAATAACTATATTATTTACTCGTATGATATGGAAGAAACAAGATAAATCCCGAATCAGGTTTAGAGAGTTACAGCAGAGGAAATAGCCCATTTTAATTAAAGTACTTAAAACTAGATAACTAAATATAGGTATAATAATGAATATAAACTATAAGGTGAAATACATTTGTATACCTACAAGACGTTTTAGTAAACAAATATTGTTCTTCACGTGGGGATTCTAAACCAATAATACTTATTTCCATATTGTTTTCTAGCTAGGAAGGTGATACATCTTGTATTAATTAACAGAATAATTAAATGGAAAAAAATATATAATTCATGAAACAATTTAACAAGTGACATTTGCTAATTTTACATGTAAAACAATGCAGTTCTTGACAGTTTTAAAATATTGAAAATAAAATAGAAATAGAAAATACATAAAAGTTATGTAAATCGACATATTCAATAACGAAAATACATGTCAATAGTAAGAAAAAAAAAATAGGCTCACACTCATAAGTAAATATTCATGGTACTATGTCGTCATGCGTAATTAAATTGGTAGAAATTCAAAAACCATCCTTTTGCTTGTGAATATTTTCAATATATTTTTATCAATTTGAACAGTAATGTCTTTGGATATGCTTCAAAATATCGAAATAATTTACTAATTTACGGTTTGATGTTCTGAAATGCACAGGGAGGCAAATAAGATTTATAGGTAGATCACTTCATTGAGACTTCGCCTGCGGAGCGGCGGGGCGCGGGGGGAGGCGAGAGCGGGTCGTGTGAGCGGCGCGGGCGGGGTATCTGCGCCGTCTGCACCTCTCACGCCACCCTCTCTCGTCTCCCCCCGCGCCCCTGTGCTCCGCAGGCGAGGTCACAATGAAGCGGTCTACTTATAGATGTTTTCGCTTGACAAATTCAACCACATTAGCCAGTTTTCTTGCGCTCGAAAAAGGTCCGTATGCAGTTATTAGTGACAATTGGCTAACTATCTCTTAGTTCATCTTGCCTGGTCCTTATCATGCTAAAGTAGGCGATATATATTATTGGTAAATTATTGGTTTTGGTGTTGTATATATGAACAGATCTTACTGGTCCTATGGCATATCGCGGTTTAGTTTTCTTATTTCGACTACAGCGCCATCTAGTCACATAAAGCAAACAATGCCAGATCAAAGTTGGCTTGATTCGATGTGCCAATCAAGCCAAGCTTTGATCCATCGGAAACAGGTGCATCAATCAAAATACGGTTCAAAATCCGATACATTACAATTTAGGCTTTGCAAATCGTAAGAAATCACAGGACCTGGGTCCTGGGGGAATAAGACTGTCTAAATATCGGGTGTTTTTGCAAGGGGGTGCCAAATTTTTGAAGGTGAATGAGACCTTCAATATGAACAACTTTTACTATGGGGCCATGTTCGAGATCTTAAATAAAACTTCAGGTGCCCCATACAAAATCAGTCAGCTACATTGACGAGAAAAAGAGAAAACTAATAGAAACAATTGAGAGTAGAAGAGGGAGAATGCTGGGACACTTGATACGACACGACAGTTTCATCAGAACGATAATAGAGGGAAGAATAGAAGGAAAAAGGAAGAGAGGAAGACCAAGAATAAGCTATATGCATCAAATAAAGCAAAAGTTGAATGTTGCGTCGTATCAAGAAGTCAAGAGAATGGCGGAAGAGCGTAAAGAATGGAAAAAACTCCACCGACAAGAGCTTGGCTCTTAAATTAGATGATGATGACATTGACGATAATGTATGGAGAGGCAGAAAAAAAAATTAGGTTTGAACGATGGCCCCATAGTAAAAGTTATTCATATTGATGGTCTCATTCACCTTCAATAGTTTGGCACCACCTTGCAAAAACACCCTGCATAAGTTTCCGTTTAAAGGGTCTTAGCAGACTAGGTAACAAACAACATCCGCCAGCCGCCTCACGCTTGACACGGGTGGGTACGAGCAACGTGGCGCCGTGAGCTCCTAGCGGCGCGTGAAGGTCCGCAGCCAGTTGCTGGTGAGCGGCGTGTCCTGCTTGCCCTCGCGCTCCTTCTCCTCCAGCTGCTCGAGCAGGCGCCGCTGGTTGTCGCGGAAGGCCGCTATGGGGTCCTCGAACTGGCTGTAGTAGAGCAACACCTCGCGCACGTCCGATACTTCCGACATTGCGATCGCTGGGGGATAATCGCGGCCGTATTAATGCTAAGTAGCGCAGTGTGTAAAGGTTGACATTTTGCGACTGGCATCGCTGCTAAAAGTCGCAGTGTGCACATGGTCTTAGATGAAAATATTAAGCCGAGGGAGGAATGCAGAGGCTAGTATTATGAACTTTGACACCTGTTTTTAAGGTCAAAAATCCTACACCTACTCTACAAACGTGTTGTCATATAAAAAGTATTGGATTAGTTATTAGTCTTAGAATTGTATAAGTATATGATATGACACACGTTCAATGTATTAACCCTATATGAATACCGAAAATATTGTTTAAATTTCATACGTCAAATTTGATCATTCCATGGTATATTGCTGCGATCAATGTAAAGTCTTTCGGACGTATTTAGACCTCTGATATGTTGTTCCTAGTCACAAAAATATTATAGTGCGCGCGGATAAGCCTAGCGCCATAATAGTACCGAAGCTTGATATTGAATCGATAGTATCGATAGTAACTGAATATAACTGCAATAACAATCGATAGAGCGCAAAAATATCAATAGTGTCGATTGTAGTCACGGTAACCAGGGTTGATTGTATCAATAGTAATTTCAGATAGTGAGCTTCAATTCTATCGTATATATAGTATTGCAGTATGTCGTTACTATTGTATCAAACCGACTTAGATACTATATTATAGATGATTGACGATGTCGCTAGACTAACGTTAGTCTTCCCCCGCCTCACTGCTCTCATACCTCAGGCGGTGACTAGCACACAACTAAACAATAACAGTACAGCACTCACTCTGAAGCAAGTTGGCGAGGTCCAGCAGCGAGGTGTCTTCGTCGGCGCCCTTCCACTTCTTGAGGATGAGCGAGTTCTGAGGGTGGAACTTCGTCGCGCCCTTGTTCCAGTCCACCACTATTACCTGGAAGACGAAAAGAGCGTTAGCCAGCAAGTTTATAGTTTTGGCCAACTTATTTTGTAATATCGCCTACAGTATATTTGTTTCCACCATAGCCCATTACAACGCTGCGCATATAGAACCGCGAATGTGTCCGTTGGAATCTCAAACCTCTGATACTAGTTTGGCAGACAAATTGAAGGCACCAGGGCAATGGAAACCTGAAAACCCTCCTGAGGAGTGGAAATTGGTGCAGCGGAAGAGATTACGCAATAGAATTGTGGGAAAAAAGGGAACAGCTAATACCGACCCTAATGGTAAATTTAAAGCAGCCGACATCAATATCCCGTTATTTATTTATAATGTGGATAAGTATACGACTGAGAGCGACATAACTTCGCATGTTTACAGTAAGACACAACTGAATGTGACACTACAAAAATTGAATTTGAAAATTGATAAAGGATACAACGCTTTCAAAATATTAGTACCTAAAAGTAAGTTGGATGTTTTTCTTGGTGAAAGTTTTTGGCCGGAGGGAGTGCTGTTTCGGCGTTTTGTGAATTTCTCGAAAGGGAAAAACAAAGACCTTGAGAGACAAAACAATGGAAAGTGAAAATCAAATAAATAAGTGTACGCTATTAAGTTTTAACTGTAAAGGTATCTTACGCTCCATGGAATGCGTAAGGACACTGTGTAAATCGGCTGACATCCTTGCACTCCAGGAAACTTGGCTACTGCAGCATAATATACCGTTACTGGGTACTATTGATACAAACTTTGCATACACCGGCAACACGGCTGTGGATCTGTCGACGGGAGTGCTACGGGGACGCCCGTATGGGGGTGTCGCTTTACTTTGGCGAAAGGATCGGTTTTCGTGTGTTTCTATTATACAGTGTAAAAGTGTTCGTCTCTTAGCTATTAGGATTGATAATATAAACAGCAGTTCTATGTTAGTCTTTTCGGTGTATATGCCCAATGACGTGAGTGAAAATTTAATCGAATTTACAGAGTGTTTAGGCGAAATATATGCAATAATTGAAAATGAAAATGTGGACCTAGTATACGTGTTGGGTGATTTTTAATGCTCACCCTGGCATGTATTTTTTCAATGAACTGAGCAGTTTTTGTGCAGAACAACATTTATATTTAGTAGACACAGAGTTATTGCCGGTTGACTCGTTTACCTATATTAGCGATAGTCACGGCTGTACACGATGGCTTGACCACTGTGTGACTTCGTTAGCGGCGAGACAAACGGTGGTAAGTGCTAAAATTCATTATGATGTGTTTTGGTCTGATCATGTACCTTTAGAGATAGTATGCAATTTAAATAAGACTATACCTAAACTCAGGGGAAATAGCACAGTAGAAATCAATCATAGGTTGTTAAAAGGGATAATTTGGGGAGAAAGAAATAAGTCGCAGATAATTGACTATTCAAATATGTGTCATAATAAATTAAAAAATATTGATTTTCCTGAGGAATTGAGATATTGTTGTGGCTATAACAATTTGTGTAACGATCACAGTCATCGAAAAATTATTGACAACATGTATAGTTCCATTGTAAATAGTCTTAAGGAAGCTTCTATTGCTAGTTGTGACAGAGTGCGGCACAGGAGGCGTGGCTATGTCGCGGGATGGAATAAATATGTAAGGGAGGCTCACCAGCGGGCAAGGCTCTGCTTTCAGCAGTGGTGTCTGCATGGTAAGCCCAGTACAGGTCGGCTATACGAGAATATGCGCTGTTCTAGAAAAGTTTTCAAAGCTAAATTAAAATACTGTCTGAATAATAAAGATCAAATTAAAATGGACATAATTGCCTCTCATCATAAAACTAAAAATTTTGTACAGTTTTGGAAATTGACTAACAAATTGAATCCTAAGGTGTGCCTACCTGAAAGTGTTGGAAATGTTAGTGAACCCAGGGAAATAGCCAATCTCTTCATGAACCATTTTAAAGTGGAGCCATTAAGAGTTGGCTCGTGTGGGCGGGTGCTCGATGCTGGAAATTGTGTCAGCGGCAAAGTCATAATTATAACATCTGGTGAAATTGCTAAAATAGTCCGACAGATGACTAGAGGTAAGTCGCCGGGGCACGATGGCCTTAGCGTCGAGCATTTGCAACATGCGGGTGTTCACCTGTCACGTGTGCTTGCCATGTTTTACTCGCTCTGCATTCGTCACAACTACTTACCTGATGATCTCATGAAGACCATAGTGATACCTGTAATAAAAAATAAGACCGGCGATGCCTCTGACAAAAACAATTACCGGCCAATTTCTCTAGCCACTATTCTGGCGAAGGTGTTGGACAGTGCGCTTAACAAGCATCTGACCAAAGAAGTCAGTCTGCATGACGCCCAGTTTGGCTTTCGGTCTGGTCTATCGACTGAGTCAGCAGTACTATGCCTTAAGCACACTGTCCGATACTACACGGATAGGAGCACGCCAGTTTACGCATGTTTCTTGGATTTGTCAAAGGCATTTGATCTGGTCTCATATGATCTTTTATGGAAAAAACTGCTCAGTAACACGAATCTGCCTGTGGAACTGATTGGACTATTCGAGTACTGGTACGCCAACCAGACCAATATGGTCCGGTGGGCGGGCCAGTGCTCGGAGGTCTATAAGATGAAATGCGGTGTGAGACAGGGGGGGTTAACTTCACCCACACTTTTAAATATCTATGTAAATGGGTTGATTGAGGAGCTAGGCAGTGCGGGGGTGGGGTGTTCAGTTGATGGACACTTTGTCAATAACATCAGCTATGCTGACGATATGGTGCTGCTGAGCCCCTAAGTCAACGCATTAAAGACGTTACTGTCTATTTGTGAAGGGTACGCGGTGGCCCATGGACTCAAATATAATGTAAAAAAGAGTGAGATACTGATTTTTAAATCTGGCTCCAAATCATACCCACTTCCGCCGATAGCCCTTGACGGTTCTCCTCTTCAAGTTGTTAAGAAATTTAAATATTTGGGTCACTGGGTCACGGAGGACCTAAAAGACGACATGGACATGGAGAGGGAGCGCAGAGCACTGTCGGTGAGGGGTAATATGCTATCGCGTAGGTTTGCACGTTGTTCTAGTGATGTGAAAGTTACTCTTTTTAAAACATATTGTCAAACTTTATACACGTGCAACCTGTGGAGCAGTTTCACCAAAAAGACCTTCAGTGCTCTGCGCATTCAATATAACAATGCTTTCAGGGGGATGTTGGGTCTGCCCTGGCGCTGCAGTGCCTCGGGAATGTTCGCCACATGGAACACAGACGGTTTTCACGCCGTCCTGCGTAAACGAGTGGCTTCCCTGTGGGAGCGAGTGCGGAGCAGCACCAACACTCTCCTGAGGGCTATTGCAGAGAGGATATATAGCCCTATCACTGCTTACTGGGCATCTATCCACGTTCGGTCCAATCCTAGCTTTAAGTTCTATTAGGACTTGAAGCTGGGATTGGATCCGGACTGTTTTTAAGTGCTTTATTTTATATTATTTATATATAGTTTGTACTAGGTTAAGAATATATGGAAACTGTTTCTGAAATAAAAATTATTCATTTCATTCATTTCATTTCATTAGTTTAGGGTCGAATAACATGTTAAAAAGAAACTGTATCTATCACAAAGTCCATAGAGAGAATCAATAGGTCCATAAACATAATTAAAAAGCGACTGATAGAAAAGAAACTAATTTACATCGCGGACACAAAGTGATTGTTCCATGTGGCGCAGTAACATAGTGCACATACTACAGCTTGTAATATGAAATGTGTATACTTTTGCGCGATAGTTCTGTTTGTACATATCGACGGCGACACGTGCCACGCCCCTATTCATATCTCTTCTTTCTATGGTTGAGGGTTAACAGGCTCTAAACAGAACTAACCTTAGATAAATCCCTATTGAGTCCCTCCAAGTTCTTGACATGCACGCCGTCTATGAAGTGAGTGGAGTCTCTGAACAGGCGGTAGGAAATGAGCTTGTTCTCCGGGTCGAGCTTGTCTATGACCGGCCAGATCATGAACGCGTTCTCCGACGTGAAGATCACGACTTCGTAGTTTGAGTTGGCCACTGTTTGTAGGAACTGGTCGACGCCGGGACGCTTTTTGAATCTGTGGAATGTGAATTAAATTGATTTATGGTTGGTTATTTTGACTAGGTTTTAAAAAATGGTTCAATGAACTACTAAACTACTGTTGGATTTGTATGATAAAATTTTCGTCCTGTGCTCAAGTCAATCACCGCCAGCGGCCTATCCATCGATGAGCGTTTATTAAGTAAAAATCGACAATACAGATTAACGTAATTGAATAGAATTCATGGATAATACAATATTTAATTGAAATATTTACGATTTAAACATTTTTCGTAAAGACAGCCAGCCATTTGTCATTTCAACTTCCCCCAATAGTTTGTGACACCGCACTGTAGTCCCACAAGGTCCCAAAATGTTCATTTTAAAAATATTGTAGATGGCCATTATTGGCCCGGAGTCTAACTTTTAATATAGAGAAACTAATTTATTCTGTAACTAGCTTTTGCCCGCGACTTCGTCCGCGTGGAATAGTGACTTCTTTCTCCCGTTTTTTACACATTTACCACTATATCTTTGCTCCTATTGGTCGTAGCGTGATGTTATATAGCCTATAGCCTTCCTCGATAACTGGACTATTCAACACAAAAAGAATTATTCAATTCGAACCAGTAGTTTTGGAGATTAGCGCGTTCAAACAAACAAACAAACAAACAAACAAACAAACAAACAAACTCTTCAGCTTTATAATATTAGTATAGATTATTTTGTAAGGTATATTAATCGTTTTTGGATATTCTATCGAGGTTACCGCCGCCTAACCACCAAAGGACCCAAAATCGCTTACGCCTCGGGTCGTCTTTTGTTTAAAGTGACGCCCGTTATTGTGTTGTGTTATGTGCGTAAGCGATTTTCGTTTGATAGTTAGGCTCCAGAAACCTCTAATTACATTTCTTGAGTCTTATAAGAAGCAGTGTGCTCGCCTTCGCATTTTGACTACCGAAACAAATACGTTATACACTCACCGCCATCCGGTCTGGTAGGACCAGTCGGGGTGTACCAGCACGTCAGTGAACTCCAGAACGAGGGTGTACGTGGGCTGGTAGGGCGCCGGCAGCGGGTCTGGAAGCAGCTTCTCGCGGGACGGCTCTTTTATCATCTGGATATGAAAACCACGTGTTATGATAATTAATGTCTTTTGATAGATTGGTTTAAAAAGGTATAAAGATATAGGTAAGCCGCTTCATTGAATCTTCGCTTGCGAGGCGGCGGGGCGCGGAGAAGGCGCGCGGGGCGCGGGCGGCGCAGAAACACCCGCCTGCGCCACTCACTATCTGCTCTCTCGTCTCCCCCCGCACCCGCTACCCCGCAGGCGAGGTGTCAATGCAGTGGTCTACCTACCTATAGTAATGCTATAGCCTCACTATTAGTTTTGTTTGCATATCAAAGAACAATTAAGTTGCTAGTGTAAACACACTGAAATTTAGGTCATAATTAATATGGAAATAGGCTGTAAAGGTAGTGTTGCTACAGCCTAAAATATGTCCAATTGTCCACTTTTTTCAGCTGTCATTCTTGAAAAATTTTACTAGCTGACATTATGTAGACAAGAGGAAATCTGCAAACATGCTGCACGAAAGGGCATGGGCACTATCGCGCAATCGGGCATGAATTACTCATGCAACATTTCTAGAGCAGCCAAGTTACTTATTGTGATTCAGTATAGCAAATAAAATAGATAGATAACATAAAGCTAACCTTTTCATAAAATGTGAGTTCCTTCCAAGTGCGTTTAAGGTACTGCAGGGCGGTGGGCAGGCCAGAGAACTCATCCTCCAGTATCTGTCCGTCGTCGCCGCGCCGGGGCGCACCCATCTCCACGATCAGCATCCCGCCCATCACGGTCATTGCTCCACCAAATACTGCAAAACTGGAATATCACATTTTATATTAATAATAATACATTTAATTGATAATATTGTTGAAAACTTTCACTAATACATACATAACCAATTACTTTCAGTATGTAATAATGTCATATTCATCATCATCATTATCAGCCAAAATTTAAAAGTTAGAAGTATGCCTATTTTGCCACTTTAATGTTTGACTCTTAGAAAAAACAGTTTGGGTAAACTCAATGTCATTTCAAAAGACATATTAATTATATTGATTGTTTTTATAAGGTTTTAGTTTCATGTTTTGTTTGTCATTATATTTACTTTTTGTGTAAGAATTTCAAAGCAACAAAATATATCTGCCTACCCAGTTTCAGCTGAGTGATACTAATACCTTCAGATTTAAAGTCTGTACACACAGGACAAACAGACAGACAGACATGAAAAAACTAAACTTTGTTTTTGCCATTCTGCTACAGAATCCTAAAATGGAGAGAAAATTAATACCCAATTTTCATCCTCCGCCAGCTCTTCTCATTTTCCTCTGTTTTTTCTTTGTTCTCCTTCTCAAACTGCTCCTGCTCCTTCTTGATGGCCTGCGCGTCGGTGGTGTTGAGCGGGCTTTGCGGGAAGAAACGCCCGAGGATATCCACTTTCTCTGGCTCTTTGTTATCTTTGTTTTTATCACCTAAAAATATTATAGAAAATCACTCAGTTGTGGTTCAGATTTCAAATCATTAAGTTAGGGGAGTCACAAGAACGATTATCCAGAGTTATATAGGTACAAATGGACAGTTTCGTTCAAATAAGATGACCCAATAGGTAGAATTTTAAAATTGGTGAAAATAATTTACAGTACAGGTTAAAACAAATGTGAGTTTTTTGAGTTAATAAATAGTTTTACGTGATTTGATATTAACGAGTTTAACACAATTTTACGGTAGAATAAGCAGTTACACAACTGGCAAATATATATTTTTGAAAGTGCTTAAAACTAACCTATATTTTCAGCCGAATAAAATCTCGCCGAATTCGCCGTAAATAGCCAGTACTTTGGACGTGCGAAATTTGTAGTCTGGAGTTTTGCAGTTTTACAACAAGATGCTTTAGTCAGAAATAGTGCTTTTCGGAGAGACATTTTATAAATTATTCACATTTATTTCACAACAAAATTGAACAAATGTCACCTGAGGGATAGGTCTTTTTAATTTTGCAATTTTAATCGTAGTGAAATCGTATAGCATTTCATTAAAAAATTCACCGCGAGGTACAACTTGCTAGAATTAGCAAGAATTATTTTAAGAGGAACAAACTTTATATTTTCTGTAATGAGTTTGACACAAAGGCAAAGGAATGAGTATTCAGCAGAAAACAGCTGCCCTAAGCACTTAAAAGCGCTACTAACCATCTACTAACTTTAATGTCAGTTAAAGGCGCAACAGGAGGCGGCACATAGGTCAGTCAG
The DNA here is from genome assembly GCA_963584085.1 of Pyrausta aurata. Classification (NCBI taxonomy): domain Eukaryota; kingdom Metazoa; phylum Arthropoda; class Insecta; order Lepidoptera; family Crambidae; genus Pyrausta; species Pyrausta aurata. Next base: position 1,516,155 of record OY757268.1, on the reverse strand, counting down.
CTGAACAGTGTTTATCTGCCAGCGCCTTTGAGTAAAGGCCAGCGCCCAGCAGTGAAAAACAATAGTTAGGTTTAGTAGAGCAATACGGTTTTGTAGCTAGCTAGCCACTGAGCAAGCAAGTAATCTGTGAAGTAGCAGTGGTTTAGCAATTAAAAGATAAATTGTCAGTGTCAAACTGTCAAAAAAGATTCGCGGGAGCTGCACAACGAAAATTTGCAATTAAATAAAAATTGCTTTGTTTTGAGCTAATTTCTTGCACGCAGAATACTTCTAATGAAAATATGACATCCAAAAAGCCTACCAATGGAACCAAACAATATTCATTAATGAACTTCATAAAAAAAAGCAGCAGAGAATCTTCAAGGAGCAACAGTCCTACTCTGAGGTATAGTTTTTGTGTATTTTAGAAGTTATAAGTATAAAAAGAAATTAATTTTTATTATAATAAGAACAATATAATATCACCCCACCTAAACGACATTAAAATTGCTCATAAGTACTACAGAACACCTGTTGTTTGTAACATAGTAGTTTGTATTTCACATAGAAGGATGTTATCATTAAAGAACCTCTAAGTAAGCACAATAGGAAGACATTTAAATTAAAAGCTTCTAATTCATAGTAAGTTATAAACAATTTAATTTACTTCAGCAGTCACAAAGTTGAGGTGGGCTCTGAGAAAAAATCAAAGTTTGTTTGGAAGTCGAAATCCAGCACTTCCAGCACATGTAAGTAAGAATTCCACCATTTCATATTTGAACCTATTTTGAGTTACTTCAATAATGCTATTATTGAAATTGATCCTTATATTTTATTGATAAATAAATAAAATAAAAATAAATGATCAATTTGATTTGATTTCAGGGACTCCACCTTTCAAAGCAAATGTTACTGGCAAATCAAATCATCATGGTGTAAGTTTTTAACTTGATCAATATGTAATAGGTATTAAGTATTGTAACTAGTTAATTTACCACATTTTAATTTTATTTATATAAAAGGCAGGAAATAAGATTCAAGAGTCACCCAGCCTGTTATTAGCTCATGATACCACCAAAGTTGGTCCTGCTGCAAGCACACAAAAATATGTTCAAAATGAAAGGAGTAAAGTCCTAGACTCTATGGATGTGGTAAGTAAATTTATTTTATGTAGGTAAACTTTTTGTTTCTTATCACTACCATATTGACATAATTAATTGCACCAGTTTTATGTTTCTTATGAGTGAAAGTTTAAATTAGTTTTTCAGTGGTGCTTTAGTAATAAAATAATGTTGAAAACATTTTTTTTAGGATGAGTTCCCAGATTCTCCTGACATTTTCAATGGTAAATGCAAGACACCATCTCCTGTGTCAAATAAATCGATCCGAATCAGTGCCACCCCCACTCCTCCAAAAAACAAATCCAGTGAGGTAAAATGTTGTAAAAGTCTGAAAACTCCGGAAAAGTCAAGTCAAAGAAAAGACAATGACCCATTAAGAAATATTAAATTAGATACTTCTTTATCAGGATTTTTGACTAAGATCTCTGAGAATCCAGCCCTTAGGCAAAAGGTAAGGATTGAATATATTTGTGATATTTTGATCATACATATTTTGTTCAAAGTATAATTTTCTTAATTCTCAAATGTTGTAGGATGATATCAAACCTAAATTAGAAGATATAGAAAAGTGTAAGATGCAATACATTGAATTGTTAGAAAAAATAAGTGATGCCTTTGACAGAATACCAAATTGTATTAGAGAGAAATTCCCTGGCTATGACAAAAAGACGTATGCTAAAATGAAATCACTAAAATCAAAACTTAAACATGTCATAAAACAGAAGAGTGATATCAAAAGCACCCAACACAAAAATGAATCAATATCTCCAAAAGTTGATGATAAAATTAACAATAGTAATAGTCCATCTATGTTGCAAAACTATGATGATGACCTCAATGACTTTGACCTTGAATCCAGCGGCAGAATAAACGGCAAAAAACTATTTAACAATGAAATAAATTGCAACACAACAAATCAAATCGCTACTTCCACCCCAGATATAATAAATTTTAATAAATTACCTGGACCAAGTAAAACAATATACTCAGATTTGATGGCGAAAAAGTCGCTGTCGTTTGACGCGTTTTCGCCCCGTGATGACTCCCCAAATAACTTAGAAACCAGCATACAATCAGACACAGGGAGCCTTGATGTGTCAGACAATGTCAACAAGAGTAAAGGCAAGTTTGTCTTCAAAAGACCATCACGACTCACTACTGAAGACCAAAATAAATCATCTACTCCCATCAGAGATGTGCCTTCAAGTACATTGGAAAGACTGAAAATAGCTTCTGATAATCTCAAACCAATAGTCAAAGAGGATCCACCCAAATGCGTCCCTATGGCTAACAGTTCAGTGGAATTCCAACCACCTCAACTGAGTAAGAGTTCTTTCCTCAATTTCAATAAACCATGCACTATTGTTTCGCCTATAGTTAAAGAGATAATAACAAAAGATTATAGTGATGATATTGATGAGTATGAGGTTCCGATAGATATGGTCGATGATACCGACATCATTCCTGTGGAGATAAGGAGTGTAATAAATATAAGTGATTCTGAACCTAGTGCAAGTAATTCTCAAATTTTGAGTAATGTGGACATACCGCTAGACGAAGATGGGTGGCCGGAGTACCGACCAGAGGACTTCGAAGAGGACATGGTGCTGCTGACCAACCAGGAGTCGGAAGTGGTCAACTTGATGGACCAATCAGTTGTGAAAGAAAACAAAGCAAAGTATGAGGGTATGGGTGACTTCCATGCTGGCACCAAAAATGATGGGATCACAGGTAACAACTACAAACTTAACCTACTTATCTATAGATAAACCGCTTCATTGAGACTTCGCCCGCGGGGCACATGGGCGCGGGGGAGGCGAGAGCGGGCCCGCGCCGCCCGCAACTCTCACGCAACCCGCTCTCGTCTCCCCCGCACCCCTGTGCCGGCGAGGTCTCAATGAAGCGGTCTACCTATAATCTAGTTCACGTAAACCTGTTTTTAGGGTCCCACACCTCGAAAGAAAAACCAGAACCATTCTCACTTCATTGTCCATCTGTGTCAACTAGTACTCTTTTCTTTTAGGAACGCGACGCGTTAAGATATAAATTTAGGCTATGGTTCTTTCCGTCGTTAAATAAACTTTTACATCGCCGTCGTTGATATGACCGTTTTCTTAAGTCGACAGTCGTACGTACGTGACCAGTTCTTTTAAGATGTGTCTTCTTTTTTTACTATGTATTCAAATACCGTTGTTTTGTTTCCTTTCGCAGGCGAGTTCGACGGCTTCTCATACCCTCACTCGTCGCTGATGATGGAAATGTTCAAGGAGAAGTTCGGTCTTAAGTCCTTCCGTCCGAACCAACTGCAGGTCATCAATGCCACCCTGCTGGGACACGACGTGTTCGTGCTGATGCCAACCGGCGGCGGTGAGTGATATCTTATTGGGTGATACTCAATTTTACTCTCTATTATCGGACAATAAGATGAAATGAGAGACAGAGTTGGTATGAGTGCTTTTTAATTTTGCACTCTATTACCAGGCAGTGAGATAAGAAAAAAGTTGGTATACGGGTGGAATTTGAGTAAAACAATTGGACGTATCTGTGATTGAGATGACTTTCTGTATGTATAGTATAGGTTTACGCATCATTACCTTTCTTCATACCTGCCGCTGCAGTATCAACATCAATATCATTCAGTCAGTCAGTTATTTTGTAGCTTTTGACTTCTTTAAAACTAAGATTCGATTTTTTATTATTTACAGGAAAATCACTGTGCTACCAACTGCCAGCCATCTTAACGCCAGGTGTCACCATCGTCATATCTCCATTGAAATCACTTATCTTGGACCAAGTGAATAAACTGCTCTCCCTTGATGTAAGTACGATTAGTTATACTACTTCTTTTTATGTAAGTCTTGTCTTTTATAAATAAACTTTCGAATATTGTGTGCTTTGACGTTTGTATTGTATTTTTTTATTATTTTTATCTTAGTATTATTTATCCTATGAATTCAAACACAATGTATTATTGTTATATGAATAAATGAATTGAATTGAAATTGAATTGAAATTTTAAAGTAAGAGATTCACAAGTTAACCCATTATCACTCGAGTTCAATTTATTTATTTATTTATACTTTATTGCCCAACCAAAAACTGTACATAATGTGTTATATTCATAATGTGTTATGGCATTTTGATGCAAACCATTTTTTACGCGATAATATGAAAATAAACTCGATTGGATCCATGTAGAATTACCGAGTCTTCCAACAAGGTCTTAAAATTAACACGGAAAAGATGAAAATTATGTCGAGCTCTCTTGTTGTACCCACTCTAGTATCTGTTGGGAACTCAATTCTCGAAGTTGTCGACGAGTACGTCTACCGATAAGATATCAATTGACGTATCCAACTCATCTAGACAGCATTTGGGACCAATGTAGTCCCAAATGCTTAATCAAAATTGCGCAAGAGTGTCTTCTCGTCTCAATTACCTCAGTGTCTGAAGAAGAAAGTCTTCAACCAGTGTGTGTGGAAAGTGATGACATACGGATCTGGAACATAGTCTCTAACTATGGGCCTTATAAAGTAGCTCAAAATCACACAACGAGTGATGGAGAGGAATATGCTCGGTACTTTTCCTCGAGATCGAATCAGAAATGAGAGATACTTAGAAGAACTAATGCAAACCTGTATATAGCCCTGAGAATCATTAAGCTCAAGTGGCAATGTAGTGTATTCATTCTAGATTTCAATGTATGGGCGAAACGGCAAAATTTATAATTTTAGTTTGTTGCTGCTGTGTTATAGCTCCAAGTGAGTACATTGTAGTACACAACTCTCCCACCCCCCCAACCCGCCGCTTCACCCCTCCCCCCCCTTGATAAAGGTCCCAAATTTCATATTTCCTCTATTTTCAGGAAAACTATACAAGCTAGGACAAAATGGTCAAGGACTAAATTATTTGTCAATAAATTACCTACAAATAAGTATAACATTCATTTTGATACGAGTTATAGTTTTTAAATTATGGAGCATCAAAGAGTACTAAAAATGTGCGCTCAGCAGAAATACAACATTTAACACAAAATATACAATTTAATTTATAAATTTTCTCAAGAAATGCGTTCCTGTAGTACTTACATATCTAAAACAAATCAGTATCGTCATTGTTATCTTCTAAAGGTTTGTCGAATCTACTAAGGCCCCAATGTATGCATATGGTGGGTCAACGGAATGCACCTTTAACACATCCACATATTTTTCTGTAGCCATTTTTGCAGCTGCATGATATTGTTTTCAGTATCAACTGTTGAGAGTTTGAAGTGTGCATTGAATGCTGACAAGCTGAAGAAGGTGGTCTTTTCATAATAGCACCGTATTGTTCTTGAGAGTTGGTTAAGAAGTGAAGTTGAAGTACCTAAAAAATGTTTCGTAACATGATTATACTTTTTTAGGTTTGCTTAGCCCCATACTATTCAAGAATATATGTTTCTCCTGCCTTTTTACGTCCTCGCGTTAGGCATCAGGAGTTATTGTATCTTCAATTCGATCTGCAAGTCGATGTTATATGTTATTGAATAGACTGAACCTTTCCTGTGCCTTAGAATGCCGATATTATGTAGTACGTCAAAAAGACATTGTCGTAGTGGTTGGGCAAGACATTGATCTGTTGGTTCTTTTACTGGGACTGACTCCACCACGTTAGAATATATTCTACTACATCGGCAGTCTATAACAAAGGAAAGGTTTAGTCTTTCCTGTTTGGTAAAAAGACCGACTTGCAAGATACAATAAACGTTTTAAATAACCCGGATGCCTCACGCAAGCAAATAGAAGAGGCAGGAGAAAGATATATTCTCGGATAGTATCAAAGTAGGTACCTAAAAAGTATAAACGATATACGAGAGGTCCACTTTTACAAAAACATTGATCTGAAGAACAATACGGTGGTGTTATTATCAAAGTTTCCACCTTATTCAGGAGCTGCTTATCGGAATTCAACACATACTTTTCATCAAGTTCAATTATGGCGAGCAAATTCATTCAACCCAGAAAACTGAAGCTGGAAAAAAATAGTAACTTTGTACCCTAAATACCACATAGGCAACAGCTCCACAGTAGATACTGAAAATAGTATCATGCAGCTGCAAAAAAGGCTACAGAAAAGTATGTGGATATGTCAAAGCTGCATTCCGTTGTTCCACCATATGCAGACATTGGGACCTTTGTATAGATAGTGCCATCCACGAAGGCGCGCCCCTCCACTCGTCCAAATAGTTTATAGTACATGTGTGCAAGCTTTTTCCAACATTTGAATTGAATTTGGAACATCATAATGACTTAAGAATGACAAGCATACTACAAAAAATACACTCAAAGGGAAAGATGCTCAACTTAGATATAATTTCAAGTAGGCCGGGTTTGCTTCTAGACAAATAAACATATTTAAAAAAAATGCACGAGTATCATTTTTACTATTGAAGTAAACAAAATACGTAAGAACGTTTTATAAATAACATTTTAAAAATTCAATGATATCTTTATAAGAGAACTATCGGATTTTTCTTCGTACACGTAGGTCTTACTTAGCGTAATGTTTTATAGCCTTCCCCGATAAAGTATATCCCAGTAAATATTATAAGTACCACATGGTATTTTATTTATTTAAAAATGTTTATGGTGTTTAAGTATGTTACCATTATACTTTTTTAAGTAAACTTACTGACAGTAGTAATCTACTGTCAGTCTATGGTAACATTACCAGGTTTATTTTTTAGTACAAAACACTGGGTTTTCCTAGACATTTCAAAAATAATTAAAGTAGAACCACTTTCGTGGCCAGTCTAAATTTTTGAATGACGGCCGACTCACAACTGACACGCGAGTCACCCCCCGCACCCCGCGCCTTCCTCAATCAAAAAAAGAGTGGGGCGCGCCTTCGTGGATGGCACTATCTATAGCTTCGACAAACCTTTAGAAGATAACAATGACGATACTGATTTGTTTTAGATATGTAAGTACTACAGGAACGCATTTCTTGAGAAAATTTATAAATTAAATTGTATATTTTGTGTTAAATGTTGTATTTCTGCTGAGCGCACATTTTTAGTACTCTTTGATGCTCCATAATTTAAAAAGTATAACTCGTATCAAAATGAATGTTAGTGCTTATTTGTAGGTAATTTATTGACAAATAATTTAGTCCTTGACCATTTTGTCCTAGCTTGTATAGTTTTCCTGAAAATAGAGGAAATATGAAATTTGGGACCTTTATCAAGGGGGGGAGGGGTGAAGCGGCGGGTTGGGGGGGTGGGAGAGTTGTGTTCTATAATGTACTTACTTGGAGCTATAACACAGCAGCAACAAATTAAAATTATAAATTTTGCCGCTAAAAAATCTAGAATGAATATACTAATGGGCCGGGCACATAGCGCGAAGAACCGATGGCTGTTGGGGCAGCAAAGTTATAGATCAAAGGGTCTCTGACGCGGCGCAGCGTAGGACGTCCACCGACAAGACGGATAGACGACGATTGTAGGATCGCACTGGATACAGTCCGTTGTGTTTACATACCCAACCTCATGCTTTACATTCAGATTCAGTATATCCTCATCTCCCCAGATCCCCGCAGCGCAACTGTCAGGCGACGTGACCCTCGCGGCGACGGACGAGGTGTACCACAAGCTGTCGATGCGCGAGCCGCTCATCAAGCTGCTGTACGTGACGCCCGAGAAGATCTCCAACTCCGCCAAGTTCCAGGACATGCTCGACAACCTCTACTCCAGGGGGAAGGTAGCCAGGTGAGATTTCTTTAATTCGTCAAGCCATAATGACTCAATTTTTTTAGCTAGCCGTTATGGTCCCACTGCTGGTCAAAAGCCTCCTCGAAACGTATCCAGTGGTCGCGGCTAGCAATCTGTGCTGGCCAGTCTTCGCAAAATGGACTAGATCATCTCGCCATCGTTTTCTGAGTCTGCCTTTCGGATGACGTCCATAGGAAGGCAGCCAGTGGGTGACGATCTTAGTCCATTTTTGGGGCGCATTCTGGTCACGTGGCCTACCCAGTCATATTTTATTCTAGCGGTCTTAGCACCTACATCTGCTATACCAGTTTTGGATCAGATTATGCTGTTCCGAATCCGATCCAATGACTCCATCTACGCCACGATAATGTATTGACTTTTTTATCGAATCTCGATGCCTGACTTAGTAATGATTATGTGAAGACATTAACTGCTGTCGCCTAACAAGATTCCGTCACGCTATCTCGACTCCCAGCGACTAGATGGCGCTGTAGTCGCAGTATGGAAACTGAACCGCGGTATTTAAGATTTAGTAGCTATAGTTGGCGTGTTATCAACTGAGTCGCGTCAGTGTCTTGTTTATCTCACTTGCACTTACCGATGTAGCGGTGCGTTGCATGTTCCTATCTCTATTGACATTATGGCCTCACGATTCACTTGCTAACGCGACGACTATACATTTAGCCCAAAGCTCAAAAATAATGTTGATAAACAGCGAAGGATAATGGAATCGCTATTTTTTTCCCAACAGATTCGTGATAGACGAGGCTCACTGCGTGTCCCAGTGGGGCCACGACTTCCGGCCGGACTACAAGCGGCTGAACATCCTGCGCGCGCGCTTCCCCGCCGTCAACATCATGGCGCTCACCGCCACCGCCACGCCGCGCGTGCGCATCGACATACTGCACCAGCTCAAGGTACGGATGAGTCTCTGTCGCCTTACCACTCTCAAACGACAATCGCTTACACACACGACACTCAAACGAACGTCAGTTCATATTAAAGATGACGTGAGGTGCAAACGATTTTGGCTGTTAAGGTGGTTAAGCGGTTGTGACCTCTGTGATTTACGTTAGTATGACGTCATCTGCGGTAATGCTTTTGAGCTTACTACACGACACGGAAGTGCTTCGTTCTGCCGACTGACGTAAACTCGCTACGATTACGTGACGAATACGTCAAATGTTCGTGATTGGGGTACGGATGACCATATCGTAGACCGCAAGCTGACAAGATCATAAGACACAAAAAACAACTTGTCAACATGGCATACCTACTCTGTTTGTCTTATTATATAATATTATACAGGTGTCTGACTGCAAGTGGTTCCTGAGCAGCTTCAACCGGCCCAACCTGGCGTATAGGATCCTTGAGAAGAAGCCCAAAAGCATCAACCAGGACGTCGCCAACATTATCAAGGAGAAGTTCTTTAGGTGAGATATGTCTTGAGTTACCTACCCTAGTATTGCACAACCTCTTTAAACATAGATAGAATTTGAGAATGAGTGTTTCTGTTGTGTTCCGAAAATTGTGTCTTAACGAAATGAGAACTTTGGTAATTTCCACCCACTCAACTGATGCCTTTCATTGGTCTGGCCTCTCACCGGTCATGCCCCACTGACGTCACACCGCGATGTGACGTCAGTGGGACATGACCGGTGAGAGCACGGGCTATGAGTGAAAGTATGTGTATTGTGTGTGCAAAACCCTTGTGTATCGCTTACACACTTGCACTGGTATCCCCTGCGTATATGAACGTTTTCTATCGATGCAGCGCTCGCAGTGACCAAAAAAATTTAAAACGTTGGCGGACGCCTGTCACCATTTCTCTAGCAATTTTAGTAGTAGCCATGCATAATATTTTATTGATAAGTAAAATTTGACACTGTATTTTAACGTAATTGAATAAAATAAATGGATAATACAATACAATTGAAAAAAAACTTTGATTTAATTACTGTGCTTTTCGTAATGTCAGTCCGCCAATAGTTTGTGACGCTGACGTCACGCACGGTCCCAATACTCCCAATCCCAATAGAGATTTTGTATATTTTATTGCTAAAATTTGTAATGTTTGATGTTAACTTAAAATACTTGTACACAGGATTGTATGTATGTAAGTGAATCACATTTTGCTAACCCTATAAACAGGCCAAGTAAACGTACGAATCTTTGATTGCAGGGACTCCGGCATAGTGTACTGCCTATCCCGCAAAGAGTGCGACAACCTGACGAAAGACCTCCGCAAGGTGGGCATCCAGGCGGCCGCGTACCACGCCGGGCTGTCCGACAAGCAGCGCGAGGCCGTGCAGGCGGGCTGGGTCGCCGACAAGCATAAAGTGGTACGTGTATACGTGCGACAGCGTAACAAGATCTTCGTAAAAACATATTCAAAATACGCACAATCACACACACACACTCATTTTTTCTGTCTCACACGCACTCATATATACACATACACTAATGCACACACACACACACTCACGCACTCACGCACGCACGCCCACACACACACATAAAAATAATCTGAAATGATATTTATATTCCGCCCATTTTCTCTCTGTTGATATATAATAAATAAATAAATAAATAAAACTTGTTTATTTATAAAACAAAGGTAGTTTTGGTAACAGAGAGGACTTAAAAGACTTATTATAGACTTATTAAACTTATTATAGATACTTATTATAGATACTTATTAGAGTATTGTAGTATATTATATCTATCGTTTCTTAACCCTCTGGCGCCGTGTTCCAGATCTGCGCGACCATAGCGTTCGGCATGGGCGTGGACAAGGCGGACGTGCGGTTCGTGATCCACCACAGCATGCCCAAGTCCGTGGAGGGCTACTACCAGGAGGCGGGCCGCGCGGGACGCGACGGGGAGAACGCGACTTGTCTGCTCTACTACTCGTATACGGATGTCATACGCTATCGACGGCTGTTCGACAGTGAGTGCTATCATCTATAGTAGATTTAAAGTAGTTTTTCCATAAGCTACACTAATAATTGTCCCCATAGCCGATTTTTGACAACAGTGGCCGGCCAGTCACTAACAACTAACCGTCTGCGCGGGACATATTATGGTGCACAAGTGTGTGCGTAAACACAGGTGCACTCTCTATTCCTTTCACGCTCATAGCGCGATGGAATAGCAATCTGACACGACCGAAGAGAGATTCGGCGCAGGACCAACGGCTTTATGTGCTTTTCGAGGCACGGGGGTAAAACACCGCCAACTTCCAAACTCCGGGCTACCCTGAGAATTTCTGAACAGAAAAATCCAGGTACATATTTTTGGCACGACCCGGGGATCGAACCCGCGACCTCTGGCACAGCTGTCGGTTTAAAATGCAACACTCTAACTGCTGCGCCACCGAGGCCGGACTACTATACCACAGCATGCCCGAGTCCGTGAAGGGCTAATACCAGGAGGCGGGACGCGCCGGGGAAAACGCCACTTCTTTACTCTACTACTCTTACACCGATGTCATACGATACCGATGGCTGTTCGACAGTGAGTGTTATCACCGTAGATATAAATAAATAGCTTTAGCTTTTAAGCTATCTACACACACACACACAACACAGTATACACGCCTAATCTGAAGGTTTCGGACTCAGATTATAGACAGATGAGATATGAAACGAGAGCACGGTATGTGTCTCCGCAATATGCACAAACCGAACTATCGTGCGAAACTGTGTTCTATGCGACTGCGTAATGGACAACATATCGGCCCATTACGAAGAATACTGTGCGAGTGAGACGCACGCCGCCGCCTCCTTGTCGGCGCGTGTCGGGAGCGTGCGAAGCGCTACGTTGTGGACACTTCGCGTGTGATCTTGTACGCACAACGACGTTCCAGTTAGAAGTTATAACGCACAAATAAGTAGGTGGTTTTTTTCGGATAGACTTGATATGGCATATCTCTCCTTTCTATCGTCCGATATTTCGGTGATTTCGTTCAACGTACGAAGTTACGTCTCCGGTCGACGGTCCTGAATTTTTAACGACTTAACTTTTTTTTAACGTCGCCGCGTCGGTCCTGAATTTCAAACGACTTATCTTTCTTACAGTGGAACGCAACGCCACACCCGACGCCAAGCGCGTCCACATCGAGAACCTCCTCCGAATGGTGGAACTCTGCGAGAGCGTGACAGAGTGTCGCCGCAGCCACGTACTGGCCTACTTAGGGGAGCGCTTCCGCCGCGACCTGTGCCTCGCTAACAAGCAGACGGCCTGCGACAACTGCCTGCTGCAGCACGACTACAAGGTGAGTGTGAGAGAGAGACGGGGTCAGTGTAAGGGTGTTGTGGAGTCAGTGTTAGAGAGTGGCGGAGTCAGTGTGAGAGCGAGGCGGAGTCAGTTTAGTGCGTGGTGGAGTCAGTGTTAGTGCGTGGTGGAGTCAGTGTTAGTGCGTGGTGGAGTCAGTGTTAGTGCGTGGTAGAGTCAGTGTGAGTGTGGCGGAGTCAGTGTTGGAGCGTGGCGGAGTCAGTGTTAGTGCGTGGTGGAGTCAGTTCGAGAGCGTGGCGGAGTCAGTGTGAGAGCGTGGCGGAGTCAGTGCTAGAGCGTGGCGGAGTCAGTGTAAGAGCGTGGCGGAGTCAGTTCGAGAGCGTGGCGGAGTCAGTGTGAGCGCGTGGTGGAGTCGGTGTGAGAGCGTGGCAGAGTCAGTGTGAGAGCGTGGCGGAGTCAGTTCGAGAGCGTGCCGGAGTCAGTGTGAGAGCGTGGCGGAGTCAGTGCTAGAGCGTGGCGGAGTCAGTGTGAGAGCGTGGCGGAGTCAGTTCGAGAGCGTGGCGGAGTCAGTGTGAGAGCGTGGCGGAGTCAGTTCGAGAGCGTGGCGGTAAACCATGTACTTATTAAATTGAATGAATGAATGAATGGCCTCTTTCGTTCCCAGCCCGTGGACGTGACGGAGGAGTGCAAGCTGGTGGTGCGCTGCGTGCGCGACGCCAACAGCGGCGGGCGCGCGCCCTACACGCTGCTGCACATCGCCGACGCCCTGAAGGGCTCCATGCAGCAGAGGCTGCAGGCGCTGCAGAAAACCGTTGTGTTTGGCAAGTAAGTGTCGATTGATTTTAAGTAGAAATAGGTTTATGTTGTCGACGTTCGCCCGTGTTAATATGGGAAATGAAGATCACTAAAAAAGCATAATATCCAGTTCATC
>OY757268.1:1253248-1502937 GCA_963584085.1 Pyrausta aurata | reverse complement strand
TATTAAGCGAGCTCATTTTCAGCTGCCTACTTTGAGTGAGCTTGCAACTAAGCTTCATGGTGCACAATATTTCTCAGTGCTAGATGCAAATTCAGGTTTTTGGGCCATTAAAATAGATGATGCGAGTGCTGACCTTTGTACATTCGCAACACCGTATGGTAGATACCAGTTTATGAGATTACCGTACGGGCTTAATTGTGCATCTGAAGTTTTTCATTCAACAATTAAACAATTGATTGAGGACTTGGAAGGGGTAGACAATTTTGTTGATGACGTTATTATTTGGGGTTGCAGTAAAAATGAACATGATATGAGATTGAATAAGTTTTTAGAAAGAGCCAGAAGTATCAATTTAAAATTTAATGAAACGAAATGTAAGATTTGTGTCGAGGAAGTCACTTATTTAGGCCATGTCTTTAATAGAAAAGGTATGAAACCAGACGTAGAAAAAATTAAAGCTATCAAAGAGATGAAACCTCCCTCTGATAGAAAAACGCTAGAAAGGTTTTTAGGTGCAGTAAATTATCTTTCAAAGTTTATTCCCAATTACTCGGAACACATATATCCACTAACGAGATTGTTAAAAAAAGAAATAACCTGGTGCTGGGATGCTGTACAAAATACAGCTTTCGAAAAATTAAAAGATTTAGTGTGTGACGCACCCGTATTAGCGCTATACGACGTGTCAGCGCCCGCGGTGCTGTCGGTGGACGCGAGCGGCGTGGCGCTGGGCGCCGTGCTGCTGCAGGGCGGCCGGCCCGTCGAGTACGCGTCACGTACGCTCTCAGAAACACAGACACGGTATGCTCAGATCGAAAAAGAGCTCCTGGCCATTGTCTTTGCGTGTGAAAAATTTCACCAATATATTTATGGCAAAAAGTGTGTCACTGTTGAAACTGACCACAAACCTCTTGAAAGTATATTCAAAAAACCTTTGAACTCGATCCCAGCGCGCTTACAAAGGATGATGTTGAGATTGCAAGGTTACGATTTGTCTGTACATTATAAGCCGGGCAAATATATGTACTTACCAGATACCCTGTCGCGTGCGCCGCTCCCCGATGTATACAGTGATGATATTAGTGAAAACGTACTATATCAAGTGAACTTGTTAATGAGCCATTTGCCGATTTCGACACAAAAGTTAAAAATGGTCAAAAGTGCGACATCTAAAGATGTAGAATTAAATGAATTGTCAAAATATATTTTGAGCGGTTGGCCTGAACATAAATACAATTTGCCTCAAAGTATATCTCAGTATTGGTCATTGAAAGATGAACTTCATATAATTGATGGTATAATTTTTAAGAAAAACCTTATATTAGTGCCACTATCGTTGCGAGGTAAAATGTTAGATATAATACATGAAGGCCACTTAGGCATAGATAGGTGCAAGCGGCGCGCGCGAGAAGTGTTGTTCTGGCCCGGTATGAGTCACGATATTGAATTTTATGTCAAGCGCTGTAAGGAATGTCAGGAGTGCCAAAATGCGCCTGCTAAAGAACCGATGATTCCTGTACAAATCCCTAATCTGCCTTGGAAGAAAGTAGGTACAGATATTTTTGAATATGAAAGAAAATATTTCTTGATTTTAATCGACTATTATTCTGGCTTTGTTGAAGTTGCGCAACTAAATAATATTACATCTTCAAGTATCATAAATGTTCTTAAAGAAAATTTTGCAAGGTATGGAATACCTGAGATTGTTGTTAGCGACAATGGTACACAATTCTCGAGCCGTGATTTTAAACGTTTCGCTGAATTTTGGGGATTTGAACACATTACTTCATCTCCTAACTATCCACAGTCAAATGGAAAAAGCGAGAGAGCTGTTCAAACAGTAAAAAGAATTTTAAGAAAGTCGATTAATAGCAAAGGCGATTTCTATTTAAATCTATTAAGCTATAGAAATACACCGCGAGGCAATAATATTGGCTCTCCTGCACAGTTACTTATGGGGCGTAGATTAAATTGTAGATTACCTGTGCATCCTGCAATACTTAAACCTACAAATCATAATATTAATAGTTATAATGCATTGCTCAAAAAGCAACGTCAGTCCAAAATGAACTATGATAGGAATTGTAAACAATTGCCTGAATTGAATGTCGGTGACCACGTCATTATGTTAGACGGTCAACAAAGGCAGCGAGGTAAAGTAGTTACTAAACTCCCTGCACCCCGTTCATATATTATTCGCAATGAAAGGGGATCAGAGTATCGACGTAATCGCCGACATTTAATTAAATACTGTGCATCTGATGTGAGTTCACCCGCGGATACTGACTTGCCTACAAATAAAGTTAATGACGCGTCAGAGTCCGCGCGTGAAGAAAAACAAATTGTAGAATATAGCCCGCCTGTTACTCGGGCCATGGCTAAGGCATTAAAATAAATGGTCGGCTTTTAATGCTACTTAAATAAGATAGCTTACCTTTAAGTTATTACTAAACTTTAAATATGTTTTACTAATTATCACAAGTACCTGTATGTGGTAAAGTATAAACTACCGACTCCAAGGAACCGTTCCGTAGGGCATACAGGTGCTTTTGATACACACTCAATCTCGCACTTACACACACACACACACACACACACACATACACACACACGCACACACACATAAAAACACGGTAGGAATTGCATGCAAATAGTTCCTTAAGCAAGACTTAGATTTAGATACCATTTAAGTCACTTATTGTCGTTTTAACACTAAGTGTTTTCATTTTTAAGCATTTTGTTTTTATGGAAGAGATGTTGTGGGTTTACTTAAATATAGTAAGTATTTGAGGGTACGCCTCAAATAATAAAAGTTCAGTTGTCATCCAATCGTTGTTTTATTCACACGCTACACAGTTCATCTGAGGTTGGGTCTTTTTTTTCTCTTTCATACAATCCTGAATCCTTATACTTATTACAGAATCTTTTCTTTAGCCGGTTTCTTTCCCTCTTGCCGTCGACATTTATACTTTTTTGGTCACATGATCCTCATCCCTCCTCATCACACGTACCAAGATGGACGGTTCCAATTATTCTGAAACAATGCGCTCTCAAAGTTTACGGTGTCTCCCCGCCGCGCTCACCCCTGACGCACCGCGCTCTCGCCACTTCCCGCGCCCCGCCGCCCCGCAGGCGAGGTCTCAATGAAGCGGTTTACCTATGAATCTTAATACGAAGCGAAACGTTGAATGTCAACTCATGATTCATTTTAATTTTATTTTTATTTAATTTATTTCGACACAATTAAGTCATTCATACATTTTAAATTATTGAATTCAAAAATTGCACACAAATTAAATTAAATAAAAATTATATTGAACGACCACCAGATGGCATTTGTGTATTAATCCATATATGAACCATATAACAATGGTGGTTATACAGACAGTCAAATCTCTGGGAGAGCATCTTCAGAATGATGTTGGGGCTGCTAATGTAATAACATTTTGTTCTATTCGTAGATGCAAGTCGTGGCAGCGCGGCGACCCCCAGAGGCTACTAAGGCAGCTGGTGGTGCGCGGGCTCCTGGCTGAAAAGCTAGTCGTTACAAACGACATTGCGTCGGCGTACCTCGTGCTGGGGCCTAACGTCGACAAGTATGTATATTTTAGCGGATTAACTATAAAAAAGGGTGTAAAAAAGTACCTGCCAAATGCAAGGTGGTGGAGCTGAGTCTAGAATATAGGAATAAGAATAAAAATTGAAAAAATCTTGAATTAAAAAAAAACATTCCTGTATTCCAAACTCGATTGCCAAACACCCCCATTAATTCAGCTTGTTCTTTTTTTCCACTCGTATAGTTAGCGTCAAAGTGATCGAATGGGGCCTGGCTTGGACGGGTTAGGACCTCATTTCCACAGAAAGATGATTTCTTATTATGTCAATTAATATTTTTTTGTGTTGCTTAAAGGAACGCTTTATCAGTCTAAAAATTAGTTGAAAATATAACACACCCATACAAGAATACGATTATGACCTAATGCTACGATACTTTACATGGTATTGATAGCCATATTTATTTACCTCCTTATGTTTTTCCGAAACGGTTAAAACCACGTCCTGTACTCATTTCTATTGTCAGGTTAATGTCAGGCAACCTCCGCATCGTGTTCCCGATGAAGTGCGACAAGAAGGCGTCGCTCGTGGCCGCCGCGGCCGCGCCCGCCGCCGGCGAGGACAAGCCCATCACCGCGCTCATCAAGAGGATCGAGGAGCGCTGCTACGCGGACCTGGTCGAGGCTTGCAGGTGAGATACGTGAATAAATAGTGAGCGTGGGAGGTGTCATATAACGATGTAGTGTAAAGTGCGACAAGAAAGCATCCTTATTCGCGCCATGGCTACGCCGCTGCTGATGAGGACAAACCTATCACCGCGCTCATCAAGAGGATCGAGGAGCGCTGCTACGCGGACCTGGTCGAGGCGTGCAGGTGAGATACGTGAAGAGACAGTGAGCGTTGAAGGTGTTATGTGTTGCTCAAATCGCAACCCTCCATCCATCACCAGGCCAAGGTTACGAGCTTGTGGTACGCAATCCAGAAGGTCACCCATCATGTAAATAGCGGGGCGCTGTGCAGCGAGGGGTTCAAGGGTGAGTGACGCGCAATATATGACTACATCTCAAGAATAATCACCTAGCCTCTCCTCACCAACTCCACTCCCATCCTACCCGTGGTGAACCCTGTTACATCGAGCAACCTACATCAAGATTGCGGTAACCAATCCCTTTGGAGATATAGGTCGATAAACAGATGGGAGAAGGGGGTCCGGACTCGATATCACTCAATCCGGATTGTGGGGCGTTGGCAGCAGGGCGCTCTGAACAATATTAACATCACAACTGCGGTGAAGAAGGCAAGGGGAAACCACTGCACTATTTATCCCAAGAAACCCGTAATGATAAGTCAAAAAAGGATATAGCGACGGCATGCCATCCGGCTACCACCCGGCGCCGTGCCGATTCCAGGCCGCACGGTGGGAAGTATGCTACTGGCCTCACAAGAGCGAACCGCCAGGCTCAGTGTGGAGAGAATATTACTAGCGTCACCTCACAGCGGATAACGCAGCAACTCCGCAAAAAAACTAGATTGGGGACGTGGAACGTAAGAGGGATGATTGAACCGGCGAAGGTAGAGATCATTGGATCAGAACAATTGGCCCATAAAGCTGACATTCTGGGTCTCACTGAAACACACATGAGAGGATACGGATTCTTCAGTGCTCCACTCGGACATACCATATATTTCTCCGGACCAGAGCGCGAGAGTAAAAATGGGGTCGCCTTGTCTTTGTCACCATCCATTAACAGATCTGTTTTGGGATACAACCCTGTGAATGACCGTATCATGACACTGAAACTTAACTCAAGGCCGTGCCGAATCAATTTAGTGGTAGTATATGCACCTACAGCCATGTCATCAGAAGATGATATTGAAACTTTCTACCAGACCCTCGAAACCACCCTTCAAGACCTCCCAAAGAGGGAAATAACTATAGTCATGGGTGATCTCAACGCCAAAGTAGGGTCCACTGTACTTGATGACCACTTAAGAGATGTAGTCGGAAAGTATGGCTTAGGAGACAGGAATGACAGAGGTGAGATGTGGATCCAATTCTGCAATGAGAACTCCCTCACAATCATGAATACCTGTTTCAAAAATCATCCAAGAAGGCTATATACATAGGTGATGCCTGGAGATCGAGCCAGAAATCAAATTGACTACATTACAATCAACAAACGATGGAGATCATGCATTCGTAACATTAAAACATATCCGGGAGCTGACTGCGGTAGTGACCACAAACTTTTGATGGCTGAAATGAGTGTGCGATTAAAGCGGTGTCATAGGACAATGGTAAAGGCACCAAGGAGGCCTAAAACGACATAACTAACTGGATTTATGGCGGACGTCGAGAAAATGGCAGCCCAGGTAAATTTAGATGAGGCTGATGACATTGATAAGAACTGGACAATAGTCAAAGAGCTGATTCTCACAGCCCGTCAAACGTTTGTGACGTTTGCGCAGATAAAGATAGCCCTAATAAAGCCTGGATTACGAGTGAGACATGGGGTGCCATTAAAGAGAGGAAAAATCTGCTAATAGGAAAAGCAGACTGCTTTCAAAACAGATATAAAGAACTCTCAGCCAAAATCCAGTGTCTGTGCCGCAGGGACTACAACCAATATCTGAACTCCATCTGTCAAGATATTGAAAACCATGCGCAACAACTGCACACGAGAGACTTATTCCTTAAGGTAAAGAGTATCATCAGGGAGTTTAAACCGAAAACCTGGGCAATCGATGATGCAGATGGGAAGCTGGTAACTGATATAGACTCGGTCACTGAGAGATGGAGATCTTATTGTGACAGTCTGTACGCCGACGACAAAAGATTAAGCAGCACGAAACTATCGCTAGACCATCAAACCTTGGAGCCTTCTATAATAGAGTCAGAGGTGAGAGGTGCTCTAAGAAAACTTAAGAACAACAAATCAGCCGGCATTGACACCATTTTCGTTGAAGAATTAAAACACCTCATGTGATACATGCATACAAGTCTTGCTGAAACTATGTAAGTAACCAAGTTTGGCAGAAAGGTGAATGGCCAACCGACTGGAAGCAGTCCTTACTTATTCCTCTCCACAAGAAAGGCTCCACAAAAGCGTGCGGAAATTATCGAACTGTGTCCCTATCTCGCACGCCAGCAAGATAATGCTCTACGTAATCAATGGACGTTTACAAACATATCTGCAGTGGCAAATACCGAGTGAACAAGCAGGTTTTGTCAAAGGTCGCGGTACAAGAGAGCAAATAGTGAATGTGAGGCAAATGATAGAGAAGAGCGGAGAGTTCAATGTACCGATGATCATGTGCTTCGTTGATTACGTCAAGGCTTTTGACTGCGTGCGGTGGGACTGTCTATGGCGCATCCTGCAGGAAATGGGCGTCCCTGACGGTGAGTCAATGATCAGGATTAATGATGTTATCTCAGGACCATTTAAACCCGGAAAAGGAGTCCGCCAGGGATGCATCTTATCTCCACTCCTGTTTAACATCTATGAAGAGTACATCATGCGAAGGGCGTTGGATGGCTGGGATGGGGGCATCACAATTGGTGGCAAAAAGATCAGCAACCTCAGATATGCAGATGACACCACATTATTTGCTGCTTCAGAGAGCGAGATAGCGACACTGTTTCGGAGGGTGGAGGCTGAGAGCGAGTTGGTGGGTCTGATGATCAATAAAGCAAAGACTAAAGTAATGTTTGTTGACAGAACTGGTCAGCTCTCACAAACGGGACTTTTGTTGGATCTGCAGGTCGTAACGGATTTTGTATATCTAGGATCCATGATCAGTAACCAGGGGGAGAGCGAGAAGGAGATCCGCAGAAGAATTGAAATGGCAAAAAATGCAATGAGTAAGCTCGGTAAGATCTGGAAAAACAGAAACGTCTCCAATGCTACCAAAATGAGACTAATAAGAACTGTAGTCTTCCCGGTGTTCCTTTATGCCTCCGAGTCCTGGACGATTATGGCAAAAGACAGGCGAAGAATTGACGCTTTTTAAATGTGGTGCTGGAGGAGAATGTTGAGAATACCATGGACGGCTAAGAGAACTAACAAAGCGATTCTTGACCAGCTCAAAATCGAAACTAGACTCTCCACTGTATGCTACCAGCGCGTACTCGCCTACTTTGGACATATAGCGCGACGAGAGCCTGATAATCTCGAAAAACTTGTGGTGGTGGGCAAAGTGGAAGGCAAAAGACTGAGAGGCCTATCGCCGAGCCGCTGGACTGACTCTATAAAAGAAATCACGGGGCTCCCGGTGACTGCCGCTCTTAGACAAGCTGAAGATAGAGTGGCATGGAAACGCCTCGTAAGATCATCCACTGAGGCTTACCAAAACGGGCACGACCTTCAGAAATGAAGATACGACTGAGAAGTGCAGCGATACCAGCTATAACCTGGTATGGAATTGTGTAAAACAATCGTATTCATTTGACAGTGCAAAACGTACGATATGAACTGTCAAACGGCAAAGAACAAAGAGTTTGACAGATCATATCGTACGTTATGAACTTTCAAATGAATACGATTGCTTTACACAATTACCCCTCTGATCCGAACCTAAAATCATATATTTTGATTTTGAGGGATTCAACACTAAATTGTGACGGTCGCTCCATTCACTTATTCGGTTAAGATCCTCGTTCAGCTTTAGTATTGCAGTGGCAGGTTCTTCCGGTTTAAAAGAAATGTACAACTGCAGATCATCAGCATATAAAAGATGTTTGCAATTAACAATGTTATGAATGATGTCTGCAGTATATATAATAAAGATATGGATCCCTGCGGTACACCCCTAATAACCGGTGAGGTCGTTGAACAAGATGTACAACCACTGTCGCTAATTATTTTAACATACTGAGTACGATCCGATAAATAGATAGCGAACCACTGCAGTGTCAATGAGTCAAATCCGTAGTAACCAAGCTTCGATAGTAGGACCTAGGTATGAATAGTATCAAATGCACGTGAATAATCCAACAAGACCAAAATGGTTCCCTCACCAATGTCCCGCGCTGAATGAATGTTATCCACAACGTCTAACAGAGCCGTGGCAGTGCTGCGAGCTTTCCTAAAACCAGACTGTTTCTCAGGCAAGATGTTATGCTTTTCTAAATATTCAGTAACCTGCACACGAACAACTCTTTCAACGATCTTAGAAAGAAAGGGGAGAATAATAGGGCGCAGTTCTTTGTATTCAACAGGGTGTTGAGATAGGGACTGGTTAAACTATGGCGGTTTTCCACTGATAAGGGAAAACAATTAAATTAGGCACTATTTACTTATTTATTTTTTTCTTTATTGCACTGACTAAATAA
This sequence comes from Pyrausta aurata, assembly GCA_963584085.1. Classification (NCBI taxonomy): domain Eukaryota; kingdom Metazoa; phylum Arthropoda; class Insecta; order Lepidoptera; family Crambidae; genus Pyrausta; species Pyrausta aurata. The sequence goes on along the minus strand of OY757268.1, from coordinate 1,494,050 downwards.
AGTACAAACGGCGGACTGAACGCTTAGAGCATTCTTTACCAGTCAACTTCATTGGGTACATTGGATGAAGCAAAAACTATTGAGTTATGGCATTGTATATGCTGTTTATTTTCTAAATAAATAATAATGAATAAGAGAGTGGGAGAGAAGTATATCTGTAAAAGTTGGAAATTGTTCTATGTTGTTATTCCTGAAGTATGTGTAATTTATGTACATTAATGTTCCCCCCTCCAGAGAGATGGGCGCGGCGCGCGGCGCGTCGCTGGCGGCCGTGCTGCCGCAGGCGGCGCTGAAGGCCATGGCCGCGCGGCTGCCGGAGAGCCCCGACGACATGCTGGCGCTGCCGCACGTCACCAGGGCCAACTACGACAAGTACGGCGCTGATCTGCTCAAGATCACTTCCGCTTATGCCGTCGAGAAGATGGGTAAGTCAACAATTTTAATCTGTGACTGTCTGCTAGACTTGCCGGCGTGGGGCGCGGATACACACGCCCGCTCCTTTCGCGCTGTCTACCTGTATTCTTCTTCTTAGCGTGTCGATGGAAACCCATATGAAGGAATTATGTACAATCCATATGGAGAAATTACATCGTAGCAGCCGACAATTCGGCCACTTGTATTGCGGATCGACTGCATTTCATCAAATCCGCTGACGTGCAGGTGTTGGGGCACGCCGGGCACGATGTTAAGTGTGTCATAGTTTACCTGTATTAGGCAGTAGTTAATAGGAGAAGTTACTGCACATCAACGAATTTAAATACCGTTGTATTTAATATTGTTACGTTACATATACTCTGCGCTTCCTCTCGGTCAGTCTTCAATTCAATTCAGATATTCATTCATTAGTACTCCAATGGCCATCAGCACCTTCTCCGTTTATGTTTGCATAATAGGACTACGCGAATTTCTTGCGATTCATCACTTTAGAAATAATTGGGGAGGTTTATGTCCAACTACGGACGTCATGCGTCATGCTTAAATGATGGTGAACGAACATCTCCCATCAACCAAATACTCTTCCCACAGGTCTCCTAATGCAGTACCAAGACGAGCTGGAAGAGGAGACGAAGCCAGCAGAAGACTTTGAGGATGACTCTGGCGAAGATTCAGACACGGACTGGGCCAGCCTCGGCCGCCGCGCCGACACGAGTGTCACCTCGTCCAGCCAGCGAGGGCGGAAGACTTACAGGGGAAGCGTGAGGAAGAGGTAAGACACATTGTTAATACGAGCGAGAGAGATACACAAGATTATAAAGCTCGGACTCCAATGCAGTCTAGGCCAGCCTCGGCCGCCGCGCTGAGACGTGTCCGCCAGAGGGGGCGTTAAACTTACAGGGGCGGAGTAATGAAGAAGTAAAGAAAGGCCTATTAAAAATATTACCATAAATAAATAATACATATCAGCTAAGATTACATCTACACGGGGAATCTAATAGTGCTTTGTGTGCGCAATAAGACGGGACGAGGAAGGAGTAAGATAAATAAATAAAACAGCATCAACAGTTTCAGAGGTTCAAACGCTTATCGAGCGTATTTAGGAAGATAGAAGGTCAATAAAATAATTAAATAATAATAAATAATTTATCAGTAATGTTTCACAAAGCTAATGTTGTAAGGTTATCTGTTGTTTGTCACACAAAACAATATCTATTTAAATACTTCGTTTTTTTAGATCTCAGAGATAAAAATAATTCTGGGATAACAATGTTAACAAATCTATCAAACTAGCCATTGATTTTATAAAAAATCGTGTTTATTAACACAGGTACAGACGCAAAGGCACATCATCAGCCAAGAAGAAGGCCTACCGCGGCTCCTACACGCGAGGGCGAGGGTCCAGCGGCGCCGCTACGAGCAGGGGCGGGGCTAGCACGAGTAGGGGCGCGGCTAGCACGGGCAGGGGTGGGGCCAGCGGCGGGACCAAACTGGCCAGAACCGCTGCTACTAAACCTCCTAGTAAGATTTGCTATACATATTCTACATTACTTTTACGTATTTTTTTTGTCTCCAAAAACGATAATAGTGAAAGTTATTTTGAAACCGAATGCAAGCGAAGCTCAAGGCGCTCAAGCTTTATTGCCGTAACTTGAGAGTTAAGAACCACTTTAGAATGGCATTTATAAATGACATCTCATGTTACTGATAAGTTAGGGGGATCTGTCTTGACTCTTATAGTTTATCTGCAGAGAGAATGCTGATTTGAAGTTTTCAATTTTGCCAAAAAATGAGGAAAAAAAGGAAAATTGAGAAAGTTTGACATTCTTGTCATACATTTAGCGTAAAAATTGAAAACTTCAAATCGGCATTCTAAGGGTGGCTTAACTATAATAGCAAAGTTTATACTGTTCATCCAAGCAACAATGGGCTGTTCCTCTTATCTGCTCTCGTTAAGTTTCTACGTATACCATACTAATATAAACCATCCTATCTCAATAATGACGTGTCAGGGTTGCTAAAAATAAATGTATTGCAGGTAAACTCGGCAGCATGCCGATACCGCGAGCCAACACCGGCGTCATCAACACCCGGCCCGGCGTCTTCAACCCGTCCAAACTCAACCTGCTGTAACGATAAGTGCCTTTCAAACATTGTTTTTTACTATGAAAAGATCTTGCTACTGTAATTTGAACTTTATTTTCTTAAAATACGGTTCAGAAGAAATGTTTCAAAATTGACTGTGCTCAAAGGGTAAATTAAACGCGGGCCGTTTCAACCCATCAAACATGACCTCATGTACGATTTTCATAATCTTTGTTACGGTTCAAGGCTGTGGCCATTGATATTTAATTTTATGGTTGATAACAAATTAATTTCAAAATTAGTTGTGCCTTAAGGTTGGCCCCGTATGATGTTGTGTGTATAAAAAATACGAACGGTCTTTAAAAAAACTTAAGATAATATTGGCTTCACAGTTATATAACATTACTTCAAACTACACTCCTTATAGAAACAGTCGAATCATTCGGTTGGAAAATAATTTACAAAAAGACAACTCAAATAATTACTGTCTCGAATAACAATATGTATTAGTATTGTGCCATAAAAGAAGGGTTGTACCTGGCTTTCAATATTTTTTCAATATACTTAAATTTGTTCAAACTACATTTAAGACAGTGCCGGTTACTTTGTTTTTCTTTTCTTCTTATCATACTTAGAATGCTCATGGAAGATAAATTGTTATGATTAATTAAAGTGATAAAATGATGTTAATAAAATAATCTTATATAAAGAAACTCTTTTTATTATTTACAAATAATTGATCAGTGCTTGAGTGCAGGACATAAACCAAACTAAAGAATAAATACTATTTCCATTCGTAATAACATCTCAGTTTGGATACTGCTAATAAGTTATAATTATTCTGGGTGTATGATGATTTTCATAGCGTTTCCGCTCATCGCCAGCTCTATCGCTTCCCTGCTCTTCTTCATTGGGAAGTGATGCGTGATGAATGGTTTCAGATCTATGGCGCCGCTGGACAATGCTTCCAATGCAGCTGGGTACCTAGATTTAAAAAAAAGTACTTAAAAACCGTCGACACAAAAAAGGCTACTGTAGCGCCTCTTGGTGGCCTATTAGCGTAAACTTTATCGAATAAAACAATGCAAACAACCGCAATCGGTTTAGTAGGTCCGAGAAAAATGTTAACTTGCAACCTCTAACCCCGAACGTGTACAGGGTGACTAAATTGTTTATATTAATGGGTGGAGTTTATAAAAAAGTGTATGGAACTTCTGGCGTACTTTTTGGTCCGCCATTTTAATTATGCTTGAAAGTAGCGTAGCTTGTAAGTACCCTCAATAAAATCATAAAAAAACGATTCTTTACATTGTTTTACACATAAAATATTCTATAACAAAATCTCATAAGCAATCACGTTTAGCCAAAAACAAGCCGTGAAGAAATTTTCGTATAACTATGGCGGCTTATATTTCGAAAACCTGACACTTAAAATACTTTGTGATCAATCGTTTTTTCAGTTGGGCCTTCGCGTTATCGACAGTTTTTTCGACAGATAGGTTATCAACGGCCGTGAATCGTAACGTTAATAAGAATCGGTAGCGAACATACGTGTTGGCGATGCGGAAGGAGCCTCTGATGTCGACCTCGCGCAGCAGCGCGCCCGTCAGCGGCAGCTCCACCGCCGCGCCGCCGATGCCCACCACCAGCACCGTCCCGCCCGTGCGCGTCACCTGCCGACACACTCCTGTAGCTCGACGTGTGCTGGTCATACTCGCCCACTGATACAGTGATGGCGGACGATCTCGAATTCGAGATACCCGCCGAGTACGTAGGAGATATTACAATGACAGATATATTTGCGCTGTAGCGACATTTTCCGTCGTCACTGCATATGAATGAATGATTTATTTATTTGACATCAACTTGCTATTATAAAAAAATAGCAAGAACAAATGTAAATAATAAAAAATAAAAACAAAAGATATCAAAATTTAAATTAAACGAAACATATCATCGCATCACTCATCGCTGACTCGGCTTCTCACGGCTAGATGGCGCTGTAGTCGCAGTATGGAAACTGAACCGCGATGTGTAAGATTGAGATTGGACTTGACTACATTTAGATGAACTGATACGGTGAACGTTGGCCTTTGGTCCTGCTCGGTAGGAAGCGTTTCCTTTTGCCTTGCTGACTCAGTGGCGCCGAATGCGCATTACACAAATGAACTGACTGTTTCCAAACTCACGGCGTGTTATAACGGCGATCTGACTAAATAAACGTGAATATAACGGTCGCGGAATCAACGGCTAAACTTGCCTTTAAAGGCACCGGAATACCACCACCGCAAATTTCCCATTCCGAGTTGTTGTTTTTCGAAACAAAATAATTTACAAGATCGACTTATCGTTCCGACCCGAGATTTAACCCTGGGCACTCTCGGTCAGAGTGACCGGTGAACTACCGAGACCAGTAAAAGTGGAATCCAACAAAACGCTGTCATAGTTTCTCATTCATACCGTTAGAGCGACCCTCTGCACGGAGGGGAACCCGCACGCATCGATGGTGACGTCGGGCTCCGCGCCCAGCCCCTTCGCGCTCCTTATGCGCTTCACCACACTTTCATCCGCCTCCGTCGGCGTCACCAGCAAAGTGTAGTCTGCGCCCAGTGACTTGGCTGTGTCCAAACGGGATTGCACCGTGTCTAAAATCAATAAATGATGATTAAATCAAATCAAATCTAAAATCTTTATTTGCATTAAACATGTTTAATGCAAATAAAGATTTGACATGACACCATGGTGTTACATGATGTTAATATGATTAAGCTCTAAGACATGTTTTGCCTAACTAACTTTTAATTCCGCTCTGCAATAATAACGTCTCGTCTCATAACCCGGTCTATAGAATGTGTCAACAATACAACACTCTTCTACACAGACGCGTCGAAGTCCCTGACATCCACAATTCTTCTGTCGCGAAATGGAGAACTGCTCTTTATAAAGTTATCGATAAGTAATGCTGTGGTACCTGTTTAGTTCATTTTATTATATTCTCATAATTTGTATTATTAATTAATTGTTTGTAATTTCGCCACAATTCATTTTATCTGTTACCTAAATCGATGTTAAGCTTATCATGCTGTGTGTACATGGTAGTGGAGTCGCAGCATACCTCTGTATCTTACTTACTTTATTTTATTTGTCAAGCAATTGTTGTAACTCTGTTTTGTGCACCTAATAAAAAATATAAAATATAAAATATAACTATATTTAAGCATGGTATAACTATATTTAATTAGTTAGCTAGTTAAAGCCATCGCCATACCCATTTATATCGAAATTTCAACGGCAATTGAAATGTTCATTGACAAATGATATACCTATTTCTTTCTCAAGAATTAGCCTAACTATTGATAAAAACCATAGGAATGCGGACTCTTTTTTTTAAGTTTATAGCAAATAGATGACGCTGCAAAGTAGTTCGTTTTATAACACATAGTGATTGCATTTATCACAAGTCATAGTTACATCGATGTTTCAGTAATACAAGGTTAAGTGACGCCTTTGACGCCCCGCAAGGGCACAGCAAAGAACTATTGCCTATTTATTTTGCTATTATTATATTGCATGCTAATCCTATTGCAAAGTTTCACTCTTCCACAGCAACGAGGCAATGGAAAATACTATAATCAACCTTATCAGATACTAGCTTTTGCCCGCGACTTCGTCCGCGTGGAAAAGTGACTTCTTTCTCCCGTTTTTTACACATTTACCACTATATCTTTGCTCCTATTGGTCGTAGCGTGATGTTATATAGCCTATAGCCTTCCTCGATAACTGGACTATCCAACACAAAAAGAATTATTCAATTCGAACCAGTAGTTTCGGAGATTAGCGCGTTCAAACAAACAAACAAACAACCAAACAAACAAACAAACAAACAAACTCTTCAGCTTTATAATATTAAGTATAGATTAACCTAATAAGAAGACAATTGCCGTGTAAACAAAAGGTGGCATATACGTTATAATCTCAACGGTTGAGACGCAAGGGTTATAGAATTAGATTGACGTTTTATCACAATAACTATTACTACAACTTATAAATAACCAGTAAAATACTTATGTACTTACAGATTCTAGTTATCAAGACAACTGGAAAATTGTAGCAATGCGTTCAGGCTCAGATTTATTCCTTTAAACCCATGTGAGGTCCGGAAGGCATTGAATACTAAATGTTAGCAGTGATCGTATCTAAAAAGCGCTCATGCCTTTGGCAGCTATACATAGCGCAGAGCACCGTGAAGTATGACGATCAGCCTGTGCCCCAGTTACAGAGAAGGGTCATATTAATTAATCTCACCAGTAATGAGTATCCTAGACGCGCCCATGGCCTTAGCGGTCATAGCACACAACACCCCGATGGGCCCAGCGCCCAGGATCAGCAGCTTGTGTCCGATCTTGATCCCCGCGCGGTTGCACGCGTGGATGGCGATGGCCAGGGGCTGGACTGCCGCGGCTTCGTCCATTGACAGGTTGTCAGCTATCCTGGAGATGAAGAATGAAACTTAGAAGAGTTTCTAAGCTTATAAGTTATGGAAAATGAAATATAAGGAATGGAACGGATTTGATACGGTGGCAGAACGTACATGTTTCTGAAGTGGAAAAGCTTTGACGAATAAAATATTGTTTGAATCGAAAACTTTCCCTCTAGACCGTTCCGTCACCGACCAACACCGTCGCGTGTTATGCACGGAGCGTGTCAGCAGCACCGGCAAAATGCGTTGTCGCTCGCTCTCGCTTTCGCTCCATATAACGGTGAGACAGAACGCTGTCAGACAATCCGTTCAGAGGGCAAGTTAGAGCGTATCGTGTTGGTTTTCGTGCCAGCCACGTTCCTAGCACGGTCATGGTATGGTACGGTGAATGGGAAAAAATTTATAGAGCTGATTTCACCGTTAAACTTGACCGCGATTACTTCTGCACTCCGTTAAAAAGCAGTCACTTCTGACACAATCATACAACAGTGACGGAGTCTTAAACGGAGTTCAGAAGTTAATCGCGATCAAGATCGACGGTAAAATCTAAAGAGATTAGTTTCTAGTGAAGAGTTATCCTCACTTGTGGCAGAAGTCTTCTGGATGCTTGTAGTAGTTGGTGAGGTTGCCATGGATTCCATTGCTGGAGCAGTACTTTTGCTCCGGACATACGTTGTAGCGGCCTTCCTTGCACAGCGCGCAGGTCCGACACGGTTTCGTCGGCTCGATAGCTACGCGGTCGCCCACTTTTAAAGTCGAAACTTTTGAGCCTACCTGAAGAGGATATCTTTATGGTTAATCCGATTAAAACAGATTGTGAAACATAACACTTCTGGTTATTGATGGAAACTGATTCTGATTTTGTTTAAAATTGCCTCTTGCTTGTGATCAGTCGCAGCCGAGACGGGGCTGCGCACCGCTATGGTCTAGGGATAATCACGATAGCCTTCTGTTCTTGGTTCTATAGCATCAGACGGACACCGCCAGGTTTTGAGTGGGAAGGGGGTTGCCCCCTGCCCTACTAGCCCTGGCTCTCGATTCAGAACAGAAAATCTAGCCGAATGGCTTATCGAATGGTTCTGAATCGCCCTGCTGGTGTCCCAGGTCTACCGTCGCAGTATGTTGGTTAATGGTTACCTCGACGACGGTACCGGCGCCCTCGTGGCCCAGGATCATGGGCTCCGTCACCTCCTCGAGCCCGCAGCGCCCCGTGGAGAACAGCTTCACGTCTGAACCGCAGATGCCCACGCTCGCGATCTTCACCAGAACCTCTGTAGATAAGGAGCGTTATTAATTGTCTCTCTGTTTTGCACGTTTGCCGTCTTGCTGCATGACACTGCATGACGACAGCATTTAGCCCATCTTTAGTTAGATGTTCGAAGGTAGAATGTGCCACGTCAGTCAGTTTAGTTCGTGAAAATGCTATATCTAGGAGATATTGTAATCCAAAGTAATAATCCCTAATCAATGTATATCGAAATCGCTATTTGTCGCTTACATTTACCAATGACAATGTCAAGTTCTATTACTTAACATTTGTTTGCAATATAATTTTAAATTAATTTAGGGCTTAATTTAGTTTTTTTAATCCTATTACTGGCCATTAATTGATCAATCGTACATTGTATTGATTGAACAATTGATTTAAAAATAAAGATGAAGTATCAGTGGATGTATAATAAAGTTAAACATTAATTAATTACTTGCCATTTTCGTCGACTTCGGGGATGGGCCATTCTTCCTGCAAAATTAGAAACAGTATTATATTTTTTTCATTTTATTCGTATTTTCGTTGCTTAAAATAACTTGAAATCGTCATCACCACTAACACTTTATATTGTCATACCGTATCAACCACAAAAAAGAAAGAAATGAACTTCTCAGCCAACATTAAGTCGTAAATTATGTAAATCAAGACTCACAACTCTAAGATCATTGGGCCCATACAAAACGGCTGCGTAGTTGACCGGCATCTTTCACTGTTTCTATTGAACTACTGAATTCAACTGAAATGCTACCATCATCTGGGGGCCAATTATATGCTGATATAAAATGAGATAAATAATCAACATAAAGCTAGTTGAACAACCTTGACACAACCGAATTATGAACTTAGATAAGATAACTTTAGTTTACTAAATATTGACATCTTAATTCTCAGAAGTTTATGAGCAGATTTTTTGGACGTTAAGTAATAAACGCAGTAGAATCGCACCGCACATAACCTTTATAGAGCGTATTCTCGACCATGAACATTGTCTCCCAATTTGGACACTCTTTTCCTTCTTTTTAGTGCTATTCTTGCATCAAAAGAACTTTTTGTCTCATAGGTCAAAATGCTGTTTCCGCCCTTAATACAGTCTCGGGCAATAGCATTTCATAATTATATCAGTATTGATATGAATTAAGGTAAAAAAATAAATTGACACTTCTCTAACACAGGCATTGCAATGTTTAAATAAGAGCTTCAATTATTTTATGTCAAACACCTTTTTGTTAAAGAAATAAATATATTTATATATTTTTTCATACTTTCACGTGCTATGTCGAGCCTCATGATTTAAAACCATTTAATTAAATACGATTTAGCTAGGGGTAACTTGACTATAGTCATACTAGCGTTTGTCAGATGGACTGATATCAGAGTGAAGACAACTAAAATCCTGACGGTACGGGCCGATAATCATATTAGCAGTGCATTAAAATTGTTAATGAACCTACTGCCTTCGCTTATCTTCGTGACTTGTATTAAACCATCCGACCAAAGGATTAAAATTTATTTTGTTGAACCTAATCCAGGACACCTCGTAATAACGCCTCACACGAAGGAAGGTCGTTGAATTTGGCGCTAGTGTCTTCTACTGCCGTTGATTTTTACTTTAGTTCCGAAAAAATCCGTCGACCTTTTGGGAAAAACGGTAATAAAACATTGTTGCGAGGCGCCTCTAGTGGAATACTTTAATGATGTGGATTTGTTACTAGATAATTACAAAATATTATGAAATATGCGAGTAAGGTGTCTCAAATAAAGTTTTAACAATAATCTCTAGGTGTGTTAGGGACGAATGTTAGGAGACAAGAGCTTAGTTTAGAACAAACAACTCTACTATTTTATTAAGTTACATAAGTTTAAACCAGTACACTATAGCTTCTCGCGAAATAGGTTTCGTTTTTAGCCAATTCCATAAATTAAGAAATAATCGGTCAATTTACCGTTGTGTAGAGAAGAATAAGTGGAAGGGTTCAGGCTACAGGGTCACAACATGGTCAAAATATGCCAAAAAATCGACTCTCCATAGAAATCGGACGGCTCACGTGACCGATTTAGTATGGAAATAAATGTTTTTTTGGAGTTATTAGTCCTGTTTCTAGGAGAAAGTTGTTAAGTTACTAATTCTAAGTAGCTCCCTTCATACTTTACGGGTTGACTTACCCATAATTCAATTACATTACAAGTAGACCGCTTCATTGAGGCCTCGCGGTTTACCTATAGCTCTGCGGTAGGCTGACCCTTGCACATGCAAGTGGGCTATGACTACTAGAGAGGAGAGGTGTGGTCAATAATTGTATCTTAATACAAACGGTCATAATGTGAAAATATGGATGGTCCTGTGTGAACCCCTTGAGACCGCGTGTCAGTAGACTTCCGTTCTTTTCTGATTTGTGTCTTATTTCGAGAATTGTGTATGTATGTACAATTATTTTTATTAAGTTGTCTGATGTATAAAATCCGGTATCTGTTGCGAACTCAATTCTCGAAGTTGTTGTTGACGAGTACGTCTACCTGGGACAAGTAATCCAATTAGGTGGGTCCAACTTACGCAACTTACGAAAATTACGCAAGAGTGTCTTCTGGTCTCAATTACCTCAGTGTCTGAAGACGAAAGTCTTCAATCAGTGTGTGTTATCAGTGATGACGTACGGATCCGAAACATGGGCCTTTATAAATAAGCTCAAGATAGCTCAACGATGGAGAGGGCCATGCTCGGTATTTCTCTACGAGATCGAATCAGAAATGAGGAGATACGTAGAAGAACTAAGGTAACGGACATAGCCTTGAGAAACAGTAAGCTCAAGTGGCAATGGGCAGGGCACATAGCGCGAAGGACTGATGGCGTTTGGGGCAGAAAAGTTCTAGATTAGGGACCTTTCGACCTAAGGCGCAGCATAGGACGTCCACCGACAAGATGGACCCTGTAAAGATCGCAGGATCGCACTATATGCAGACCGCTTGTGATCGGTCGATGTAGAAAACTGTGGGGAAGGTCTATGTTCAGCAGTGGACGTCCGTTGGCTGATAATGATGATGAATGATGAAGTTGTCTGAACTTAAACCAAACTAACAATAACAAAAATAGAAAATCAACGGCACTCAGAGGCGTCATTTTACGTTATGTTCAAAGTGTATAAACGTGTTTATTTGTAATAATAAGTTAAAACTGAAGGTTAATGGATGTCTGAGTATGGCTGAATGTGCAAAGCAAGTGTACGGGAACAGTGAATTCAAAGTAAACGCAGAAATCAACAAAAAACAGTTTATTACAAAAATAAATTATTTTCTAAATTGTATTTTTTGTACATCACCCCTGTACTTTTTAATATACATGCAAGCTTATTCTAAATGTAAAGCCTTACATATATTTATCTTATTTTCAAAGTTCAACAACTTATCCTAAAAAAAATCAGTTTTTATTCCAATAGTCCTAATAGAAATAAAAGTGCGGTAAGTTATGTCTGTTACAAACATACAACATTACAGGTAAATATTGATTTCAACTAGTCTAATATTCACTGGATTCTATTTTATATAATATCTATAAATTATAGTTGTTTATTTTACACAATACCATTTGATCTTGATTCTTGTTTCTTATCTAGCAAACAAAGTCCATTGCTGTATTTTTGTTAGTGAATGGGTAAATATAACAAATATAAAATAAGATATCTCAGCAGTATCGAGTTGTTGACCTTTACTCATACAAGTGGATTACAGAATACACAAAGAAAAATAACATTCAAAGCTTTTGACCTTTGATCGACTGAACATAGTTTGTTTGTTTAAAAGGGCCACTAGGCGGCGCTGACTTAATGCTATTCTGTTTTTCTTTGCTTGTCGAATATTGTAAACAATATTTTATTAATATCAATTATAAAATTTATTTACTTTTTGATATAAGTAGATCTCAGTGTTCCACGATGAATTACCTAGGTTAGTTGTTAATTCCGTATTAAGCTTATTATAACATGAACCATTTCGTAAAAAGGAATGTCAAGATTGTTTACACAACGTGTTTTGACTTTCTCAAAACAGTGTTGAATATGCAAACCCCGCCAAAGCCGGCTGGAGTCCAACCCACTTTACAAAAATAACAATCTTGGTATAGTAGTATTAAAAACTCGCTTCCTCTTCGGTAATAAAACATGGGACTGAGACGGCGCATTCTTTATCTCTTTTTACACTCACAGGCCTCAATGGGAGGCGTAATGCTGCACTGCACACTGTACAGTTATCGATAAGCGCATGTGCCCACGATGATTTATGGCTGCAGAGGAAGCAAGTGTTTAATACTACTATAGTCATGTCTTTGGCTGCCTGAGAGAAAAGAAAGCAGAAATTAGTAGCCGTCGGCTGATAGCGGTCGATGTATCATCCTGTATTCAGATCCCACTCAATATTATAAGGGATTTATCATATGCGCCTGTATTGTTTCAATCCGTAGCCTGATAATAAATAAAATAGAATAAAAAAATTGCTTATTTTTCTGATGGTAGTATGTGACGCTTCTAGATTTTGTGTGTCTCAAATTTGTAGCCTAATTATTCCGATTATAAATAAAATAGAATTAAAAAAATGCTTCTTTGTCTGATGGTAGTATGTGACGCTTCTAGAACTTCCTTGGGTTGTTGGCGTCGCGCGGCTGCACGTGGATCATGACCTTGATGCCCTCGCCGCGGCGCGCGACCTCGTACGCGGCCAGCGTGTCCTCGATGCTGAAGTGGTGCGTCACCAGCGGCTTCACGTCGATCTGCCCGCCCGCCACCATCGCTAGGGCGATGGGGTATCTGAGGGATACAAATATAAAGTTATAAGCTTGAATTTGGGCCTCGGTAACCACCAATCAGATTTCGTTATTTTCACGTTTTCTCTCCACACAGCTTATATAACGAAATCTGGTTGGTAAATCAAACTCTCCGGTTTGATTTCCACTAGGTACTATTTCCATTGATAGAAATACTGGGTCAGTCTTCCACTATTTCCATTGCGGGCGGCGGCAATAAACGCTATATCACCAGACGTGCACATAGTATTTTTATTAGTAACTTAGGTTGTCATAAATGTCAAAGTGGAAACAGATTCTCAAATAACACAACTGCGTTTTGACGCAATGGAAATAATGGGTTGTAATTTTTTAAAAACGTTAGTCCTTTTTTTCGATTTTGTATTTCCATGGAAATAGTGGGATCAACCCATCAAATCAACGGCGGACATGGTACGTAGCAAAAAGGTATCGGTATCGATGCGTGTCCTCGACGTAAACGCTGTGCGCCCGGAACGTATCCGCCGTGCGTCCGGTCCGCTCGGAACGGGCTTGCAATCTGCCAGTGTGATAACCCTCTAAAGATGTTATTTTGACGTTGAGCACATAGTGTGGAATAGCTGAGCAGTTCAGACACTGGGTCGCTTTACAGAAGGTAATGCCATCGGTCCCCTGCCCCACGTACTCGTTGACGTAGCGGAAGATGCCGCGGACGTCGACCTCGCGGGCGAGCGCGCCGGCCAGCGGCACGGTCTGCTCCGGGCTGCCCATGCCCACCAGCACCGCCACGCCGCCGGACTTCGTCGCCTGGAGACAGTATAAATAATTTGTTAAATATTTGTAAAAAAATCCTTCGGATATCGATCTCACGACATTGATGAGGTGACGCAGCCTACGAGTTAAAGAAAGCACTTGCTTCTTGAAATACAAATCAACTTAAAAATAAATTGCAACATTCACAAGTTATCGATGTGTCGGTGGCCGAGCGGTATGCGCCCGGATAGCGTGAGACACAGAGTTCTATTTCGTGAAAGATGAAATATGAAACCAAAAATTGCGCACGGGCGTGATTCGAATCAGCATCTTTCTGGCTAACCGGGCCAACTGCTCTTCCAATTGAGCTGCTGATTGAATGCGTGCTGTCGGTCCGACCGCGCGAAATTCTTGGTCTCATTGATTCGTTTCATATTTCATCTTTTAAGAATAAAATATGACACTGTGAGTGTTAAAAATATTGTAAAACCATTATATTTCGTGTCTAATACGGTTTCTTTTTAAAAGTGCAAATTATATTACAAAAGAAATAAATTAAAAAGACCGATTTCTAAGTGTCGCGGACGCACTGCGGAATCGCCGCCGACTCGCGACGTTTTGCCTTGAAAAGGTAACGATATCGTTGCATGACTGCGACGTCTACGCGGCTCAACCGTTCCGCTCAAAAACCGTACGTAAACTCGTAATCAGCCACTTAGAGGAGGCCCTAATATAAAAGTAAAAAGATAGATAAGTGTTTCATAGAACATACACACAAAATTGAGGCTGATCTTAAGTATGGTGTCATTTTTTTTGTAGCAATTAGTATTGTTTGTTTTGTACATAAAGTTGTCTTTGTTTCTATTAATGTTCTATGAAATCTATCTAAATAACCATAGAGACTCATCTTGGTTTCTACCCCAGAGTAACACGTCGAGATAGACAGGCGATCTTGTAAAGGTCATGCGTGATTATTTAAAAATCTATGTAAAAAATAGACTTCTTGCTTCTTCAGTAGTTTGCTAAATAATGATTATAGCTCTTACGTACCAGCATACACATCCTCACAGTGGCATTAGCGCCACTAGCGTCAAACGACACGTCGGGGTGGCTGCCCAGCAGCTCGTGGACTTTCTTCACCAGCTCCGCCTCGTTTGCGTCCCGCGTGACCAGCAACGTCGCGTCGGCTCCTAGCTTCTTTGCGAAGTCAAGGCGGGATTGAAGGATATCTGAAAAAAAAAACAGATGAAGGGTATAGGTAAACCGCTTTATTGAGACTTCGCCTGCGGGGCGGCGGGGCGCGGGGGAGGCGATATCGGGTCGCGCGCGGGGTGCGGGGCGGCGCGGCAACACCCGCCCGCGCCGCTTACTAACTGGCTCTCGTCTCCCCCCGCACCCCGCCGCCCCGCAGGCGAGGTCTCAATGCAGCGGTCTACCTATAGTTTTTTAAGAGCTTAAAGGCGTTTATATAAACGTATTTAAGATAAGATAAATCTTAAAATGCACTTCACATCATCATTATCAGCCAAAGGACGTCAACTGCTGAACATATGCCTCCCCCACGGTTTTCCACAGCGACCGGTTGTGGGCGGTCTGCATCCAGTGTGATCCTGCGATCTTTACAAGATCGTCTGTCCATCTTGTCGGTGGACGTCCTACGCTGCGCTTTTGGTCGAAGGGTCTCCGAACTTTCATGCCCCAACGGCACTTCACATCTATAGATCAGTAAAAAAAGCGTTTCAAGAAAATGTACCTGGATCCCACATGTAAAAGCCAGCACATCAGACTGATTTTTTTGTTGAAATCTGAGCCTTATTACTATTTGCATTATGCCGCAGTGTTGTACCATGGCGTACCTTTGACAGTGCCTGAGATGAATGCCAGCGCCCTATACATCATATGAGTGCTAGAGCCCCATGTGTATTACTTGACAGTGGTTGCAGGGTATGTACAAAATATATGTACCAAAAATGATTACCAGGCGTCACACGGAGATGGGACTAGTACCAGAGGCCTTAGATACTTATAATGAGAACCAAGGGCCATATATTTACCTAAGAGGTGTGCTAGGGCCTCATTGTAGCTAAGGCTTCATAAATACCTGAAATAAGTCATAGGGTTTTTTTTAGCGTACCGGTTACGAGCACTTTACTAGCGCCCATGGCTCTCGCAGTCAGCATGATGAGCAGGCCGATGGGCCCCGCGCCCAGCACCATCACACTGTGTCCCGCCGACACGCCGCCGCGCCGGCACGCGTGAACCGCTACCGATAGAGGCTCTAGGAGAGCGCCCTCTTCCATTGTTACGTGGTCAGGGAGTCTGGAAGTAACGGGAAAGATTGTTAGTTTACAATCAATTCATTGTGAAGATTCGAACTGACAGCTTTAATTATGCTGAGTGATGCCATCTATGGCAGATCTAATTAATTCAAAGCTAAAGAAAGGTACCAATATAAGTAACTGGATTCGATTTACACATTCGAATTTTGTACAGACCTTTACATTTATGTTGCAAAATGGCTCTAATTACAACTATCTACACCAGATTCCGCAGTTAAACATTACAAGCCATCACACACACAGCCACAGATTATCTCCTCGAACTTGCATGCTTGTGACACCATAACAAGAAAACGTGGACTATCGCGGAGGCTCAGAATTAGATGATGATAAAAGATGTGAGCAGAACGACATTACGAGTATATGCTAAAAACCTACGTAATTTTAACTGAGCAGGTGTTTTACATACTTGTAGCAGAAGTCGGCTGCATGCTTATAGTACCGCACCAGGTTTCCGTGCACCGGGGGCGTGGCACAGAACTGGATGTCCGGGCAGAGATGGTACCGCCCCGTCTTGCAGAATTCGCAGTAGCGGCATGGTACGCCCGGTTCGATGGCTACTCGGTCACCCACTTTTAGGGTCTTCACTTTTGCACCAAGCTGATGAGGAAATAACATTTGGCTTGAGATAAGGAATATGGTCAAAATGTTATGGAGATCTATCAATTTTATTTGGTCGGAAGGAAAGCCACGCCTATATTTACGAGATAAAATTACAGGTACACTCTTTCCTGATAGATAAGTGTTTTTATTCGGCTTGAGGCAATAAAGCAGGCTCCTTAGCCCTTTCCTTGCTACAGAAACAGGCGCAGAGCCAGTGAAATCGATTCCAACTTTGAGCAATCGGTGAGTGACCGCATGCCCGGACGTGACGTCCGAATATCCGATATCTAACTAGTGATAACGAAACGAGGTCGTCAACATCTTTAAAAAATATTTCTTTGTTATTGGAAAATTTAACGGTCAATAAGTTAGTTTTTAAAAGTGATTAGCTACATGATGATGGGCATGTTACATCTGAAATCTACTGTTTTGATTGTTGGAAGAAATCACGAATCAATTAAGGGAGTTACATAGATATTTGATCAGACAAATAAGCAGGTAATAAACATACAAGACCCTGGGCCCCTATTTTTGAATCACTCGCTTGGATATGGCGAGTGATTTTCGTTCGAGAACGATTTTTTTTCTATGACTTTTGACACTACGTCGAATGAAAATCACTCGCCATCTTGAAGCGAATGAATCAAATTTTTTAATCACTCGCTTGGATATGGCGCGTGATTTTCGTTCGAAAACGATTTTTTTCTATGACTTTAGACACTACGTCGAATGAAAATCACTCGCCATCTTGAAGCGAATGAATCAAAAATAGGGGCCCTGGTCGTGTTTTTACAAAAGAGCTGGATGCTGGTGTGTTTATAGTTGTTAAAATTTGCACATCAATATTCATGTCATGTTATGTTACTAATGGCAGGTGCTGGAATTTGCATAGAAAAAGTTTGAATTTTAAAAAGACATTAAATTCCAGTTTAAACTGTTTATAATCCGTCACGTTGGTGCTACGCAAATGGGTGTAGTCTGGCGTCAGAATGAAGTTCAAGGTCTTAGCGCTGCGTAAATAGCTCAGTCGCGTCGCAGACTCGCGGGTGTGTCTGTTTGCTTATATGGAGGAGGGTACACTTGTCTGTGTACACATACTACTACTACTCAAACATGTGTAGAAAGTTTTTATTCCATTTTATTTCCGTGAAATGGGCTGATATGGTAAAGAAATAAAAATACCAGCTTTTAGGAGGTGAATGAGACCATCTATAACAAAACTATTTCTATAGAGTGGTCGAAAGCTTAAATAAAATGTCACATGCCGCTTACAAATCAGTCGGCTACATTGACGATAATGTCAGTTTTTTTTAATTATTCGAATGCGGGCCTCGGCGGTAGTAAATTTTGTAGATTTTGATGATCTCATAATAATGGCAACACTTTGCTATGTCCCCTTGTGTACAAGATAACACAAGTAATTGTGGCCCTTAAAACCATGTTTACTCTTGACTCCAGACCAAGCCAAGCGTTGCTATAGCAAAACCACCGTCAGACTCGTATTGTAATAGTTTATTATCTTGGTCTTCTTGAGCACAAATAGTGCCATTGTAACGTGCGTTGCGACACCGCTGGCCTCATACCTTATGATCATGGGCACCTTGATCATGCAGCGGCCACATGCGTCCTACCTGCTGCACATTCGAACAGCAAGCAACTTCTTTCTACAGTTCTTAGAAGGTCAAATGATGTGGGCCAATATATGAGTAATTCATAAAAGATCAAATGAAGGGAGAGGCGGTTGTTTTTTTTATATTTTTATTATTAGATAGCTAGACATTTGGCCACGATTGCACCTGGTGTTAAGTGGCAATGTAGCCTAAGATGGACGATATCTGCCTTATAACAGCCTATTCACTCTCTTCTTGAAAACGTCCAGAATTGTAGTTGCTACACTTCTGCCGGCAGCGGATTCCACTCCCTAGCGGTACGTAATCAGTCAGGTATCAAACGACTCCAGGGAGTCGCATAACAATGGAATTTCTATTGTGTCTCGCTCACGCATACTTGACGAGTTAAAAGAAATGTGGACATATGTTACCTTGGCAACGACTCCGCTGGCCTCATGCCCCATGATCATGGGCTCTTTCAGCACGAAGTGTCCGCACGCGCCGGACTGCCAGTAGTGCACGTCGGACCCGCAGATGCCCACGCAGTCCATGCGCAGGAGCACCTCTGTAATTAACAAGGATTTCGGGTCAATAAAGGCTTTCTTTGATCTGCATAAGGGGTAGTACCCCTTATGCAGGTGGGTGGTACACAATCAGGAGGACGATTCTCGCATGATCGAACTTATTTTGTGTGGTAATTCGATTACGACTATCACTGTTTTACCGAAAAAAAACAAGTGATATATCCGCGTAAAAAACTATCGCACGAAAGAAATTCAATTGCATAGAAATCGTGACCCATATAAAGCAATAACTGTATTTTCTTTAAAAAAGAAAATTAGATCGGTGAACTTTTCTCGTATACGAACTGCACGAGACTTTGGCCTCAGGTTTTTTGCCTGCTAATTGACAAGTAATGAAAAAACACTAGTTTATTTATTATTTATAAGTCTATCGCCAGACTGAACGAAAGCGTAAGAATGATAATAGAAAACACATCAACGATTGGTGGTGTAAGTAGTATTAAATTTGTGTGGTTGTATTAATAGCTATTTTAGAACTAAAATGTGTCGTTAACAATCACAGGATTAATGCGATTAGCACGTCTTTATAGAATGTGGCATATTCCGATCTATCAATATTTACTCGTATAATGTGTCGATCACATGCCAAATAAATGATCTCTACTACTTAGTTACGTACATATTATTATACGTAAGTAAGTAGTAGAGATCATAAACCTTATATATTAGTACGTAGGCTCGGATCCGGTAAAACCGGCAAACCAAGATGCATGATTTGGAGGTAGGAGGGACACGCTCTGGGATGGGAGAGGAAGCCTTTGGCAAGACTTTGACCTTAACCAGAGTAGTTATTGCAACTTAAGTCCTGGTCTAGGAGTGTAACAATAATCAATATAGGTATTGTTTGAGATTTAGCGCGATAGGTTTATTAAATATAAAAATTACTCACCATCATCGGCTATTTGTGGTATCGGTGTTTGTATCTATAAAAACAAAATACTTTAAGTAAATAAGAGCAGATAAATAGGTAGCTGAACAATAACAACATGTTGTTTTCAACTAGATATACATACATATACTTAAGTCGTTTAGTACTTTATCTATTTAATAATGTAATAATAGTTATGCAAAAATAAACAAGAACGGCAACTAAATGTTATCTTAATATCTCGAGGGTTCCTTAAGATACGTTCATATCGTTTTATTAGGCCGATTTAGATATTGTTGCCAGCAGTTAGTTTTATGTTCTTACCAGGGGTACTTTACTCCATTCCCGTAGGCCGTGGCTTGATGTTTTATAGCTTATCTCTAGCTTCCCCCGATAAATAAACTGTACAAGGTGACCGGTAATTTGATACATTCCTTTGAAGGGGAAAAAGTAGAGATCATTTGCAATAGATTTTGTCATATAAAAAAATAAAAAGGAGCGAAATACAAAATAAACTCTAGCGAGTTCACGTGCGTAGCAAAGTTTTAGAGTATAACTACATTTTATTGTTATTTGAAGGAAGTGTTGAGATGTTAGGTATATCAAAAATAGCATTAAAATGAGACATTAACTTATTAGTAATTAAAAAAAAAAAAAAACTAAGATATCTTAAAAAGTAATCACTATCCGGCTAGGGAACATCATGAAATAATCTACTATTGTATATGAATTTATCGAATTACCGATTACCTTCAAAAACGGTACAGTCGTTTCTGAGATTGCCAGTTTCAAACGAACAAACTCATCATCATCTTTGTAATAATAGTTCTTAACACATTCCGGGACACTACTCCAAACACAATAGATGATTTATTGTTTTCACGCCTGTAGGCGTTTACTATCCCGGAACGTGTTAATAGATTTGTCGCTTAAATTATAATAAACTAAGTAACGTTTAAACTAAAATGTGATCTATATACTTAATATTGCAAGGCTAAAGAGTTTGGATAGGTTGGATTTAAACCACAATTTTTGTGTTAGATAGTTTATTTATCTGGAATGGCTAATAGGCTATAAAATATCGCGCTACCACGAAAGGGACAGGAAGGGAAGGGAGTTACTGACTGGACTGCTAGTAATTTTATAAAACTTTCACGTCTTATATAAAATCCCAATAAAACATATTTTATTCCTTATTCGTGGCGTATTCATTATTTCTAGTTTGTTTTTATGGTAATGGTAAGACTTATGTTAAAAAAACGAATTATCGTGTATTTTGTTATCAAAAACTGATTATTTAAGTGGAGAATAATTCTTTTAGATAAGAATGAATAACGCCATATTCGTGTTATCTTATAAATATTTTTATTATTATTAACTTATTTTCTCAAACTGGTATATTTTCAAAACTTTTAATAAAAGCCGATGTCAAGTTTTTTGGAACCTAGTTGGCATGCTTATCTGATAGCATATTAAACTACTCTTATTGAGGAGGTCCACTATGATTATAAATCTTGGTATTATCTATTTACTACAACTATTATAAATAGAACATTGACATTAATCAATTCATTAACTGGCCCTAGTTTATTGAGCGGTGTGCGCGAAGCTGTAATTGCAATTATTTCGCACGAGTCAAAGAGCATTTATTCGCGAGCTCCACTATTAATGCCACGGTAATATAGGCCCTGAATTACTTAAATTACAAGATTACTTTACTTACAAGTTTCATGTCTTTAGGCTTGTAAAGCATCGCGGTGAGGTTGTCCTGCGCCATTTTGCGTGTGTTTGGTTCTGCGGTCGATTCACAACTGCCGCCTGCTACCGGTGGAGCGACGATAAGCCGTAATTGATCTGAAAGACGGTAGGTATACTTCAACATTATGGTATCTCATGGCAACAAAAAATTGCGAATTATTATGATGAAATAATACAGACAATAGAGATTTATTTCATCGACGCTGCGTTGGAACTTAGTTGCGGGAATTATACGCGTCAGACAACACAGCAATGGTCTTAGTTGCGAACTAAGGATGTTTTCCTTGTATTCGTAGGAATAGAAAACGATAATGACGGGAGCGTCTCCCACAAATACTTAAATACACATAGACAGCCATGACTTAGGTACAAATGTTAGTGCTCATCACAAACATTTCTGCCCCTTGTTGGATTCGAACCAGCGACCGTCCGCAGTAGTGGTACTCGAGGAACTGCCTAGAATATTTTAATGGAAATCTATTCCATCAGATGCACATCTTCACATGGTACTAGTAGGCAGTAACATTTTAATAGGAATGAGGTCGGATGAGACAAAAATCGCAAATATCAATGTACTACCTTAAAACAACTCAATCTTTTTGAAACGGCAGTCAGCAAACCAGTGGTTCTACTGGTATCTGCTTATTTATCGAATAGATAGAATGGCATAACGCCACGTGCTTGAGTGACTGAATGGCGGTCACACGTCGCGGACGGACGTATGACAATGACGACAGCCGGCCGGTCGGGGGTGTGTCTACAAAAAATAACAAATATACAACACTTGTATTCAACACTTGTGAATGGGAATTAAGGAATTAGGTTTTAGGCTCAAGTATTTGTTAAGGTCAGCAAAATATACGGAAATCGTAGCAGGGAAAATATCACACCTTATCAACAAACAGCCTTGTTATCTATTTGTATTTTTATTCCTGCGGCATTTTAACTATGTAACATACGGAAAAGGTTAGAATACTTATGTATTCTTATCGCAAGAGTAGAGTCTATTTATGCACGAAAATTCAAATTCAACTTGTTCTACACTTGTACAAATAACGAAGTAGACAAGTCCAAAGTTTATAAAATACAGTAACTTTGTTACAAAGCCACTTTAACATAAATGTAAAATATATTATTTCAAAGTAAGATCTAAGTTATAGCAATACACTCGAAGTCCTTTAATGATTATATCGAAGTCTGATCGAAAAATGATTTTTCAAGTTACAAGAGTTAGCGAAACGCACAATAGAGCGGAGCGCAGACCGAATATCTTAAATCACCCACCATTAGCGATTATTATAAAAAAACAGGGCCCCTATTTTTGAATCACTCGCTTGGATATGGCGTGTGATTTTCGTTCGAAAACACATAAAAAATCAACGGAAATCACACAAAATCTAGACGAGAGTACACACAAAATTGAGCAATGATTTTCCAAATCCTTTTTAAGTAGATTACAACTGGGTTTCATTACAAAATTCGACTTTAAACATTGAATATCACTCGCCATCTTGACGCGAGTGATTCAAAAATAGGGCTCCAGATCCTGCCCCTTTTACTGCAACCGCAAAAATTAAACTTGCAAGAGCGTAGAGATGGTTTGACGATGATGATCCTGAAAGCAAGTCTGTATCTCTTTTATTATCCCTTGGACCAAACAACAATGAACAATGGTCCGGCAGCTGGTCACTTCTATTATTATTAAGAATGTTCACTGATCGATATTGATTTGCAATACTCACCAATTGGGGTCGTTTCGCACATTCACTAGCAATTTTTACCAGAATCAGTGTGCTTTAGATTCTGTTTATGAATACCGGTCAAGTACCTACATTGACCTACATCTTAATAGATTTACACGACGCAAAATATATGAATATCTAGGTAAACAAGAATGGAAAAATCTGGCACAATATTCCTTTTGTATAGATATAATACCTGCCCTATTAATCATGGTCTCTTATCTTTAGCTATGCATATTTGCATGGATAGTTTTCATCATGCATTAGTGACAAAAGTAAGTATCTAACTAAAGCCATTAATAAACTAGCGATCCCAGCGAACTTCGTTTCGTTGCCTTCGGCGGCCCCGTCCCCGTTTCATATATTTTGAACCGTTTAAACCTTCCTTGGACTTTCACGAATAATTTACGACCAAAATCATCCAAATCGGTTCAGCCGTTCTCGAGTTTTAGCGAGACTTATACAAAAGGCAATTCATTTTTATTATATTAACGTTAACCACAGCGGTCAATCTCAAATTGAGATTGGCCATCGGCGCGGGACATGGTTAATGTGCTCAAGTGTGTGCGCAATACCTTGTGTATTCTCTGTTCTTCGCTCTCTCTCATTAATCGATGAGGCGGGCAGTCCGACATGACATGAGAGAGATCAGGCGCAGAACCAACGGCTTAACGTGCTTCAGAGGTGTCATCACCATCGTCTTCCTGCCTCCGAGCTCTAAGACCTACAGAGAGTGATCGACTCTACTATAAATTATTATCATTTTAGATACATATCTCCCCTTTATTTATTACCATGTTGCCTCTACCTACGTTGTCTATGTAGGTAGGTATGTTGTCCAAGAG
The DNA here is from genome assembly GCA_963584085.1 of Pyrausta aurata. NCBI lineage: Eukaryota > Metazoa > Arthropoda > Insecta > Lepidoptera > Crambidae > Pyrausta > Pyrausta aurata. The sequence goes on along the minus strand of OY757268.1, from coordinate 1,469,910 downwards.
ATTGTTCTCAGCCAAGCCATAAGACCGCCTACATTGTGATTGGTTTTATAGTTGTTAGGGTTGTTTGTTGCGGTAATTTATCACTTTATGTGAGTAAAACACTTGTGACTGTATTAGGTACCTATGCAGGTTTATGTGTAATAGCACTAAGTTAACTTATCGTTTAGGAAGGAGTAAAGATAACTTCATCATTTTGTTATTACCAAAACGTTTGGAGTAATAGTGCTTTGAAGTTTTGAACATCTGAAGAGTATTCTGCATTCATACAAAGTCTATGTTATATATATGTTAGTTTGTTACTAGTCGTATGTAATACATACAAATGCCATCTAGGGAACGTAATCGAACGATTACAGGAGGTCTACTATGAAAAACGAAATCCGTCAATACGATCATCGTTTTTCGGATCCGTAATATTTTTATTACTACTACGAAACTGCTTACTACGCTTAAATGCTTCGGATTCGCAAAACGATTTTCGTATTGACGGATTTCGTTTTTCGTAGTAGGCCTTCAGATTGCACAGTTGCACTTCATTTCAACGGTTTTTAATCAGTGTATCGGTAGAAGTGTGGACTGTGGTATGTGCATTTGCCCAATGAGTGTGGGGTTAATTTTTTTTAATTATTGCACAATCTTCACCGACGACTATTCACGATTGCGATGTGTATTGATCAATGTCAAGGGCAGATAGCAACAGACGTAGTGGTTTCTTACGCACGTAATTAGATCGACGACCTTTTTATCGGTCACAAACTTAAAAAGCCTCACGGATGTGTTTATCAACATAGTTTTGTAATTCTCTTTCTAACGACCGCCGGGGGCCTATCGATCCCGAAGCGTTTAAAAACATCGAGAACTCACAGAAAATATTTGTGGAGGACCTTAGTCCGAAATATTCATTCGTTAAAATTAAAATTGCCAAAATACAAAAAGCACTGTTTCATTTAGTGTGAGATTATAAGTTACAACGATCATCATCATCATGACATAATCGACCTGTGTTATTGTCATTAAAAATGTATTAAGCACTCATTATGTTGAAAATGAGCAAAACTATAACCCAGTCCTCCGTCAGAAATGACCCACTGCAGCACCTTTCATCTCTCAAAATACGAATACCGATACTTCAACTATCACACTATTACACTACTGGCATTAAGGCTGTTGTTTGTATCTTTAATGATAACACCAATCCAACCACGCCAAAGTCACTTAGCTCCAACAAACCTGCTGGCAACAAGGATAGGGCCATGCAGCGGTGAGAAGAACCCAATCATATCGGTGTCAGAGATGGCGATTTATACGAAAATATACGACTCCACCGTGACCGGGCGATTCAATGTCTCCGTGAACATTTCTAACGGTTGGACCATCAAGGTAATCCTTAACTGTCAGTCCAAATAACTTGTTTGTTCCATCTGACTGAGGTGTTAAATATAAGAAGCATAGCATCTGGTTTAGGATGGACTTTACCCTTTCAAATCTCTTCTTCTTTCCTGATGAAGGGCAAGAGACAGTTATCGGCGTAATTGTGTACTACTTTCCAAAGCGAGTTTTTTGGTACTTCCCTTATATTCCCAGGGCACAATGCAGAAGTGTCAGGATATTCGTAACCTGCAGACGTGCGACTACTTCAAGTCGTTTGCGGTGGTGAAGAATGGCTGCGGTGATGACGCCTCACCGGACGAACAAGACTTGTATAGCATGTTCTTCCATCACACCACACCCAGGTAGCCTTTTTTGTCTCAATTAAATCTTTTTAAGCGCCAGAACAGACTCTCAGGACGCCGGGTACCGGCTATTATATTTTCTGTGGTACCGGTGACTACTACCCACTGAAAGTTTTGTGACTTCCCAACCCACAGCGAAACTTCCAATGAGAAAAGTATTCCTCATTACGTAATTTATCTCCTGTTTAGCTATGCAGTAGCATATTCTGGTTTAAATTTAGACCTATCATTATAACAAACTGTTCTGTGAAAGGAAATTCCCAAGAAAGTTCATAAAACGTTTGATACCCGCTTGAGTGATTGTAACAGCTTTGTTTGAGTACACAAGTGTACCTACAGGACTTGGTAACAGTAGATTGCAATGCAGAATAATGTTGCAGTCAAAATTTGAGCAGTACGCAAAACAACTTAATTACTTACATTAAGAACCGCTGACCTCAGTTATCATGTTATTCAATTGACTTTCTTTAAACATAGATAAAATGAATTTTGAAATTTGAACGAAAACGAGAACGAACTTATATCGATAGGCTAATTAACTTATGCCATTGTGAAAAATTTAATATAACTCCATCAAAAGCCTAATAATAAGCAAATAATTTTCGTTTTCCAAAAGCACCGACCCAAGCCAGTCATGATTTGTGCACATTTAGATGTTGATTATTAATTCGTTGAAAACACCGCCAACTTCCAAACTCCAGGCTACCCTTAGAATTTCTGAACAGAAAATTCCAGGTACCTACATATTTTTGGCCCGACCCGGGAATCGAACCCGGGACCTCCGGCGGTGTTTCACCCCCGTGCCTCGGAAAGCACGTTAAGCCGTTGGTCCTGCGCCTGATCTCTCTCCGGTCGTGACAGATTACTGTCCCATCGGGCTATGAGAGTGAAAGGAATAGAGAGTACACCTGTGTTTGCGCAGACACTTGTGCACTATATGTCCCGCGCAGTCGGTTAGTCGTTGTTACTGGCCACCATAGTCGAAATCGGCTAGGGCGACTACTATTAATTCGTTGCAGTAACTTTATTTTGTTAAAAATTTTAAACAATACATTTGACCATGACCATTATCATGCTCTGAAACCGACTCGGCCGTGGATGAATGACGTTTGACTAGTAACAACAGCCTTTTCACTCTTTTTCATTGCATTGCATTTATTTTTTGCTCTTATAATCCCTTCTAGGATGTACTGCCCTATAGAAGCTGGCAAGTACCACGTGCATGGATATCCTTACTACAACGAGGACAACTACCTCTCCGTCTCCGAGTCCAAGATATCCACCAGCCTCTTCGGCTACACGTACAAGCTGGAAGGCTTCTTGCGCACTCAAAAGGTAGGTATGATAATCTCCTGTTCAATTTCTGTAATAACAGAAAACCTTTACAGGTAGTGCACTCTCTATGCCAATACTTTAATAATGATTCGGTGAGTCGGCTGCCCTATACAATATCATTCACAGGACCAACGGCCTTACATGCTTTCCGAAGCACGACAATGTCACCGCCGCCGTCTTTATTCCAGTTTCAGAGCCAGATTTGAGTAATTTAAAGACAGAAGAAGACAAAAACATATTAAACCAGACTACAAGACCCTCGAGGCAGAACTAAACTCGTGTAGCATACACCGATTGGTTGAAGTTGTAACGTAGACCGTATCAACATTATGTGTACAATATGCATGCCATGTTTGCGGCCGTGCCAAACCTTATGTTGCTTGTTGTGGGTTGAACTACATCTGGCTGCATTCTATGCTTCTACAAATATCTATTGCAAAACCGTCATCTACTTAGCGCTAGGAGCTCGACAACAAGTTCCACTACTCTCTCTACTAGCGGTCCCACGACAAAATTTTACTCTCTTCCTTCCTAACACAAACAGATTTTCCAATCGGACCGGTAGTTCCTAAAATAAACGAGTTCAAACCATCAAATTTTCAACAGTATAACATTAAAAAGTTTCTGTATACGCTTGTATTTTGCAGCTATTCTGCGTAGAGGCGTATCTGCAGCTGCTGTACGTCCGCGAACACAACTGGAACGGCGACGCCACGACCGCGCCCGCCGACCCCACCGAGCCCGACAATGAGATACAAGACGAGGAATATGAGTAGAACCGTTATCTACTGCAGCTGATAAAGGCAGGCTGATGTTCAATTGACTTTTGATTCTCGAAATCCAAAAAAACTATACGTCCTACTTAAAAAGAATAATAACGTCTACTTTTAATGTTTGATGAAAAAGCATAGGTGCTAAGGGATCTATACAACGCAACAATGAAAAAAGATACTGAAGAAAATCAACTGTGTTACCAGTTTAAAATACATATAAAATACCTCCCACATATAGCAATAAAATTGTCTAATAGTACATTTTCTGCAAACATATTTGTAATTGTAATCACTTTATGATGTGCATTATAGAGTTATTATATCCGTCTAATAGGTCTATTGATATTAATAGACTCTATACATACATACATCGGGTGAACCCAGCAATTGTTAACAATAAAATTCAACAAAATACAATGTAATACATTTATTCATCCCACCCCCAAAGCCCGTGGCTTTCTCTAATAGTCTCCCTGTTATCCCTCCTCTGCCTGGTTACGGCGCTCGCCTCTCCCTTCGCGATCGCTTTCTTCCTCTCCATCTTCTTCTGTCTGTCTTCTAGATTCTTCTTTACTTGCTGCTTAACAACTTCTGGGGCAATAGTACTAGCTGAAGTATAAGATCTCATAGATCTTACATCTGATAACGCCTTTTCTATCATCGCTAGACGATACTTTTGCGAATTCTTGTCTAATTCTCCAATTTTGTCTGTGTCTTCTCCAATATTGTTTATGTCTTCTCCATTGTCTTTGTCTTCGCCATTGTCGGATTTAGGCGGTAAAACTAGGTCAGGTATGACTTCCGTGTCTGATTTGTCTGCTATGTTAAGTGCGACTGTTTTGTCGGTGATTTCTGATGTTTGTTTTGTTTCATCGTGCCGGATTGAATCTTCTACCTGAAAAGACATAAACAATTATAGAGACTGTCGAGTTAAAAAAAATTACAACCCCTACTTCCCGTTCTGCTAAAAAAGTTATAGTCTGAAACTGTCAAAGTAACAAATTCCGATATCTCGTTCATTTAGCAGAATCGGGAATGCACCTTCTACCAAATACTAACTACACTATACCTAACTACATAGGAATAATACTAAGAGGAAACTTACATCACTCACTTACATACACTTTACTATTATTTGGATTCGTTTTATCTAAATCTCATGTCGTCTTTATATCTTAATGACATGGAGTAATAAAGCGATCTTATCTTTGTTGCATTTTCAAGAGCACTTATGAACATAACTATTCGTATTTTCTGAAAGATTTCCATATTTAAATCTTTTCTGTAATTCAATGTTATTTCAAAACAAACATATGTTCTCATTTAACAACCATAACAATTTTCAGTACTGCGAGCAAAATGACAAACATAACAAAAGGATAAAATTATTATAAAATTCTTATACATACGAGTGTTAATAAAATTCGTGCTAGAAACGTGTCAGGTAAAAAAATATTATTTGTACTGAAAGCTATGACACTGTTCCCACAAGACCGTTCCGTCACCGACCAACACCGTCGCGTGTCATGCACGGAGCGTGTCAACACCGGCAATATACGCTCTCGCTCCATATAACGGTGAGACAGCACGATGTAGATCCGTCCCGTCCAGTGGGCAAAGGAGAGCGTATCGTGTTGCTTTTCTTATCTGATACGCTCTCAGCACGGTCATGGTATGGTGTCGTGGGCCCAGACATTTAAGCAGCCAAACTCAATGTCAATATTTTAGATGGGAGATCTAGTCTAAGTATAAGGTTCAAGATAATTTAAACGACACGAATGTGTGGTCCGTCCAGCCTGCACCGACTGATGTACTTACCTTTGATGATTTTGATTTTTCTTCTCAGCACTTGCCTAATTGTCTGTGTTCTGTCTCGAAGTTCTGGTAGGGCCCAAAAGATAATGAGACATGTCAAGACAAGACAAGAGACATGCCCTTTCAGGGCACATTTATTTAAATCTTTTTTTCACTGTATATTTGACGTTCATAAGTGTCATTTCATGACCTAAATTAAAATAAAAATTTTGAATTTTTTGAATTTTGAGTCTAGTAGGTCATAGAGACTAGGATAAACACTTCAAAAAAAAAAGTTCTGTTGTTTATCTGGTATTTGTTAGTACTTCTTACCTGTCGCCTTAGTGCTGCTAGCTCGTCGTCCGTGTACTTATTGCTCGTCTTTTCCGACTCCTCGACGTCTTCATCCGATTCTTCTTCGTCGTCACTCACTGCGAGATTGATTCCGTGTTCCTGTAACAAAATATTTTGTTGAGTAATTCATAAAATAATTTTGAATCAATTATAAATTATCAGTGTAAAATAAACTTTTGCGCATAAAAATACATAATATTATGTTATTTTTGCACTAGGGCACTAAACAGCGTTTTATTTAGCCAACACGATCAATAGCCCCACAAAATAGAAACGAGTCATACTATGATACCATGAGCTCTTATAAGAGTTGCTTTTGAACTGTGCTGCGTTCATAATTTTCTGTATGAGTGATGTTTTATAAGACGACCTCGGCGTCGAGCTCGTCTCTGCGCTCGGCACCGAAGCGGAACTCAACGACTCGCTTAGGATATACTCCGACACTATATGTGACGTCACCTGCAACAGCTGATCCTCGTCGTCCTTGTTCTGCTTGTACCCGGAGCAGGCGACAAAGGCTACTGTACACATTGGGCCAATGCATTGGACCAATATATTGGGCAAAATATTTATTCCAAATGTTAGTGTTTACACATTGGTGTGTACCGTTTGGCATTGGCCATTTAGCAAAGATGGACGTGGAAACTGTTGTAGCTGCGGCAATTTATTTATACAGTGCGTTAAATTATTACATTGAAGTACATATAACAAAATAGATTGATACAAATAAATGGCACAAAAGAATATGGTGGATGCATGTTGACTATCAATCATCAGAATAGAACGAGGTAAATGTTGGTTAATACAATTCAAGGCGCCAACGTGTGAACACTGTGCCAATAAGCGCGCCAATATTATTTTATTGGTGCACAAAAAAACCGTCAACATTCGGTTGGCTGGCCAACATTGTTGGTCAACTACCAACATACCGCCTCTACACGTTGGCCCAATGTGTACAGCGGCCATAAGATAAACTCGGACACTTTATATGTGACGTCACCTGCAGCAGCTGGTCCTCGTCGTCCTTGTTCCGCTTGTACCCGGAGCAGGCCACCTCGGTGTCGAGCTCGTCGTCGCGCTCGAGGTCGCTGAAGCGCGGGTAGAGATCGCTCTCGTAGCCGAAGCGCTTTTTGAAGAATTCTCGGACGCATTTCACGTCGCGGTCGAAGTACCTGGGAAGAATTAAAAAAATAAGGCTGGCAATATTTATTTATTATAACGTACATGGTAAAGGAAAAGAGAAAACTAATAGAAACAATTGAGAGTACAAGAGGGAGAATGCTAGGACACTTGATACGACACGACAGTTTCATCAGAACGATAATAGAGAGAAGAATAGAAGGAAGAGAGGAAGACCAAGAATAAGCTATATGCATCAAAAAAAGCAAAAGTTGAATGTTGCGTCGTATCAAGAGGTCAAGAGAATGGCGGAAGAGCGTAAAGAATGGAAAAAACTCCACCGACTGTACATAATATTATACAATAATTACTCTTAAGACAATATGGTAACCCATATAGGTATATACAGCGTGATTAGTTCTAGTGACATCATGTGAAAAACTTCTATTATTATTAAGAATGTTCACTGATCGATATTGATTTGCAATACTCACCAATGGGGGTCGTTTCGCACATTCGCTAGCAATTTTTACTAGAATCTGTGTGCTTTAGATTTTGTTTATGAATACCGGTCAAGTACCCACATCATAATAGATTTACACGACGCAAAATATATGAATATCTAGATTCTAGGTAAACAATCATGGAAAAATCTGGCACAATATTCCTTTTCTCTAGATATAATACTTGCCTTAACCATGCTCTCTTATCTTTATCTACTCGTATGTCTATCTATGCAAATTTGCATGGATAGTTTTCATCATGCATTAATGACAAAAGTATCTAACTAAAACCTTTAAAAAACTAGCGATCCCAGGGAACTTCGTTTCGTTGCCTTCGGCGGCCCCGTCCTCGTTTCGTATATTTTGAACCGTTTAAACCTTCCTTGGACTTCCACGAATATTTCAAGACCAAAATCATCCAAATCGGTTCAGCCGTTCTCGAGTTTTAGCGAGACTAATACAAAAGGCAATTCATTTTTATTATATTAACGTTATCCGACCACAGCGGTCAATCTCAAATTGAGATTGGCCATCGGCGCGGGACATGGTTAAAGTGCTCAAGTGTGTGCGCAATACCTTGTGTATTCTCTGTTCTTCGCTCTCTCTCATTAATCGATGAGGCGGGCAGTTCGACATGACATGTGAGAGATCAGGCGCAGAACCAACGGCTTAACGTGCTTTCAGAGGTACCATCGACTTCCTGCCTCCGAGCTCTAAGACCTACAGAGAGTGCTCGACTCTACTATAAATTATTATCATTTTAGATACATATCTTTTTAATTATCTTTTTAATTTATATTTCATTATCTTTTTAATATATATCAACGATTTATGTAACTTACAGCAAGTCGGGGGTAGGATACTCTCCTACGCGGACGACACTGCTATAATTTTTACCGACAAGACTTGGAGTTCTGTTTATGAGAAAGCTTCGCGTGGATTGATGCGTGTGTCAAACTGGCTGAGGGATAACCTTCTCACTTTAAACATTCAAAAGACCAACTACATTTGCTTTGCTCCTTATACATCATCACAGCCAAGTACTGACTTGTGTATTAGAATCCATAGCTGCACAAATCCACAAATCACACAATGCGATTGTCCTGTGTTGAGTAAGGTTAGCCAAACGAAATACCTCGGTATCGTTATTGATCAGAGGCTTAGTTGGTACCCACAGCTTGAGTCTGTTATTGGTCGTATAAGAAAACTAATCTGGGTCTTCAAATCATTGAGACCGGTAATGACTATCTCTCTCCTTAACAAAGTCTATATAGCCTTAGCACAGTCTATTATCACTTACTGTATACCAATCTGGGGGGGTACAAGCAAGACTAACTTTCTAGATGTAGAAAGGGCCCAAAGATCATTACTGAAAGTTATGTACTACAAACATTACAGGTTCCCTACCCATAGCTTATACAGTATCAGTAAGCTTCTCTCAATTCGTAAGCTTTACGTACTCAATTTGATCTTGAAATTCCATAAATCTGTTCCTTACAACGAATCAAACAATAGAAAAAGGAGAAACGATATTGTGTCTCGCTCGCCTGCAGTGCGAACCGCTTTTGCTAAAAGACAATACCGTTCCCAATCGTCATTTTTATACAATAAAATAAATAAAAAACTTAGGATATATCCTATGCCTTTATACATGTGTAAAAAAAGCCTTACGTTGTGGTTAGAGAACCAAAATTATACTGAAGTTGAAAACCTACTAACTAGAATTACATAACCTCACACACTCACACACACACACACACACACACACACACACACACACACATTATACTACAATAAACATAAGAGTTCCTTTCTTGTTATCTGATAAGTTAGATGTTATTGTATCTGTAACTTAAAAACTGTTATTCACTGTATCCATAAGGGATGAGCGGGACATTCCCAACACAAGTGTCATTTGACTACTTAAAGGGAAGTCTCAGCAATTTGTTTGTATTTAACTTTATTGAAATAAACTCATTTTTATTTTATTTATTTATTTAATATCTCCCCTTTATTTATTACCATGTTCCATCTGCCTACGTTGTCTATGTAGGTAGGTATGTTGTCCAGGAGATTGTTCTCAGCCAAGCCATAAGACCGCCTACATTGTGATTGGTTTAATAGTTGTTAGGGTTGTTTGTTGCGGTAATTTATCACTTTGTGTGAGTAAAACACTTGGGACTGTATGAGGTACCTATGCAGGTTTATCTGAAATCCGTCAATACGATCATCGTTTTTCGGATCCGTAATATTTTTATTACTACTACGAAACTGCTTACTACGCTTAAATGCTTCGGATTCGCAAAACGATTTTCGTATTGACGGATTTCGTTTTTCGTAGTAGGCCTTCAGATTGCACAGTTGCACTTCATTTCAACGGTTTTTAATCAGTGTATCGGTAGAAGTGTGGACTGTGGTATGTGCATTTGCCCAATGAGTGTGGGGTTAATTTTTTTTAATTATTGCACAATCTTCACCGACGACTATTCACGATTGCGATGTGTATTGATCAATGTCAAGGGCAGATAGCAACAGACGTAGTGGTTTCTTACGCACGTAATTAGATCGACGACCTTTTTATCGGTCACAAACTTAAAAAGCCTCACGGATGTGTTTATCAACATAGTTTTGTAATTCTCTTTCTAACGACCGCCGGGGGCCTATCGATCCCGAAGCGTTTAAAAACATCGAGAACTCACAGAAAATATTTGTGGAGGACCTTAGTCCGAAATATTCATTCGTTAAAATTAAAATTGCCAAAATACAAAAAGCACTGTTTCATTTAGTGTGAGATTATAAGTTACAACGATCATCATCATCATGACATAATCGACCTGTGTTATTGTCATTAAAAATGTATTAAGCACTCATTATGTTGAAAATGAGCAAAACTATAACCCAGTCCTCCGTCAGAAATGACCCACTGCAGCACCTTTCATCTCTCAAAATACGAATACCGATACTTCAACTATCACACTATTACACTACTGGCATTAAGGCTGTTGTTTGTATCTTTAATGATAACACCAATCCAACCACGCCAAAGTCACTTAGCTCCAACAAACCTGCTGGCAACAAGGATAGGGCCATGCAGCGGTGAGAAGAACCCAATCATATCGGTGTCAGAGATGGCGATTTATACGAAAATATACGACTCCACCGTGACCGGGCGATTCAATGTCTCCGTGAACATTTCTAACGGTTGGACCATCAAGGTAATCCTTAACTGTCAGTCCAAATAACTTGTTTGTTCCATCTGACTGAGGTGTTAAATATAAGAAGCATAGCATCTGGTTTAGGATGGACTTTACCCTTTCAAATCTCTTCTTCTTTCCTGATGAAGGGCAAGAGACAGTTATCGGCGTAATTGTGTACTACTTTCCAAAGCGAGTTTTTTGGTACTTCCCTTATATTCCCAGGGCACAATGCAGAAGTGTCAGGATATTCGTAACCTGCAGACGTGCGACTACTTCAAGTCGTTTGCGGTGGTGAAGAATGGCTGCGGTGATGACGCCTCACCGGACGAACAAGACTTGTATAGCATGTTCTTCCATCACACCACACCCAGGTAGCCTTTTTTGTCTCAATTAAATCTTTTTAAGCGCCAGAACAGACTCTCAGGACGCCGGGTACCGGCTATTATATTTTCTGTGGTACCGGTGACTACTACCCACTGAAAGTTTTGTGACTTCCCAACCCACAGCGAAACTTCCAATGAGAAAAGTATTCCTCATTACGTAATTTATCTCCTGTTTAGCTATGCAGTAGCATATTCTGGTTTAAATTTAGACCTATCATTATAACAAACTGTTCTGTGAAAGGAAATTCCCAAGAAAGTTCATAAAACGTTTGATACCCGCTTGAGTGATTGTAACAGCTTTGTTTGAGTACACAAGTGTACCTACAGGACTTGGTAACAGTAGATTGCAATGCAGAATAATGTTGCAGTCAAAATTTGAGCAGTACGCAAAACAACTTAATTACTTACATTAAGAACCGCTGACCTCAGTTATCATGTTATTCAATTGACTTTCTTTAAACATAGATAAAATGAATTTTGAAATTTGAACGAAAACGAGAACGAACTTATATCGATAGGCTAATTAACTTATGCCATTGTGAAAAATTTAATATAACTCCATCAAAAGCCTAATAATAAGCAAATAATTTTCGTTTTCCAAAAGCACCGACCCAAGCCAGTCATGATTTGTGCACATTTAGATGTTGATTATTAATTCGTTGAAAACACCGCCAACTTCCAAACTCCAGGCTACCCTTAGAATTTCTGAACAGAAAATTCCAGGTACCTACATATTTTTGGCCCGACCCGGGAATCGAACCCGGGACCTCCGGCGGTGTTTCACCCCCGTGCCTCGGAAAGCACGTTAAGCCGTTGGTCCTGCGCCTGATCTCTCTCCGGTCGTGACAGATTACTGTCCCATCGGGCTATGAGAGTGAAAGGAATAGAGAGTACACCTGTGTTTGCGCAGACACTTGTGCACTATATGTCCCGCGCAGTCGGTTAGTCGTTGTTACTGGCCACCATAGTCGAAATCGGCTAGGGCGACTACTATTAATTCGTTGCAGTAACTTTATTTTGTTAAAAATTTTAAACAATACATTTGACCATGACCATTATCATGCTCTGAAACCGACTCGGCCGTGGATGAATGACGTTTGACTAGTAACAACAGCCTTTTCACTCTTTTTCATTGCATTGCATTTATTTTTTGCTCTTATAATCCCTTCTAGGATGTACTGCCCTATAGAAGCTGGCAAGTACCACGTGCATGGATATCCTTACTACAACGAGGACAACTACCTCTCCGTCTCCGAGTCCAAGATATCCACCAGCCTCTTCGGCTACACGTACAAGCTGGAAGGCTTCTTGCGCACTCAAAAGGTAGGTATGATAATCTCCTGTTCAATTTCTGTAATAACAGAAAACCTTTACAGGTAGTGCACTCTCTATGCCAATACTTTAATAATGATTCGGTGAGTCGGCTGCCCTATACAATATCATTCACAGGACCAACGGCCTTACATGCTTTCCGAAGCACGACAATGTCACCGCCGCCGTCTTTATTCCAGTTTCAGAGCCAGATTTGAGTAATTTAAAGACAGAAGAAGACAAAAACATATTAAACCAGACTACAAGACCCTCGAGGCAGAACTAAACTCGTGTAGCATACACCGATTGGTTGAAGTTGTAACGTAGACCGTATCAACATTATGTGTACAATATGCATGCCATGTTTGCGGCCGTGCCAAACCTTATGTTGCTTGTTGTGGGTTGAACTACATCTGGCTGCATTCTATGCTTCTACAAATATCTATTGCAAAACCGTCATCTACTTAGCGCTAGGAGCTCGACAACAAGTTCCACTACTCTCTCTACTAGCGGTCCCACGACAAAATTTTACTCTCTTCCTTCCTAACACAAACAGATTTTCCAATCGGACCGGTAGTTCCTAAAATAAACGAGTTCAAACCATCAAATTTTCAACAGTATAACATTAAAAAGTTTCTGTATACGCTTGTATTTTGCAGCTATTCTGCGTAGAGGCGTATCTGCAGCTGCTGTACGTCCGCGAACACAACTGGAACGGCGACGCCACGACCGCGCCCGCCGACCCCACCGAGCCCGACAATGAGATACAAGACGAGGAATATGAGTAGAACCGTTATCTACTGCAGCTGATAAAGGCAGGCTGATGTTCAATTGACTTTTGATTCTCGAAATCCAAAAAAACTATACGTCCTACTTAAAAAGAATAATAACGTCTACTTTTAATGTTTGATGAAAAAGCATAGGTGCTAAGGGATCTATACAACGCAACAATGAAAAAAGATACTGAAGAAAATCAACTGTGTTACCAGTTTAAAATACATATAAAATACCTCCCACATATAGCAATAAAATTGTCTAATAGTACATTTTCTGCAAACATATTTGTAATTGTAATCACTTTATGATGTGCATTATAGAGTTATTATATCCGTCTAATAGGTCTATTGATATTAATAGACTCTATACATACATACATCGGGTGAACCCAGCAATTGTTAACAATAAAATTCAACAAAATACAATGTAATACATTTATTCATCCCACCCCCAAAGCCCGTGGCTTTCTCTAATAGTCTCCCTGTTATCCCTCCTCTGCCTGGTTACGGCGCTCGCCTCTCCCTTCGCGATCGCTTTCTTCCTCTCCATCTTCTTCTGTCTGTCTTCTAGATTCTTCTTTACTTGCTGCTTAACAACTTCTGGGGCAATAGTACTAGCTGAAGTATAAGATCTCATAGATCTTACATCTGATAACGCCTTTTCTATCATCGCTAGACGATACTTTTGCGAATTCTTGTCTAATTCTCCAATTTTGTCTGTGTCTTCTCCAATATTGTTTATGTCTTCTCCATTGTCTTTGTCTTCGCCATTGTCGGATTTAGGCGGTAAAACTAGGTCAGGTATGACTTCCGTGTCTGATTTGTCTGCTATGTTAAGTGCGACTGTTTTGTCGGTGATTTCTGATGTTTGTTTTGTTTCATCGTGCCGGATTGAATCTTCTACCTGAAAAGACATAAACAATTATAGAGACTGTCGAGTTAAAAAAAATTACAACCCCTACTTCCCGTTCTGCTAAAAAAGTTATAGTCTGAAACTGTCAAAGTAACAAATTCCGATATCTCGTTCATTTAGCAGAATCGGGAATGCACCTTCTACCAAATACTAACTACACTATACCTAACTACATAGGAATAATACTAAGAGGAAACTTACATCACTCACTTACATACACTTTACTATTATTTGGATTCGTTTTATCTAAATCTCATGTCGTCTTTATATCTTAATGACATGGAGTAATAAAGCGATCTTATCTTTGTTGCATTTTCAAGAGCACTTATGAACATAACTATTCGTATTTTCTGAAAGATTTCCATATTTAAATCTTTTCTGTAATTCAATGTTATTTCAAAACAAACATATGTTCTCATTTAACAACCATAACAATTTTCAGTACTGCGAGCAAAATGACAAACATAACAAAAGGATAAAATTATTATAAAATTCTTATACATACGAGTGTTAATAAAATTCGTGCTAGAAACGTGTCAGGTAAAAAAATATTATTTGTACTGAAAGCTATGACACTGTTCCCACAAGACCGTTCCGTCACCGACCAACACCGTCGCGTGTCATGCACGGAGCGTGTCAACACCGGCAATATACGCTCTCGCTCCATATAACGGTGAGACAGCACGATGTAGATCCGTCCCGTCCAGTGGGCAAAGGAGAGCGTATCGTGTTGCTTTTCTTATCTGATACGCTCTCAGCACGGTCATGGTATGGTGTCGTGGGCCCAGACATTTAAGCAGCCAAACTCAATGTCAATATTTTAGATGGGAGATCTAGTCTAAGTATAAGGTTCAAGATAATTTAAACGACACGAATGTGTGGTCCGTCCAGCCTGCACCGACTGATGTACTTACCTTTGATGATTTTGATTTTTCTTCTCAGCACTTGCCTAATTGTCTGTGTTCTGTCTCGAAGTTCTGGTAGGGCCCAAAAGATAATGAGACATGTCAAGACAAGACAAGAGACATGCCCTTTCAGGGCACATTTATTTAAATCTTTTTTTCACTGTATATTTGACGTTCATAAGTGTCATTTCATGACCTAAATTAAAATAAAAATTTTGAATTTTTTGAATTTTGAGTCTAGTAGGTCATAGAGACTAGGATAAACACTTCAAAAAAAAAAGTTCTGTTGTTTATCTGGTATTTGTTAGTACTTCTTACCTGTCGCCTTAGTGCTGCTAGCTCGTCGTCCGTGTACTTATTGCTCGTCTTTTCCGACTCCTCGACGTCTTCATCCGATTCTTCTTCGTCGTCACTCACTGCGAGATTGATTCCGTGTTCCTGTAACAAAATATTTTGTTGAGTAATTCATAAAATAATTTTGAATCAATTATAAATTATCAGTGTAAAATAAACTTTTGCGCATAAAAATACATAATATTATGTTATTTTTGCACTAGGGCACTAAACAGCGTTTTATTTAGCCAACACGATCAATAGCCCCACAAAATAGAAACGAGTCATACTATGATACCATGAGCTCTTATAAGAGTTGCTTTTGAACTGTGCTGCGTTCATAATTTTCTGTATGAGTGATGTTTTATAAGACGACCTCGGCGTCGAGCTCGTCTCTGCGCTCGGCACCGAAGCGGAACTCAACGACTCGCTTAGGATATACTCCGACACTATATGTGACGTCACCTGCAACAGCTGATCCTCGTCGTCCTTGTTCTGCTTGTACCCGGAGCAGGCGACAAAGGCTACTGTACACATTGGGCCAATGCATTGGACCAATATATTGGGCAAAATATTTATTCCAAATGTTAGTGTTTACACATTGGTGTGTACCGTTTGGCATTGGCCATTTAGCAAAGATGGACGTGGAAACTGTTGTAGCTGCGGCAATTTATTTATACAGTGCGTTAAATTATTACATTGAAGTACATATAACAAAATAGATTGATACAAATAAATGGCACAAAAGAATATGGTGGATGCATGTTGACTATCAATCATCAGAATAGAACGAGGTAAATGTTGGTTAATACAATTCAAGGCGCCAACGTGTGAACACTGTGCCAATAAGCGCGCCAATATTATTTTATTGGTGCACAAAAAAACCGTCAACATTCGGTTGGCTGGCCAACATTGTTGGTCAACTACCAACATACCGCCTCTACACGTTGGCCCAATGTGTACAGCGGCCATAAGATAAACTCGGACACTTTATATGTGACGTCACCTGCAGCAGCTGGTCCTCGTCGTCCTTGTTCCGCTTGTACCCGGAGCAGGCCACCTCGGTGTCGAGCTCGTCGTCGCGCTCGAGGTCGCTGAAGCGCGGGTAGAGATCGCTCTCGTAGCCGAAGCGCTTTTTGAAGAATTCTCGGACGCATTTCACGTCGCGGTCGAAGTACCTGGGAAGAATTAAAAAAATAAGGCTGGCAATATTTATTTATTATAACGTACATGGTAAAGGAAAAGAGAAAACTAATAGAAACAATTGAGAGTACAAGAGGGAGAATGCTAGGACACTTGATACGACACGACAGTTTCATCAGAACGATAATAGAGAGAAGAATAGAAGGAAGAGAGGAAGACCAAGAATAAGCTATATGCATCAAAAAAAGCAAAAGTTGAATGTTGCGTCGTATCAAGAGGTCAAGAGAATGGCGGAAGAGCGTAAAGAATGGAAAAAACTCCACCGACTGTACATAATATTATACAATAATTACTCTTAAGACAATATGGTAACCCATATAGGTATATACAGCGTGATTAGTTCTAGTGACATCATGTGAAAAACTTCTATTATTATTAAGAATGTTCACTGATCGATATTGATTTGCAATACTCACCAATGGGGGTCGTTTCGCACATTCGCTAGCAATTTTTACTAGAATCTGTGTGCTTTAGATTTTGTTTATGAATACCGGTCAAGTACCCACATCATAATAGATTTACACGACGCAAAATATATGAATATCTAGATTCTAGGTAAACAATCATGGAAAAATCTGGCACAATATTCCTTTTCTCTAGATATAATACTTGCCTTAACCATGCTCTCTTATCTTTATCTACTCGTATGTCTATCTATGCAAATTTGCATGGATAGTTTTCATCATGCATTAATGACAAAAGTATCTAACTAAAACCTTTAAAAAACTAGCGATCCCAGGGAACTTCGTTTCGTTGCCTTCGGCGGCCCCGTCCTCGTTTCGTATATTTTGAACCGTTTAAACCTTCCTTGGACTTCCACGAATATTTCAAGACCAAAATCATCCAAATCGGTTCAGCCGTTCTCGAGTTTTAGCGAGACTAATACAAAAGGCAATTCATTTTTATTATATTAACGTTATCCGACCACAGCGGTCAATCTCAAATTGAGATTGGCCATCGGCGCGGGACATGGTTAAAGTGCTCAAGTGTGTGCGCAATACCTTGTGTATTCTCTGTTCTTCGCTCTCTCTCATTAATCGATGAGGCGGGCAGTTCGACATGACATGTGAGAGATCAGGCGCAGAACCAACGGCTTAACGTGCTTTCAGAGGTACCATCGACTTCCTGCCTCCGAGCTCTAAGACCTACAGAGAGTGCTCGACTCTACTATAAATTATTATCATTTTAGATACATATCTTTTTAATTATCTTTTTAATTTATATTTCATTATCTTTTTAATATATATCAACGATTTATGTAACTTACAGCAAGTCGGGGGTAGGATACTCTCCTACGCGGACGACACTGCTATAATTTTTACCGACAAGACTTGGAGTTCTGTTTATGAGAAAGCTTCGCGTGGATTGATGCGTGTGTCAAACTGGCTGAGGGATAACCTTCTCACTTTAAACATTCAAAAGACCAACTACATTTGCTTTGCTCCTTATACATCATCACAGCCAAGTACTGACTTGTGTATTAGAATCCATAGCTGCACAAATCCACAAATCACACAATGCGATTGTCCTGTGTTGAGTAAGGTTAGCCAAACGAAATACCTCGGTATCGTTATTGATCAGAGGCTTAGTTGGTACCCACAGCTTGAGTCTGTTATTGGTCGTATAAGAAAACTAATCTGGGTCTTCAAATCATTGAGACCGGTAATGACTATCTCTCTCCTTAACAAAGTCTATATAGCCTTAGCACAGTCTATTATCACTTACTGTATACCAATCTGGGGGGGTACAAGCAAGACTAACTTTCTAGATGTAGAAAGGGCCCAAAGATCATTACTGAAAGTTATGTACTACAAACATTACAGGTTCCCTACCCATAGCTTATACAGTATCAGTAAGCTTCTCTCAATTCGTAAGCTTTACGTACTCAATTTGATCTTGAAATTCCATAAATCTGTTCCTTACAACGAATCAAACAATAGAAAAAGGAGAAACGATATTGTGTCTCGCTCGCCTGCAGTGCGAACCGCTTTTGCTAAAAGACAATACCGTTCCCAATCGTCATTTTTATACAATAAAATAAATAAAAAACTTAGGATATATCCTATGCCTTTATACATGTGTAAAAAAAGCCTTACGTTGTGGTTAGAGAACCAAAATTATACTGAAGTTGAAAACCTACTAACTAGAATTACATAACCTCACACACTCACACACACACACACACACACACACACACACACACACACATTATACTACAATAAACATAAGAGTTCCTTTCTTGTTATCTGATAAGTTAGATGTTATTGTATCTGTAACTTAAAAACTGTTATTCACTGTATCCATAAGGGATGAGCGGGACATTCCCAACACAAGTGTCATTTGACTACTTAAAGGGAAGTCTCAGCAATTTGTTTGTATTTAACTTTATTGAAATAAACTCATTTTTATTTTATTTATTTATTTAATATCTCCCCTTTATTTATTACCATGTTCCATCTGCCTACGTTGTCTATGTAGGTAGGTATGTTGTCCAGGAGATTGTTCTCAGCCAAGCCATAAGACCGCCTACATTGTGATTGGTTTAATAGTTGTTAGGGTTGTTTGTTGCGGTAATTTATCACTTTGTGTGAGTAAAACACTTGGGACTGTATGAGGTACCTATGCAGGTTTATCTGAAATCCGTCAATACGATCATCGTTTTTCGGATCCGTAATATTTTTATTACTACTACGAAACTGCTTACTACGCTTAAATGCTTCGGATTCGCAAAACGATTTTCGTATTGACGGATTTCGTTTTTCGTAGTAGGCCTTCAGATTGCACAGTTGCACTTCATTTCAACGGTTTTTAATCAGTGTATCGGTAGAAGTGTGGACTGTGGTATGTGCATTTGCCCAATGAGTGTGGGGTTAATTTTTTTTAATTATTGCACAATCTTCACCGACGACTATTCACGATTGCGATGTGTATTGATCAATGTCAAGGGCAGATAGCAACAGACGTAGTGGTTTCTTACGCACGTAATTAGATCGACGACCTTTTTATCGGTCACAAACTTAAAAAGCCTCACGGATGTGTTTATCAACATAGTTTTGTAATTCTCTTTCTAACGACCGCCGGGGGCCTATCGATCCCGAAGCGTTTAAAAACATCGAGAACTCACAGAAAATATTTGTGGAGGACCTTAGTCCGAAATATTCATTCGTTAAAATTAAAATTGCCAAAATACAAAAAGCACTGTTTCATTTAGTGTGAGATTATAAGTTACAACGATCATCATCATCATGACATAATCGACCTGTGTTATTGTCATTAAAAATGTATTAAGCACTCATTATGTTGAAAATGAGCAAAACTATAACCCAGTCCTCCGTCAGAAATGACCCACTGCAGCACCTTTCATCTCTCAAAATACGAATACCGATACTTCAACTATCACACTATTACACTACTGGCATTAAGGCTGTTGTTTGTATCTTTAATGATAACACCAATCCAACCACGCCAAAGTCACTTAGCTCCAACAAACCTGCTGGCAACAAGGATAGGGCCATGCAGCGGTGAGAAGAACCCAATCATATCGGTGTCAGAGATGGCGATTTATACGAAAATATACGACTCCACCGTGACCGGGCGATTCAATGTCTCCGTGAACATTTCTAACGGTTGGACCATCAAGGTAATCCTTAACTGTCAGTCCAAATAACTTGTTTGTTCCATCTGACTGAGGTGTTAAATATAAGAAGCATAGCATCTGGTTTAGGATGGACTTTACCCTTTCAAATCTCTTCTTCTTTCCTGATGAAGGGCAAGAGACAGTTATCGGCGTAATTGTGTACTACTTTCCAAAGCGAGTTTTTTGGTACTTCCCTTATATTCCCAGGGCACAATGCAGAAGTGTCAGGATATTCGTAACCTGCAGACGTGCGACTACTTCAAGTCGTTTGCGGTGGTGAAGAATGGCTGCGGTGATGACGCCTCACCGGACGAACAAGACTTGTATAGCATGTTCTTCCATCACACCACACCCAGGTAGCCTTTTTTGTCTCAATTAAATCTTTTTAAGCGCCAGAACAGACTCTCAGGACGCCGGGTACCGGCTATTATATTTTCTGTGGTACCGGTGACTACTACCCACTGAAAGTTTTGTGACTTCCCAACCCACAGCGAAACTTCCAATGAGAAAAGTATTCCTCATTACGTAATTTATCTCCTGTTTAGCTATGCAGTAGCATATTCTGGTTTAAATTTAGACCTATCATTATAACAAACTGTTCTGTGAAAGGAAATTCCCAAGAAAGTTCATAAAACGTTTGATACCCGCTTGAGTGATTGTAACAGCTTTGTTTGAGTACACAAGTGTACCTACAGGACTTGGTAACAGTAGATTGCAATGCAGAATAATGTTGCAGTCAAAATTTGAGCAGTACGCAAAACAACTTAATTACTTACATTAAGAACCGCTGACCTCAGTTATCATGTTATTCAATTGACTTTCTTTAAACATAGATAAAATGAATTTTGAAATTTGAACGAAAACGAGAACGAACTTATATCGATAGGCTAATTAACTTATGCCATTGTGAAAAATTTAATATAACTCCATCAAAAGCCTAATAATAAGCAAATAATTTTCGTTTTCCAAAAGCACCGACCCAAGCCAGTCATGATTTGTGCACATTTAGATGTTGATTATTAATTCGTTGAAAACACCGCCAACTTCCAAACTCCAGGCTACCCTTAGAATTTCTGAACAGAAAATTCCAGGTACCTACATATTTTTGGCCCGACCCGGGAATCGAACCCGGGACCTCCGGCGGTGTTTCACCCCCGTGCCTCGGAAAGCACGTTAAGCCGTTGGTCCTGCGCCTGATCTCTCTCCGGTCGTGACAGATTACTGTCCCATCGGGCTATGAGAGTGAAAGGAATAGAGAGTACACCTGTGTTTGCGCAGACACTTGTGCACTATATGTCCCGCGCAGTCGGTTAGTCGTTGTTACTGGCCACCATAGTCGAAATCGGCTAGGGCGACTACTATTAATTCGTTGCAGTAACTTTATTTTGTTAAAAATTTTAAACAATACATTTGACCATGACCATTATCATGCTCTGAAACCGACTCGGCCGTGGATGAATGACGTTTGACTAGTAACAACAGCCTTTTCACTCTTTTTCATTGCATTGCATTTATTTTTTGCTCTTATAATCCCTTCTAGGATGTACTGCCCTATAGAAGCTGGCAAGTACCACGTGCATGGATATCCTTACTACAACGAGGACAACTACCTCTCCGTCTCCGAGTCCAAGATATCCACCAGCCTCTTCGGCTACACGTACAAGCTGGAAGGCTTCTTGCGCACTCAAAAGGTAGGTATGATAATCTCCTGTTCAATTTCTGTAATAACAGAAAACCTTTACAGGTAGTGCACTCTCTATGCCAATACTTTAATAATGATTCGGTGAGTCGGCTGCCCTATACAATATCATTCACAGGACCAACGGCCTTACATGCTTTCCGAAGCACGACAATGTCACCGCCGCCGTCTTTATTCCAGTTTCAGAGCCAGATTTGAGTAATTTAAAGACAGAAGAAGACAAAAACATATTAAACCAGACTACAAGACCCTCGAGGCAGAACTAAACTCGTGTAGCATACACCGATTGGTTGAAGTTGTAACGTAGACCGTATCAACATTATGTGTACAATATGCATGCCATGTTTGCGGCCGTGCCAAACCTTATGTTGCTTGTTGTGGGTTGAACTACATCTGGCTGCATTCTATGCTTCTACAAATATCTATTGCAAAACCGTCATCTACTTAGCGCTAGGAGCTCGACAACAAGTTCCACTACTCTCTCTACTAGCGGTCCCACGACAAAATTTTACTCTCTTCCTTCCTAACACAAACAGATTTTCCAATCGGACCGGTAGTTCCTAAAATAAACGAGTTCAAACCATCAAATTTTCAACAGTATAACATTAAAAAGTTTCTGTATACGCTTGTATTTTGCAGCTATTCTGCGTAGAGGCGTATCTGCAGCTGCTGTACGTCCGCGAACACAACTGGAACGGCGACGCCACGACCGCGCCCGCCGACCCCACCGAGCCCGACAATGAGATACAAGACGAGGAATATGAGTAGAACCGTTATCTACTGCAGCTGATAAAGGCAGGCTGATGTTCAATTGACTTTTGATTCTCGAAATCCAAAAAAACTATACGTCCTACTTAAAAAGAATAATAACGTCTACTTTTAATGTTTGATGAAAAAGCATAGGTGCTAAGGGATCTATACAACGCAACAATGAAAAAAGATACTGAAGAAAATCAACTGTGTTACCAGTTTAAAATACATATAAAATACCTCCCACATATAGCAATAAAATTGTCTAATAGTACATTTTCTGCAAACATATTTGTAATTGTAATCACTTTATGATGTGCATTATAGAGTTATTATATCCGTCTAATAGGTCTATTGATATTAATAGACTCTATACATACATACATCGGGTGAACCCAGCAATTGTTAACAATAAAATTCAACAAAATACAATGTAATACATTTATTCATCCCACCCCCAAAGCCCGTGGCTTTCTCTAATAGTCTCCCTGTTATCCCTCCTCTGCCTGGTTACGGCGCTCGCCTCTCCCTTCGCGATCGCTTTCTTCCTCTCCATCTTCTTCTGTCTGTCTTCTAGATTCTTCTTTACTTGCTGCTTAACAACTTCTGGGGCAATAGTACTAGCTGAAGTATAAGATCTCATAGATCTTACATCTGATAACGCCTTTTCTATCATCGCTAGACGATACTTTTGCGAATTCTTGTCTAATTCTCCAATTTTGTCTGTGTCTTCTCCAATATTGTTTATGTCTTCTCCATTGTCTTTGTCTTCGCCATTGTCGGATTTAGGCGGTAAAACTAGGTCAGGTATGACTTCCGTGTCTGATTTGTCTGCTATGTTAAGTGCGACTGTTTTGTCGGTGATTTCTGATGTTTGTTTTGTTTCATCGTGCCGGATTGAATCTTCTACCTGAAAAGACATAAACAATTATAGAGACTGTCGAGTTAAAAAAAATTACAACCCCTACTTCCCGTTCTGCTAAAAAAGTTATAGTCTGAAACTGTCAAAGTAACAAATTCCGATATCTCGTTCATTTAGCAGAATCGGGAATGCACCTTCTACCAAATACTAACTACACTATACCTAACTACATAGGAATAATACTAAGAGGAAACTTACATCACTCACTTACATACACTTTACTATTATTTGGATTCGTTTTATCTAAATCTCATGTCGTCTTTATATCTTAATGACATGGAGTAATAAAGCGATCTTATCTTTGTTGCATTTTCAAGAGCACTTATGAACATAACTATTCGTATTTTCTGAAAGATTTCCATATTTAAATCTTTTCTGTAATTCAATGTTATTTCAAAACAAACATATGTTCTCATTTAACAACCATAACAATTTTCAGTACTGCGAGCAAAATGACAAACATAACAAAAGGATAAAATTATTATAAAATTCTTATACATACGAGTGTTAATAAAATTCGTGCTAGAAACGTGTCAGGTAAAAAAATATTATTTGTACTGAAAGCTATGACACTGTTCCCACAAGACCGTTCCGTCACCGACCAACACCGTCGCGTGTCATGCACGGAGCGTGTCAACACCGGCAATATACGCTCTCGCTCCATATAACGGTGAGACAGCACGATGTAGATCCGTCCCGTCCAGTGGGCAAAGGAGAGCGTATCGTGTTGCTTTTCTTATCTGATACGCTCTCAGCACGGTCATGGTATGGTGTCGTGGGCCCAGACATTTAAGCAGCCAAACTCAATGTCAATATTTTAGATGGGAGATCTAGTCTAAGTATAAGGTTCAAGATAATTTAAACGACACGAATGTGTGGTCCGTCCAGCCTGCACCGACTGATGTACTTACCTTTGATGATTTTGATTTTTCTTCTCAGCACTTGCCTAATTGTCTGTGTTCTGTCTCGAAGTTCTGGTAGGGCCCAAAAGATAATGAGACATGTCAAGACAAGACAAGAGACATGCCCTTTCAGGGCACATTTATTTAAATCTTTTTTTCACTGTATATTTGACGTTCATAAGTGTCATTTCATGACCTAAATTAAAATAAAAATTTTGAATTTTTTGAATTTTGAGTCTAGTAGGTCATAGAGACTAGGATAAACACTTCAAAAAAAAAAGTTCTGTTGTTTATCTGGTATTTGTTAGTACTTCTTACCTGTCGCCTTAGTGCTGCTAGCTCGTCGTCCGTGTACTTATTGCTCGTCTTTTCCGACTCCTCGACGTCTTCATCCGATTCTTCTTCGTCGTCACTCACTGCGAGATTGATTCCGTGTTCCTGTAACAAAATATTTTGTTGAGTAATTCATAAAATAATTTTGAATCAATTATAAATTATCAGTGTAAAATAAACTTTTGCGCATAAAAATACATAATATTATGTTATTTTTGCACTAGGGCACTAAACAGCGTTTTATTTAGCCAACACGATCAATAGCCCCACAAAATAGAAACGAGTCATACTATGATACCATGAGCTCTTATAAGAGTTGCTTTTGAACTGTGCTGCGTTCATAATTTTCTGTATGAGTGATGTTTTATAAGACGACCTCGGCGTCGAGCTCGTCTCTGCGCTCGGCACCGAAGCGGAACTCAACGACTCGCTTAGGATATACTCCGACACTATATGTGACGTCACCTGCAACAGCTGATCCTCGTCGTCCTTGTTCTGCTTGTACCCGGAGCAGGCGACAAAGGCTACTGTACACATTGGGCCAATGCATTGGACCAATATTTTGGGCAAAATATTTATTCCAAATGTTAGTGTTTACACATTGGTGTGTACCGTTTGGCATTGGCCATTTAGCAAAGATGGACGTGGAAACTGTTGTAGCTGCGGCAATTTATTTATACAGTGCGTTAAATTATTACATTGAAGTACATATAACAAAATAGATTGATACAAATAAATGGCACAAAAGAATATGGTGGATGCATGTTGACTATCAATCATCAGAATAGAACGAGGTAAATGTTGGTTAATACAATTCAAGGCGCCAACGTGTGAACACTGTGCCAATAAGCGCGCCAATATTATTTTATTGGTGCACAAAAAAACCGTCAACATTCGGTTGGCTGGCCAACATTGTTGGTCAACTACCAACATACCGCCTCTACACGTTGGCCCAATGTGTACAGCGGCCATAAGATAAACTCGGACACTTTATATGTGACGTCACCTGCAGCAGCTGGTCCTCGTCGTCCTTGTTCCGCTTGTACCCGGAGCAGGCCACCTCGGTGTCGAGCTCGTCGTCGCGCTCGAGGTCGCTGAAGCGCGGGTAGAGATCGCTCTCGTAGCCGAAACGCTTTTTGAAGAATTCTCGGACGCATTTCACGTCGCGGTCGAAGTACCTGGGAAGAATTAAAAAAAATAAGGCTGGCAATATTTATTTATTATAACGTACATGGTAAAGGAAAAGAGAAAACTAATAGAAACAATTGAGAGTACAAGAGGGAGAATGCTAGGACACTTGATACGACACGACAGTTTCATCAGAACGATAATAGAGAGAAGAATAGAAGGAAGAGAGGAAGACCAAGAATAAGCTATATGCATCAAAAAAAGCAAAAGTTGAATGTTGCGTCGTATCAAGAGGTCAAGAGAATGGCGGAAGAGCTTAAAGAATGGAAAAAACTCTACCGACTGTACATAATATTATACAATAATTACTCTTAAGACAATATGGTAACCCATAATGGTATACACAGCGTGATTGGTTCTAGTGACATATGAAAAGACGTAAAGTAATATTTTATGGGTGCATGGTGAATACAGCAAAATACATAGTGGCAGTTTCCTAGTAAGCCATTTTCCTAATTAAAAGAAGAAACTTTCTGAAATTTTCCTGCACTATATAGAGTACGAAAGTTCGTTTCTCTTTGCTTGACGAACTGTAAGCAATCTTGACATTCCTTTTAAAAGGAAATGACTCAATTCAAAACAATATAAAACTCACAACTCACACAGGTTAAACACTTAGATCTTTTTGAATCAAATAGCATATTAATTTTACTAACTAATAGTATTTCAAAAGTTACAAAATTTTTTTTTACAATATTTGTCAAAGCAAATAAAAAACTATAAAAAAAAACCATTTTGACACTCACAATTCAGCGTTAGGATGCGAAGTGGAGACCATTTGTGGGAAATCGATGATGATGGGATGGCCAGCCTCATCTATCATGATGTTGAACTCGTTGAAGTCTCCGTGGATGACGCCGCAGTTGCCCAGGCGCACGATCAGGTTCATCAGCTCGTCGTATAGTGATTCCGGGTCTCCCACTGATGATACGTGTGTCCTGTGACAGAAAGTTCATTAGGAAATGGCAGCGTGTATCGAATTTTACTGTGTTTTGTAGTGTTCGACTTGATGCTATACTGTTGTCTAATGTGCAAAGGAAAACATTTTTTTGTGTTACTATGCAAAAAAAAATTGAGCAACTGAATACATAACAACGAAAACAATTTCTTGAAAAAATTTGCTTGTTTAAAATTAGGTAACAATAATACTTCTTTTAAGGACTTTTTCAAAAGTTAAGTTTTATAATAAATGGGTGAGTTAATTTACCAAGAACAGAAAAAAATCTTTCATACTCAATTTATATGGAGACATGTAAAACTGCTAAATAGTCAGCTTCTTTATAAGACAATTAGTAATTGATAATACAATTAGTTCTTACATATTGTTAGTTATAAGATGGCACCATTGTAAATGTCGTTGATGTACCATATGAATAAAATAAAAATAAAATAAAACTACATGTCATTTCTGATAACTAAGGTGTGTCTTTTAACACGTTCCGGGACAGTGCCCGCCTACAGGCGTGAAAACAATAAAACATCTATTGTGTCTGGAGTAGTGTCCCGGAACGTGTTAAGGAGTAGGATAATATGGGTTATTGACTGAATCAATACTTACAATGGCCCACCAGAGACTAGATCCATTACAACACAGTGTCTGTTAAAGTCAATTGGTTTTGGAACAGGGAATCCTCTATCATACAATGCCTGAAATGATCAAAACGAACTTTATAAAATAAATAAGTCACGGAAAGGTGAAATAACTTTATCCCTACTATATAAAAATAAGGTTGTAAGATTAGTCTTTATATATTTTTTAATGAAACATTTTGTTAGAAATGTTAAGATTGTTAACAATATTCTAATAAAAATCATTTATTAAGACAATAACAGTCCACCCACACATCTATACTAATATTATAAAGCTGAAGAGTTTGTTTGTTTGTTTGTTTGTTTGAACGCGCTAATCTCCGAAACTACTGGTTCGAATTGAATAATTCTTTTTGTGTTGGATAGTCCAGTTATCGACGAAGGCTATAGGCTATATAACATCATGCTACGACCAATAGGAGCAAAGATATAGTGGTAAATGTGTAAAAAACGGGAGAAAGAAGTCACTATTCCACGCGGACGAAGTCGCGGGCAAAAGCTAGTTAATAATTAAAAGAAGAAATACAGCCAGCAATTTTACACATACACAAATAACTAAAGAAATAAAACTCTTACAAGACATGGAAATAAATATAAAATAAAAATATTACATGCAAATATTTGCCAAGCAAACAAAAACGGACTTTACAGCAGATAATAATCACATTGAAAACCAACCTTCATATAGGCAAACTCCTTGGTAGCAGAAATGCGTGACAAGTAAAGCCAGGAGGCGCGGTTGCGGTGCGCGTGATAGTCACGCTTGTCCTTCACGTTGCGGAAACATGTCCGGCCCAGTCTGTGAAGGTATATTCAGAAATATGATATGAGTATTATGATGGGTCCTACTAATTGGAGGAGAATCGCTTAAAAGCCCGACAGAGCACAATGGAAACGCCTTTGCCAGAACGCACACTGAATAAAGACGCATTCTATAAATTACACAAAACTCTTGAAACTATTCAGAAGAAAGGGCTTATGATGATGAATACGACGAGTATTATGTACTTTAATAGTATAGTAAAACAAACAGTAAAGCCCAGATTTAACTAAAGGCAGCGCAGAAGCCAATGCTGGAGATGGCTCACTAAATCGTGTTAAGATGTCTATATGACACAATGGCACAGTCTGCTTTAGGTTGTGACGGTATTATGGCCCTTATGGCCCTCCCTTAAACCCTTCTTGCTATAGCTGAGCCGCTCACTTATCGCTCTGAGCAGCCCAAGCTGGGGTCCAAATACTATGTATCTATAGATAGTGCCATCCACGCGCGCACCGGTATTTCTTTATTAAGGAAAGTGCGGGGTGCGGGGTGTGTGGCAAATATTTTTCATGATATAATAAATATCAAATCAAATCATTTATTTACTTTGAGACACGGTACATTAGATGGATACATTATGATGAGAATAACCACTAGACCTGTCAGATAGATGGTTTTGACATTAGATCGATATTGATTGTATTGTATTATCCCGCGCAGTCATTCATCATCATTATTTTACAACAATACCAACATCAACATGCATTAACTGATTTAAGATTAATAAAAATCGATATGCCTCTCCATTGTATGGCATGTAAAATTTATAAGTAGATAGAGAATATTATTATTAACATTATTTCATAGATTATTATTATATTATTTTAAATTGCATTATTAAAGTCATATTGTTTAGGCAATTCCTTAACACTATAAAAATTACATTCTAAAAGCCATTAAAACAATTTCTTTTTAAATAATATTGGACCCAGTGTTTTAATATTTTCTGGTATTTTAATACACATATTTAAATTTTTTTTTGTATTTATAGTGCAGTTCTGGGAGAAAAATGCAACACAAGTCGATCGAGATTTCTCTTATTTAGAGGATCTCGAACTTTACAAAATAAACCAAGATTAAACCAATATGTAATAATTTAATTTATTATAGCATCATCAAATATAAGTAAAAACTTGCACACATGTACTTAAAACGATTAGATCGAAAGATGCAATACAAAAAAAGATACAAGACGCGCGCCTTCGTGGATGGCACTATCTATAACAAGTTAACTAGTTTCTTATACTTCTTACATTTACATAGCTGTGCTACTGATCTGCGTTTTGGTTTGTTCTGGCCCAAATTAAAGAAAAAGGACCTCTAAAAACGTATGGCTGTGTGTTTCTGGAAAGTATTATGTGGCTTAGTGATAACTATTTGGGGTGCATCATGAGCATTTAGTTAGATACATACAGATTAAAAGGTATATTTTACACACAATTAGAATGTCTTTTACAGTTACAAAATAAATACATACAATTAGAATGTCTTTTACACTTTGATTAAAGTAAAATAGCGGAAGATAGGTGACGCGCCACTCGAACGTGGACCACTAAAATCAGGCCCCCGTCGCCTAATTGCCTTCAGTTGCAATCGGGATTGCGTGCGCGGATGACATACGTGTGACGTGTGACGTGAGGAGAAAATAATTATTTTTTCGAGTAAACCGTAACCAAAATGCCTTCGTGTGCTTTCATACGTTGCCCAAACCATTCTAAAAGGAAAAACTAATCGCATGGAATCACATTTCACTGGTAAGTACACGAAAACTTTAATTTCTAAATTTATTTGTAAATTCAGTCTTTTTAGACGGCCATTTTTCAGGGCGAGATAGAAATATACGATTCATTGATGTGCGACCAGTTAGGTATGATGATGATTGATGAATGATGACACATAACGCACCATGTGCTGCTTGTTGAGATTTGTCTACGCGGTACCGTTAGCATAAAATGTCGATCATAATAAATTTATATAATTTAACTTTTACCTGATATTGATTGTTGCTTCTTTATTTGTAAAATGGTATTCAACTTCAATAATGTAAACAATAAAATAATTATCTACTCAAGTTTGTTACAAAAATGACTATATGACTATGTATTAACGTGAAGCTTTTTTTAAATTCACTCGCACCTAATCTGTCTGTATAATTGCAGGTCTCTTACGGATACATCGTTGCGTGACGTCAGCGCCATCTACTCATCATGTCAACTGCAGCGGGCCAAGTAGTTATTCATTCCAAAATAAATTAAACTTGGAAATCATTCATTGGAAGGAAATCATGTTTTAATCATAAATAATAATAAGTTTTAATTTGTTTATGTAAGATCACTTTACTGTCATACTTTAAATCTACCAGTGGAGACATGTAACTGGCCTTCGTTTTATTTATGTTTTAAATTAATCTATTTTTAGCTGTAAGTCTTCCAAAAAATGTAAAATAAAATAAACTAAATTTAAAATAAACTTATATTTTGTTTAGTTTTTGGTAACCCTACTCCCGCCAAATATCGCTCGACATTTCAAAATAGTAAAGTAATAATAACAATTATTAATTATTATTATTTATAAGTTTTCACAAAAAAAACATGGTACACAATTTTACTACGATTTGTCTGCTGACGCTTCTTGATTCTTATTGCAAGGAGACGTCAACGTGACAAGAGACAACTCAAAGCGCGCGTTTGTTTCGCTCGCACTACCGTCGTAAGAAATGGGTTTGTCTCTGTCGTCAGTAGCGTAAAGTTACACAGCTGTGTGGGTCATCTTGTATGTAGTAGTGAGTAGTGCCATTTTTTAGCTGACAATTAGTATGACATGCCGTATCTTCCGCTATTTTACTTTAATCAAAGCTTTTACAGCATTGAGATAAATACTATAGAGAAGCAAACTTCATAAGCGTGCCTGACAAAAAGCATGACCACTTGCTTGACAGTTCAACGGTGACGACGTCGCTTGGAAACCGCTAGACATTTGAACGTCAAATTATATCTGTCTCACTTACACAAGTCAGAACGCTATACCGGGACGTAGATTAAACAGTGACAGCAATATAAACAAACAGTTTTGGGTCGGGGTGGCCTACCATAGAAAATTTTACCCCAAAATTCAAAAAATCAACTCATACAAATTATGTTTGTTTTTTTATCAATATAACACTGTAACTTAGAAATTATTTTAAGCTATAGTCCATTTGATTCATGATGAGCACTGGGACATTTCTTGACATGACACATTCTTTTGTTTTCACACATTTCCATAAATCAAATGGACTATAAAAGTATTTTAACGTGTCTTTTTTAAATATAAAGGTAAATATTGAGCATTGCATGAGCTTTGAAGTTAGAAAATATAGGGAATTTTGTTTTCAGATCAATGACTTTAATATAATCGTAAATGCAGCATTTAATAATGGAGGTTTATTTTTTATATGGTCCGATAGCTTGAGTCTAGATTAAACGGACTTATGACGGAGGGATTTGCAATATTTTGTAACATTAGTAAGAAAGTAATAACCTGGAGAATCCAGCTGTGTCCTTTAATTTAAATTTTCGCTCTTTTAGAGACGTTTCAACAAGATTTAAATGCATTTCACATCTATTTATAAGTATAACTTTGTCATCTGGCAAAATATTAAAATTCTCCCCTAAATGTGGGAAATCAATCCTATTTTATTAGCGGCAACCCTGAACCTTATTTTAAATTTCGGTATTTTTCTTGTGTTTTAACGTTGATCTTAATTCTAAAACTCATTTAGAACGTTACTCTGGAAGGCGGATTAGGTTTGCGTGCCCTTGAACCGCATTATTTCTCAAAGTTTGACCCGTTTTTACGTATTTTTTCTCTAGGTTCATCTCGGTTGGCATCTGTAAGAGCATTGATTTGACGTAAGCTGCCTAATACCGCGCATATGTCTCCAGACATATGTTGTTGTTAAACTTGTTTCTACGGTAACTGCTAATCTATAGAAATATATATATCAATGTTTTACAGTATAAAATAATATATTGAAACCTTTGATTTTCATTCCTTGTATGTGCTTGATTTACAGGCAGCCAAATAATACTGCTTATAGGAAATTCTTATTCATTCTCCTTTTTTTTATTTGGTACACACAACAGAGTTATAACCGTTACAAAATAAAAGTATCCATTCCAATGCTTATAATTCGTTGCAGCTCCAAGGGCGAGTGCACACAGCATGCAAATATCAATAAAATAATAATATACATTGTAAATTAAATTAAAAAACTTTGTAAAAATTGCATACCTGTGGAGTTTTAAACACAGAGGATTGCGATCTTCATCAGCCACTGTGTAAATGTTAGATTCCTTCCCAACCCCAATCTGGTTGCCGAAAGACGCAATCACTTTCCGGTTGGTTAGTGCTTTCAGAGCCAAGTAGTCATAGCCGGCGTTGGTGAGCCGATAACCATCATCTGCAAATTATTTTATATTTACATTATTTATTAATATTCCAATTAAATATAATCTATTTTTTTCTACTTGATATACAGCTATGATAATTGTAAATATCTCCTAATGTGGACTTACAAACAGTTTTTATTAAAATAACTGTGATTGGACTGCTCTGCATAAAATTTTGAATCTCTCATGCGTTCTTAACCAAATAGACAATTGTCCAGATTTTTAGCTCTGCAGGCCTAAGATGCACGCCGTGATAAAAATTTATCGAGGCATTCTAGCGCGTTCGTTTGTCAAAAATCGACATACCCACAGTTGCTAACATGACTGCCATGAAAGTCATGTCGCACTGTCAAAATTCGAAATATGACAAAATTATCTTTGAACCCTAACATGCCACACATATTATTATCGAATTTTGACATTTCGCCGTGTAACATTATCGTCCACCATTAGCGACGATGACAAATAAAAAACAACATATTTAGAGCAAAAATATATGACTGACTCGTGCCATATTTTATCCTAGGCTCTCAAATAACAATAAAGTGTAAAAATATTGAAAAGAAAGTACCCGTGGAACATTTTTTATCCCTATCATATTTATTAATTTTAATTCATTATCTTTGGGCAATATTAGATATACTCTTACTAATCTGTGGGCAATATCGAGTCAATCTGTCATTGTGTCAAGTTGATCATTTTGAGCCAAATCTGACATTAAATTGAGTGAATGGTTAGAAATTGACATATCTCGTTATCGTTGTGGAAAAATTTATCCAATGTGGTTGGCATGTTAGGGAATATGATAAAATAGCATAGATCGACTAATTTTGTCATGTCGATCGAAAGAAATAGTGTGTCATGCATGTTAGGCCTACTGCTCAACCATTGATAAAATTCCCATCAGGCTTCAAGATTTTGTGAACTCAGTTACACAACAGTAATAATCTTGCCTAACTACAACTACCTAAAACTAACGAAATGTTAAGTGGCTTTAATGGCAGTGCAGTTACGATGAAAATAACACTTATTATTACTTACATTGTTTTCCACGTTCATAGGTTAGTAGCCTATGTTTACACAGTTCCTTCATAAGTTTGTGCACGCCACCATGACGTAGGTTCGCAATAGATGCTACGAGGGACCCAGGAACTAATTCATGGTTCTTCATACCCATTTCCACCTACAAAACAAAGTACAGTTTGAGGTTACATAAAGAAAGGCAACGAAATAAACTATCTGACGCCAGAAAACATAAAGACGTTACCGCAGTTAGCACACGAAAATCTTCGCCAGTTAAATAGCGCAGTATAGCGACGTCTAACTTGCCCATTTTCAAGAATATTTGTTTATTTTCTACCAGAAAACAACATGAAACACGTGAAATTTGGAAAGAAAAAAACCACAGATGATTAATATAAATAAACTGTCAAACAAAGTGTCAAAATAAAACAAATGCCAGAAATCAGCTGTGTTGGTTGACGCTGTCATCTTTATAACATGGCGTGAAATGGAACGCATAAAACATTTGCAAAATTGCAAATGTTTTTACTTAATATAATATTATGTACAACAACAATGTAGTTCATATAATTAAAAAAAAGATGCACTGAACATTGTTTAATTTTGTACTGTACTACAGTGCGACAGTGGTATGTACTTACTCGATTGATGAGTGCGACCACAGATTAGTAAGAGTATGAGTGCGACAAGGAAGGATACTTGCCCGATCAAGAAGATTGGTATTACAGATAGTGTTACAGATTAGTAAGAGTATGATTGGTATTTGGAGTGGTAATTACTCAGTGGTAATTACCTCGGAAACTGCTTAAATTATTTCTACAACATTTGCAGAAAAATCGCGGTTTTAGACTGCAGCCATGGAGATTGGTTTTGAAAATGGAACAATAAATCTTGATCAAGCTAAAGGTTTATACTACACTGGACAAACAGTGGCGGGAAGTGTGAGATTTCATTTGGAGCAACCGGTTGCTGTTGCAGGTATGTGGTCCGGAGACATCATATCACATAGACATCATCATAAGTTAGTTATTTTTTATTTAGTAGTAAGATTTGCTGGGCGTTTTCCGCACTTAGCCGCTCAATTGGGCCATTGTGCGTGTGTTCCTCTATTAATCTATTCCAACCATCCCAGGCTCTCCCAGAAGGCTAGCAGCCTACCAAAGCTGCGACAGGCCTCTTGGTGATGCTGGGTATTTAAAAATGTCTGCCAGAGACGTCCTAATCAACATCAAAATTATTTTAAGAGAAAAGTAGTAACACACCAAGTGAACACATCTCACTCTGTTCTTTGTATCCTATAAAAAAGGTATATGAATAAATATAATGTCTGTAAATTTATGCAAATAATTACCTACATTATTTATTGCTCCCATCTTTGTGGAATTTTTAATAAATATAGTCATACATAGATCATCATTACCTTATCTGTCTGTTAACTATTAGGTTGCATCTACTTCCTTAACTAGTATTTATTCATGCCAAATGCATAGCCTGTTGTGTGTATCATTAGGTAAATTATTTTGTATTGCACATGAGATATTAAATCATTATATTATCTGGAATCAATAAATAATATAGTCTGTACTCAAAAAGGTTAGACCTAAAGTTCGTTTTTCTGTGCTTATCAAATATTGTAAACAATCTTTACAATCCTTTTAAAAGGAAACAATAAACTAAACTAAACGGACTCTACATTTGTTAAAAAACAAAAATTAGTGTTCAAAGTAATTGGTGTTTAAAATCCAAGGCAAAAATAAGTATTGTACAACTTACAGTACAATAAAGTTAAAATGAATAAATAAATTGAAGGTAGTTTAAACTTATATCCATTTCAGCGTTAAATATCCAATTTTTGGGTGAGGCACGCGTGCTGTGGACTGAGCAAGAGACGCAGGAACAATATGGGAGGTCTTTTGAGACAGAAGTAGAGTACCGAGCACAAGAGCAGTATTTCAATTTTGTGCAGTGCTTGTATGGAGGACAAGGTACAACTATCAGAAGTAACTTAACAGATCATACAGGGTATAACAAAAAGCTCAAGACTTAAACATTAGATTCAGTACATCTAACCAAATCATATGTACCAAAATCTTCTTTTTGTGTCGACTCTGGTGTTATATTTTTGAGGACCAGTACTCGGCGTACTGACAAGAGCGTTGTCAGTTGCGCTGTACAGGTCCACACGTGTGCAGGTATAGGGACACGTAGGGCAGGACAATAGGTGTGCCATTGTCTGTGGAGAGACACCACACAAGCATGCGTCATCCGCAACATAACCCCATATGCACAAGTTCTCCTTGCCTCGGCCGACTGAAAAAGAAAACTGACTGAAGATGTACCAAAATTATCACTGGGAAACAACTTTTA
The DNA here is from genome assembly GCA_963584085.1 of Pyrausta aurata. Classification (NCBI taxonomy): domain Eukaryota; kingdom Metazoa; phylum Arthropoda; class Insecta; order Lepidoptera; family Crambidae; genus Pyrausta; species Pyrausta aurata. Next base: position 1,433,614 of record OY757268.1, on the reverse strand, counting down.
TTTTTGGGAATTAAAAATAATCATTTATTTATTAGCAGCAATGTATGCACTCACAAACTTTAAGCTTTTAGTTACACCCTGTAGTATGCAGATATCTCTAGTTCTGTGATGTATTTAATTTTGTGGTATTATCACAAAAATGTAACACAATAATTTGTATTAATTGGTTATCATCAATGAGGGCATGATGATGATAAATATGCATAAACTTATATCTCAAATGAATGCTACTGCCCCCATAGATACTTCTCTTAAAAAATATTCTGCTGCCTTTTCAGGGGTAAGCCAGCTGAATGCAGGTCCCCACGAGTTCCCATTCCAATTCCAAATACCCCCCAACATACCCTCGTCGTTCGAAGGGGATGAAGGGGAGGTGGAGTATGAAATCAAGGCGTACCTGGAGTACCCGGGCCAGGGAAGGGAGACCCTAGAAAAAGTTTATACAGTCATTTGTCCCATAGACTTGAATAAAGAAGATCCTGAAATAGCCGTGAGTATGACCCATTTAATACATGTTATTACACCAACTATAATTTTGTCCCTCAGAGAATGCTATTTTGTTGTTTTCAATTTTGAATGAAAGTTTATAGGAACATTGTCAAATGGCCGGAAAACTTCCGACTCCCGCGCACGCGAATTCGTCGTCATTACTTCGTCGTAGAAGAACTAAGGTAACGGATATACCTCTACGAATCAGTAAGCTCAAGTGGCAGTGGGCAGGGCACATAGCGCGAATAACTGATGGCCGTTGGGGCAGAAAGATTCTGGATTGGAGACCCTTCGACCAAAAGCGCAGCGTAGGATGTCCACCGACAAGATGGACAGACGACCTTGTGAAGATCGCAGGATTACATTGGATGCAGACCGCTCACAACCGGTCGCTGTGGAAAACCGTGGGGGAGGCCTATGTTTAGCAGAGGACGTCCTTTGGCTGATATTGATGATGATGCTTCGTCGAGCAATACAAGACAATAACAAGACCCTCTTCCCCAGCAACCTCTCGGCATGGAGTTCGAGGAGGTATACAGCTGCGGGTGCGCGTGCAGCCCCAGCCCGATCACTGTGCTGGTGACGCTGCCCGTGCGCGGGTACTGCCCGGGGCAGGCCGTGCCCGCCGCCGTGGACGTCACGAACCGGGCCAATGTCGAGGTCAAGAAGGTCGTGCTGCAGATTGTTACTGTAAGTGGAGTTTAGATTTTATTTTTCACTGCACCTGTTACCATCTTTCTGCACTTCAAGGTTTGACTGGCAGAGAATGCTTTCAGCGTTAAGTCCACATTTGTACACTAAATTTGTGCAAAGAAGTCCTAATAAACAAATAGAATAGTTGAAGTCGTACATATAGTCCAATCAACGAAGCGTTTATCACCCGAATAATTCCCCCGTCGTTGAAACTTGGCACATAGTGAAAATAAGTAATACAGAGTATAGATATGCAATAATCCAATGATTTTTTTTACGAGAAGTTAGGTATTTATACCTAAACATGGAAATCGTTTATAACTCTCTGTGAAAAAATTCTCAGTCTGAAATTGTTCGTGTATATGTATGTATGTATAAGTTAGAATAGGTAAGAATAAGAATCCAATATTTTTTCGATTTCCGAGATACTCAAAATTTAACTTTTTGCATTTTGCTCTATAACTTCTACCGAAAAAATTCTCCGCCCATTTTTGTTTTTTAATATGGTTTTATTTACGTATATAAGTAGCTTTAATAAGTTATCCAAAACATTTTTCTTTACAATATTACAATTCTTATTTTTACTTAATTACGGCTCGTGAATAATTGCTCAGGCAAATTTAATTCGTTTCTTAGTTAGGGGTCGCTCTATTGCAGTAGACTTTTCAATAATCCAATGAAAATTCCACTAAATACCAAGTTTTTAAAATATCAATAATGGATAATATTGAATATTACCGCCACTGAGCCGACCGGGCGCGCGGCAGTGCGGAGTGGTGCTTATTAACAAAATATAGTGTTTTTGCAGTGATTATTTGCCAGTCGAATTAAGCCCTTATATGTTACGATGTAAGGCTTATTTTGACGGACGACTGACAGCGGAGTCTGGAACGCGGCGTGTGTTTATTGCGATTTCTGTCGGGCGAAAGTAGTTCTTATTTCTATAGGCGGAAGGCTTGTAGTCGGCTGTGATGGATGATTGAGGATTTTAGAATGCCGTCTATTGTATTTCGGCGCCCGTGCACTCCATAACTATCGTATAACTATAGTTTATTATTCAATTATTGTTGTGACGGTATTTTGCGCGCGGTCCTTAAAAGTCATTCTGTACAAAGACGTTTCAGTTTTCGTTCTAAGCTTGCTATTCTACAATTCAGGCTTCGAAAGGTTGGTAATTCTTTCATGGGGAAATGTATAAAATTTTTCAATTAACTACCAGAATACATTGTTGACTACCACTACCGATTACTAAATTTAAAACTGTTATTAAAGAAACCCTAATGACGAAAGAGTATTATAAAGTAGATGATTATTTAAAAGATAATAATGTATGGACTTGCATGATCACCACAAACATTGTAAAACTTTTGAAAAGAGGCATTAACAATAGTGACTGAGTTTGTTGCGCAGCTTCTTCAGCACTAGCCCACAATTGTCCCGAAGCTGTGGTAGGGTCTATGTTGGGACGTGTATAAGTGCCCTCAGTGGGTCTATATGCAAAAATAAACGACTTTTATGACTTTTCTCTTTTATGTTCATCTCAGTTACCTTCTTGACCAATCAGATGACAACGACTCAACGCAATATAATAATTACGTGAAGAATTTAACGAGAAATTAAATGAAAGATGGACCAAGAAAGAAATAAACGACGGTGGAAAAGCAAAAGGCTTAAGCGACACTTTTACAGATATTTGGTCTTAACTTAGTTGTAATCAGCAAGTTTTTCTGCGTCATTTGAGCCGGGTTTGGTGTAAAACCGGATTGGTGTAAAATATGTTTATAGAATTTATCGGCGAATATTGAATGAATGAATGACTTTCTTTATATCGGACAATAGCATCCCTAATAATAATAAACAATTTAAATAAATTAATATCAATTAAAAATGACATTTGATAAAATAAAATTAAAGCGCGATTTTTTTATTTCTATTAAAATCTACGTAGAACATACAGGGAGTCCCAAAAGCGAAGGATAATCCTGTAACTGAAAAAAGGTCACGTTATGGCCTATAATATGCCAAAAAAATTTTCGACTCGTTTCATTTCGTCTTCACTGATTAAATATCATGCCAATTCCTAAAATGACAACTTTTTTAAGACCTGTTACATTTTTTAAGCTCACAAATGATTGAGACATGTAAATCAATGACCTTTTGACAATAATATTTTAGGGTACCCCAAAAAATGTAAAATAATGTAAAATTTCATTCAAACATGAGACTTTCATAGCCTGTGGTGTAAAAAATATACCAAGGGGAAAGTGCCAGTTACTTAATAATTTGGCAAGACTTGTATGTGCTCACTTTAACCTATGTAACACCTTTTATACCGTGTTCTTATGCAAATAAATAAATCTAAATCTAATAACTTGATTAGTTAATTCTTAAAGATGAAATAAGAAACCAAAGATTGCGCACGGGCTGTTGCATAAACAGATGGCGCTAACGTCACGCAATGACGTATACTAAGAGACCAAGAATTTCGCGCGGTCGGACCGACAGCACGGTAGCTCAATTGGAAGAGCAGTTGGCCCGGTAAGCCAGAAAGATGCTTGTTCGAATCCCGCCCGTGCGCAATTTTTGATTTCTTATTTCATCTTTAAGAATATAAATATGACACTGTGAGTGTTTTAAAACATTCTAAACCATTGTTTAGTAAATGCCAATTTTGAAATGGTAACTATTATTTAGCAATTACTTTTAAAAATATTTTTATGGCAATTCTAATGCACATCATCATCATCATCATCAATCTCTTGCCCTGTTCCCAGTTATCTGGGGTCGGCGCGGTATGTTTTGCTCTTCCACACTATTCTATCACTCGTCACTGAATCATCCACTCCTTTCACACTCATATCATTTTTAACACAGTCCATCCATCTATTCTTTGGTCACAAAGATACTATTAATTCTATAAATTTAATTTTGCCTCGGTGGCGCGGCGGTGAGAGGGTCGCATTTAAAAGCGACAGCTGCGCCAGAGGTCCCGGGTTCGATTCCCGGGTCGGGCAAAAAAATACCTGGGTTTTTCTGTTTAGAATTCCTCAGGGTAGCCCGGAGATTGGAATTTGGCGGTGTTTCACCCCCTTACCTGGGAAAGCACTTTTTTTTTATATATATTACAAGATTCACAGCTCTAGTACAGTATGTATGAATAAACTTAAAAACTAAACTTACAGCCAATAACGAATCTACATTTTAATTTACAAAGGAAACGGTCGACGCACCATACATTGCTTGCCCCAAAAGTAAAAATCCATGCGTCACGACCAAAACTAATTTTATGGGTTCGTTTCTTCGCCTTTTAAAATAATATAAAGTAATATAAGCCGTAAATAGCGGGGTTTTCACATAAAACGAAATAAATTGTGTGGGGTCAATCTCTTGCACAGGTCTTTCTAGATCATAGCGCCATCTGTGTCAAAAACCCGCAATCTAGGCCACCAAAACTCAAACATAGAAAACTGCCCCGCTAGGGTGCGTGACGCGTGAAAATTACGATGACGCAAACAATAGCCAACGAAAAGAAGTTCCTTGTCACAGTTTTTTTTCAAGTTTTAGGAAGAGGTTGGTAGGTTTAAAGGTTAGTACCCATGGGAGGCAAACGTCATCTTCCTTCTTAAAATAGCGATTGCGAGCGCTTACTTATTTAACTAACTGCCACATGACACAGTATGACACAATATGCCATTTCGTTAAGCGGTCGTCAGTTTGCTTATAAGTGCTCGAAACCGCTATTTTCTGCCAAACAACAATTGTTGGGGACAGGAAATTGTTTTCAATAGTTGTCCTATTTTTTTTGTAGATTTATATGCCGCTAGATAAAAGCAAAGTAAATTAACAATATTGTATTAAAAATTCAATATATTTTTTGCAAAATGATATAGTCAAGTCTCTTAATGCTTTTCTTTAATCAAACATTAAACGACTCTGGGGCAATTTACGACCGTGTCCTTTATAAATCGACAATCATAAGCAAATAAATAAGTGGGTTCTCCTCACACCGTGTGCGTGTGTGTGTGTGTGTGTGTGTGTGTGTGTGTGTGTGTGTGTGTGTGTGCGCGCGCGCGCGTGTTAAGCCGTTGGTCCTGCGCCTGATCTCTCTCCGGTCGTGTCAGATTGCTGTCCCATCGGGCTATGAGTGTGAATGGAATAGAGAGTGCACCTGTATTTGCGCACACCCTTGTGCACTATAATATGTCCCGCGCAGTCGGTTAGTCGTTGTGACTGGCCACCGTTGTCGAAATCAGCTAGCGGGACTATTACTATTACTAATTCTAATGCACTAATGCACAAAGCTGGAGTCTCCGTGAAAAGGGGTATAACTCAACTTATATCGTTTTTGATTTTACGGCAAATTACAAATGACAAAAAAATTACCGAATTTTCTGTCTTATCCGCGTGTTCTTACGGCTTAAAATGGCAAAGATAGTTTTCGTGCAAAGTGATGTAAGTAGACATTTTTTTGAGAATTCCACAAATAAATACGTGTATATAGATACATGTGCAGTTATAACATTTTGCACCGAGCGAAATTTTACTTTTGATAAATGTATAATAATACAACTTGAGTTACAACTTTATACACAATTACTAAATTCCATATAGAAGTTGTAGTCATTGATATAAATTAAGTTATATCACTTAGAACGAAATACAAGGAATAGTTATAACAAAAGTATAATGTTATTGTTAAAAGTATTATGAGGCTGCGTGTCTTATTTACCTTCACGCTTCTTACTGGGGAGAAAGACAAATACTACAGTAAAAAAAGAATGCGAATGTAGAAGAAAACAAAGGATTTTTTAAAAGCACGCATTACAGTACAACGTAGGTATGCATAGCAGACATAAAGTACTCAATTGTTAAGTACTATTTTAATTTAACCTTGGACTAATGAAATCAATATGGTCATAGTAACTTATTGGTAAAATCACTGGGTTTGCGTGACGATATACTAAGAGGGAAATGACATTAACAAAATCTTTCAATGGCGGGAAAAACAGTTGGTACGCAAAGTAGTCTCCAGGTTCTAAAGTAGCTAAAAGATCGGTGTGTCATAATTATTTATTTCCCGCCCTAGTATTGCTCATTTACTTCGTATTGCTTATTATGTAATATCGTAAAACTCCTTTATGGTCCTCCGGTAATGTAGTGGGCTTGCCTCAGTAATAATAACCGATGAGTGATGGACAGAATAAGTGATGCTGTCTTGTGCTGTTTTCCTGCGCTTTTTTGCTCGTATTATCAATGAATTTAATGCTCGTATTATCAACCAATCTACTTAGCCTTGTGATTCCAGGTGCTATCTGAGTATCTTCTTCACGGCAGCCTAATGAGAATTTTGTTTTGGTATCCGTATTATTGGACGTTTATTGCTCTACTTCAGTTACAATAACAATAATGCACAGAGAGCAGAAAGAAAACATAATATCCTAATATTTTGCAGTTAAATCTAGCTTTTCAGATAGGGATCTTCTATTAATAAGACCAGTTATGCTATTCAACGCCATAGCTTCCATGAAAGTTATGGATATTCACGTTTAAAATCGCTAACTTGATACCTATAATATTATTCTAAAGCAAATAAACTATCTAGGTTTTAATTAGACTCAAAGAGCACAAAAATCGTTTTTTCTTGTCTTCGGTATTCAAAATGAAACGATACATATACCATTATTTAATTTGGTTTCGTAATGTCATTAGATTAAATCTCGATATTTTATTGCACCCAGGCGAAAATTCATTTCAATAAACGTACTAATGAAATCCATGATCCAAAAATAGTAACAAACACAAAAACAGTAAAAAACAAATGTACGTGACGTACGGTTATTAGAAGTACGGTATTTTTAAAGTGTATAAGGCGAGTTTTACCAACTTTCTTAAGTTTTAATTGTTTTCATTCTTAATGATTTATAAATATTAGCTTCCATCATTCATCATCATTATCAGCCAAAGGACGTCCACTGCTGAACATAGGCCTCCTCTCATTCATAGATTCATAGATAGATTAGAAAATTATTATTAATTAAATTTTTAGAAATATGTATGAGAGGAGAACTTTTAAATAAAAAAATACTTTGTCCTAAAGGACAAAGTATTTATTTGCCGCTTTATTGCAGCTTATTTAATAACCGGAGATGACTCATCAATTGTATGGAAATACCCATATAATATACTTTTATCTCGCAACTGCAAGTTTAAAGTCAACAAAGTCATCATTAAAATCTTATTTACATAAAACATGGGTGGACCGATTTTCATATTTTTTACATTGTTGGATTTTTCTTGGCCCTGAATAGGATATCAACCATAAAAGGGGGCCGGGGTGGGACGGGTACGGGGGTAAAATGGAAATTCGCTGGGTCCACTAGTGTAGCAATAAATGACATGATACTTATATCAGAATACACATAGCTTTTGGCTACTTAAATCACCAAACTGACTACTTATACCATTTTACACATTACGTGTGAGATCTAAATGATGTGTAAGCTGATTCAACTATATGAAAACCGAGTAAATTTGAAAATACGTACAGCCCAAAATAATCTGCATTAAAAACTGCACTTTTACATTTTGTCGGTTCAGTGATATAAAGTACCAATGAAAAATTACGAGCATTTTTATGGAAGTTGTATCATTTGACACCAATACCAATTTCATAGTGTAAAATGATTTAAGTCAAATTCAATCAATATACACCAAATGATAAATACTCATTTTACTGTGTAAAGTGATATAACTTTAGATTTTTTTAAATATTAAATATATTATTACATTAAAAAAATATAATTCACCGTTAAAATAAACATTGATTTTGTAGCTTTCACTTACAAAAACTTTTATTCAAAAATCTTCGCCAGAAACAAAATAGGAATTTTTTGAAACTTCAAACGTCATTTCCCAAAAATCACGATTTTCGAGTTATACCCCTTTTCACGGAGACTCCAGAAAGGTCGTGTTTTCGGACTCTATTATGATACAGTTTTATCAAGGTAGTGAAAATTATGGAAAAAATATATGATGTAGATCTTAACAAAAACTTTAAATGAAAATTGGTTTGAGCGAAATCGAACTAGTAGTTTTTGAGATATAGCACATTTTTATCAACCGCAAATATAACTTTGTCTTTCATACAAACACTATGAAAAACAAATTTATGTTTGCGGTCAACAAAATATTGTAGTATTTTGGCTAAGTGGAAGTAAGTATCCCTAATTCAGTTAAAGTTGGTACGGAACCCTCAGTGCGCGAGTCCGACTCGCACTTGGCCGGTTTTATTTTACAACACAGGCTATGAACGTCTTATGTTTGAATTATATTTTACATAAATATTGCAAAACAATTCATTTTTTGGGGTTACCCTAAAATATTATTGTCAAAAAGGCCATTGATTTACATGTCTCAATCATTTGTGAGCTTAAAAAATGTAACAGGTCTTAAAAAAGTTGTCATTTTAGGAATTGGCATGATATTTAATGAGCAAAGACGAAATTTTCAAAAAGTATTAAAAGTGAGGGTATCTCGAAAATGGTGAGACTTTTTTTGAAAAATTTTATAGCATATAATAGGCCATAGCGTGACTTATTTGCAGTTACAGGATTATCCTTCGTTTTTGGGACACCCTGTATATTAACGATCTGATTAATGAAAATATGACTGCCCCATTGCCCACCTATAGATTCAATAGAAATCAAAATACTGTTGGTTCCTCCCCCGCAATCTGTATAAGCAAGAAGCCTTTGTACTTTAGCATTCTAAAGCATTATTGAATGGCACTTTAAGTGCCTTTTGCGTATAGCTGACCCAGAGGGAGCCCGAGTAGAACGACTGGCATTGTTTGAGGTTAAGACCTCCGTATGTGTTTTTGACATTAAAATTAAAAATTATTTTAGAGAAGAAGAAATGACAGAAAAACATTCATAGTCAGATTGATTCAAGATTTCCGATAAGTTATCTGTTTACATTATTGTTTCTAAATAAAGTGACTAAGATATAACTATAAGATATAAGATATAAGTTTGGAAAATAAATAAATAAATAAAAAATAATAATCAGTACCTATCTATTTCTAATACCAAATTATTTAATCTGCAAGTAAGAACAGGCAGTATGCTTTAAGGAGAGTTAACTTCATTTCTACATCGAGCAAACCTCCAGGCCAGCATATTACTTCGGAATGCCAAGGCGTATTAAAAAAAAAACAGAATAAGCGACACCAAAAGTCTACTAATTAATAATAAATATTGTTGGTTTTCTAATTTTGTTGTTGTATTTATAATTAAATTTATTTTATATCTATTTTCAAGTGATTAAACTAGACTGGTTGCACCCGCAATCAATTAAAAACGAATAAATCATTGTTTATGTTTGTTTAGTTTACAGTTCCCATATTATTTACTTTGTTACTTTCTTACACCTCACAAAATATTAAAGCAAAATATATTAAACGTAACAAAATAAACTGATTTTTGCGTTTTGTCTATAATCTGGCAAAGGTTGGGTCACGTTTGTTGCACCCGCGAAATTAGTCTATGAAAGACAAAATTTTATTATGTTCTCTTTACATTAGTTAACAAAGAATTTAAAAAATAATTTCAATAGCCAGGAGGAAAATTCAAACTGCTATCGCAGGTGCAACAAATATGACCGAATCTTTGCCAGATTATAGACAAAAAACACAAAAAACGCAAAATCAGTTCATTGCGTTACATTTAGTTTGTTTTGATTTAATATTTTGTGAGGTGTTTAAGTAGCAAAGGAAATGAAATGGAACTGTAAACAAAAGCAAAAACATAAACAATGATTTATTCGTTTTTAAATTGATTGCGGGTGCAACATCAAATTATCGCGGGTGCAACCAGTCTAGTAGTAATGAAGTTAACTGTCCTTAAAGCATACTGCCAGTCGTTCTACTCGGGCTCCCTTTGGGTCAGCTATACGCAAAAGGCGCTAAAGACACTTAAAGTGCCATTCAATAATGCCTTTAGAATGCTGTTACTGCATTGCCTAAAGTACAAAGGCTTCTTGCTTATGCAGATTGCGGGTGAGGAACCAACAGTATTTTGATTTCCATTGAATCTATATGTAAAATGGGGCAGTCATATTTTTCATTAATCAGATTGGTAATATAATTATGTTCTACCTAGATTTTAATGGAAATAAAAAAATCGTGCTTTAATTTTATTTTATCAAATGTAATTTTTAGTTGATATTTATTATTTGTTATTTTAATTGTTTATTATTAGGGGTGCTATTGTCCGATATAAAGGAAATCATTCATTCATTCAATAGTCTCCGATAAATTCTATAAACATATTTTACACCAATCCTGATTTACACCAAACCCAGCTCAAACGACGCAGAAAAACTTGCTGATTACAACTAAGTTAAGACCAAATATCTGTAAAAGTGTCGCTTAAGCCTTTTGCTTTCCACCGTCGTATCTTATTTCTTGGTCCATCTTTTCATTTAATTTCTCGTTAAATTCTTCACGTAATTAATTATTATACTGCGTTGAGTCGTTGTCCTCTGATTGGTCAAGTAGGTAACTGAGATGAACGAAAACTGAAACGTGTTTGTACAGAATTACTTTTAAGGACCGCGCGCAAAATACCGTCACAAAAATTGAATGATAGTATACTATAGGTATACGAGAGCTATGGAGTGCGCGGGCGCCGAAATACAATAGACGGCATTCTAGAATCCTCAATCATCCATCACAGCCGACTACAAGCCTTCCGTCTATAGAAATAAGAACTACTTTCGCCCGACGGAAATCGCAATAAACACACGCCGCGTTCCAGACTTCGCTGTCAGTCGTCCGCCAAAATAAGCCTTACATTGTAACATATAAGGACTGAATTCGACTGGCAAATAACCACTGCAAAAACACTATATTTTGTTAATGAGCACCACTCCGCAAGCCGCGCGCCCGGTCGGCTCTGTGGCGGTAATTTTCAATATTATCCATTATTGATATTTTAAAAACTTGGTATTTAGTGGAATTTTCATTGGATTATTGAAAAGTCTACTGCAATAGAGCGACCCCTAACTAAGAAACGAATTAAATTTGCCTGAGCAATTATTCACGAGCCATAATTAAGTAATAATAAGAATTGTAATATTGTAAAGAAAAAAGTTTTGGATAACTTATTAAAGCTACTTATATACGTAAATAAAACCATATTAAAAAACAAAAATGGGCAGAGAATTTTTTCGGTAGAAGTTATAGAGCAAAATGCAAAAAGTTAAATTTTGAGTATCTCGGAAATCGAAAAAATATTGGATTCTTATTCTTACCTAATCTAACTTATACATACATACGTATACACGAACAATTTCAGACTGAGAATTTTTTCACAGAGAGTTATTAGCGATTTCCATGTTTAGGTATAAATACCTAACTTCTCGTAAAAAAAATCATTGGATTATTGCATATCTATAATCTGTATTACTTATTTTCACTATGTGCCAAGTTTCAACGACGGGAGAATTATTCGGATGTCTCCATACAACGAATCTCCTCGTTGATTGGACTAATAGAGTTATCTTAGTTTTCGTTCGATACTATCTATACTAATATTATAAAGCTGAAGAGTTTGTTTGTTTGTTTGTTTGTTTGTTTGAACGCGCTAATCTCCGAAACTACTGGTTCGAATTGAATAATTCTTTTTGTGTTGGATAGTCCAGTTATCGAGGAAGGCTATAGGCTATATAACATCATGCTACGACCAATAGGAGCAAAGATATAGTGGTAAATGTGTAAAAAACGGGAGAAAGAAGTCACTATTCCACGCGGACGAAGTCGCGGGCAAAAGCTAGTCAGTAATATTGCTGTGTGACAATATGGTTGTCACACAGCAATAATATTGATAGTATCGACACTATCTATAGACCTATCGATACTATTGCTATACTTTGGCTTTGGCGCTTCTATCTCTCTCTGAATTTGCGCACTCCCACGTTTAAACCCAAGTTTTTTTACGAGTTTTGTGTAGGAGCCCTTCCTTAAGCTTGGCCTTAATAAAGGGGTATTACAAAAAAACCGGTTAAGTGCGTGTCGGAGCCGCGCACTGAGGGTTCCGTGCCACCCTTAACTGAATTCAGGGTCCACTTACTGTCACTTAACGAAAACATCACAATATATTGCGACAGCAAAAATAACTTTGTTTTTCATAGTGTTTGTATGAAAAACAAAGTTGTATTTGCGGTTGATAAAAATGTGCAATATCTCAGAAACTACTGGTTCGATCTCCTTCAAACCAATTTTCGTTGCAAGTTTTTGTTGAGATCTACATCATATATTTTTTTCAAAATTTTCACTTTCTTAGTTCAAAAGTTAGAGGGGGGGGGACGCCCATTTTACCACTTTGGAAGCGTCTATATCTCAAACCTTACACTTTTAGAAAAAATGGTTTTAGGAACCTCAGCATCATTTTAAAAGACCTATCCATAGACACCCCACACGCATAGGTTTGAGTAAAAAAAAATTTTTAGGTTTTAGTTTCATGTATGGAGCCCCCCCTTAAATATTATTTTTTCTTACTTTTTGTATCTGAATCGGAAAGCGGTGAACAAAATACACCTACCTACCAAGTTTCAGCTATGTGATGCTTATAGTTTCGGAATAAAGTGGCTGTGACATACGGACGGACAGACAGACAGACAGACAGACAGACAGACAGACAGACAGACAGACAGACTTGACGAAACTATAAGGGTTCCGTTTTTTGCCATTCGGCTACGGAACCCTAAAAAAGTACGAGGTTTAATTTAACCACGACTCAAAGAACAATAAGAAAAGTATCCTCTGGTTTAGAATGTTTTTTAACACTCACAGTGTCATATTTGAATTCCTAAAAGATGAAATAAGAAACCACAAATTGCGCACGGGCGGTACTCGAACCAGCATCTTTCTGGCTAACCGGGCCAACTGCTCTTCCAATTGAGTTACCGTGCTGTCAGTCCGACCGCGCCAAATTCTTGGTCTCTTCCATACGTATCCATATACGTCATTGCGTGACGTTAGCGCCATCTACCCGTCTGTTTATGCAACAGCTGGCCAAGTAGTTAAGTTATTCTTTACAGAATAAATTCAACTTGGAAATGATAACGCTCCGTTTCAATTGGAAGAGCAGTTGGCCCGGTTAGCCAGAAAGATGCTGGTTTGAGTCCTGCCTGTGCGCAATTTTTAGTTTCTTATTTCATCTTATAAGAAAGTATCCTCTATTATTCAATGCCGTCATTGTAACGTTATTTTCGATTTAGTCGGCTAATATTTTATACCGGTTTTAAGCCTGGTACTAAGTTTTGTAATCAAAGACGTAAAAAGTTAGCTCGGCTCCTATCTTGGGAACTTTGATTATCTCATGCCCTGTTCTTCCAATTCTTTCTACAGCTTTGTTCTGTTCACAGCGCACCCGCTACCACAGCCGTGAGCCGACGGCCGACTTCACGACGCCAGAAGAAGTGTTAGTTACAGTCAAGACGAAACCGGTGCTGGCCAACACGGAGCGACACTACACCTGCGACCTCACCGTGCCCGATATGATCGCGCCTAACTTGAAAAATTGCAGCATCATCGATGTCGGCTACTTTTTTAAGGTAATTATTATATTATACACTTGCGGACCCAGCGACCTTCGTTTCGACGCCGGCAAAATCCCGCCCCGGCCCCTTTTCTAACTTTCCGCTCAATATTCTTAAGTTTTTCTTCCATAAGAACCTTCTCGTGACAGTAACACACACAAAAAAAATATGAATTAGCGAAATCGATCCAGCCGTTCACGCGTGATGCCGTGAGCAAGGGAATTCGTCGATAGTGAAACAGGGCCTATTATTTACTTAAGTGTTCGATATTTTACGAACATTATTATATAAAAGTCACAGCAGCAATTTTCCAAATAATAATTCCTTCCTAATATTATTCCGAATATTCCGAATATTGGATATTCCTTCCAAGGTACACAGTATATTGTTTTTTTTTTTATTTTGGTCTTAAATTTGCCCCCAGGTTACGGTGACATTATCCGGCTGCAACGACGACTTAGAAGACACTTCAGAGATACATATCGGACAGATACCACTGCACAACTTTACGAACGGGCAATACGTACACCCCATGGCACACAGCCTGCCCGACGGACCAATACCGGATCAAATATCTTATACTGTACCTCATGTTAATACTCATACTCAGGCTGTCCCCGTAAATGCTTATCCGAGTTATCAAACTCAAGCTAACCCCATAGGTGCTTATCCAGCATATCAAACTCAAGCAAACCCCGTAGGTGCTTATCCAGGCCATCAAACTCAAGCAAACCCCGTAGGTGCTTATCCAGGCCATCAAACTCAAGCAAACCCCGTAGGTGCTTATCCAGGCCATCAAACTCAAGCAAACCCCGTAAATGCTTATCCAGGACATCAAACTCAAGCTAACCCTGTAAGTGCTTATCCAGTACATCCAACCCAAGCTATCCCCTTAAATGCTTATCCCGGACATCAAACTCAAGCTCAGCCCGCTAATCCCTACCCAGGCTATCCATCACAACCTTCAGCTCCTGTGTTAAGTGAGGGCTTTCTGAATCCGGGTGTAAATAACCCTAATAATAGAATAGGGTTCAGGGTAGACGTGCCTGTCAGCGCCACGCCGACGGTCCACAAGAAACCGTGGATGCAGGCAGCTATCAAATAACTTTATGAGATGTTTTTTATGTAGTCGACAGCACTTACTGTTACCCTAGTGTGTAAGTTGATCAATATTTTTTTTATCTTTACAATGAACACAATATGTTGATGAACTATCGATAACTGACTTTGAAAATCATCTATAATATTGATAAGTCAGTTTGGTACTATCGACACACAACCATACTATTGATAGTATTGCTGTGTGTCGGTAGTATTGTAACTGAGCTATCGATAGACTATAGTGGCATTATGCTACAAAATATCACAGAAGATATAAAAGTACATTTAATAAAACAAAGTTAAGGGATATTTTCGCGATAATTTACTCCCCAGACCACGAACGCTGTAAAGTGTTCGAGACGTCGCGATGTAAAATCTAATAAAATATCGCGAGAATATC
Organism: Pyrausta aurata; assembly: GCA_963584085.1. Classification (NCBI taxonomy): domain Eukaryota; kingdom Metazoa; phylum Arthropoda; class Insecta; order Lepidoptera; family Crambidae; genus Pyrausta; species Pyrausta aurata. The sequence goes on along the minus strand of OY757268.1, from coordinate 1,418,331 downwards.
CGTAAATTTTGTTTTATTAAATGTGTAGTATTCGCGTGAACTTCAGAAACAAGTACAAATACAAAAGCACAAAATATATAATAGTACTACATACAGAACGGACACTCACCTCCCCTCCCTAGTCTGACTTACCTCACTATCGCGCCGGAATTAGGGATCTCATTAGGGGACCGCCTAGCGGGCATGGCACGCGCATGTTTGCGACGTTAGCGGAAGTACAAAGTTTTGTGTACGAGAGATGCCTAAGTACTGTGCTGTGTACGGGTGTCTTTCTTTCTCGAGAAATGACTCCGATAGGAGCTTTTTTCGTTTCCCAAAAGATGAGAGGTGGAAAGTAACTTCATACAAAATATGCAACTACATATAACCTATTCTAACTATTCAGTTACAGTGAACAACTTTATAAACGTTAGGTAAAGGTAACATTCTATAGAATTATGTGTAGATAGGAAATTATAATGTATCATTTATGTGATCGGTGAAATCAGGTGTTGCTAAGGTAGATTCTATCTTTTTATTTCTCTACGATACCACGTGAATATGACATTACGAAAATTAGTACTCGTTACGTTGTTTACTAAATTAAAGTAAATTATTTACGTTGTTTATGTATCTGTTTATATTAAATTGTTATGTGAAAATAGCTATGACCGGTGCGGTGTAACGGACTTTGTCAACCCTTATAGCACGCACACAAACGCAGCGTCTGTACAACACGCCATCTGTCAATGTATGGCCAAAATGAAAAGTTTCTTCTGAGTGTCCGGGGTGTGACAAAAGTAAAATATGTAAGTTGATTTCAATTGCGAAAACTTGATAGTGATGGTGACTCAGATGATAATTTGTTGGCGAATGTACGAGGGCTGTTTTTATAGTGAGAACGTTATTGGTATATCCGTGTTGAATCTCCATCTATTAACACTATACGGGTGAATACTTATTGATAAAGCTTTTTTATTATTCTATACCTACAAAGTACATCATATAATTATACCCGTATGTAATACAGGGAGCTAAGTGCCATTAATAATTTAGTCAGCCTAACGTTGGCGAAAAACTTTTTATTTTGTTTTTGATTCAACATCCGAATCGACTTAGAATCTCTGCATTTGTACATTATAGATTTTAATAAGTAGATATTTTTATAATACTAGCTAGATATTGCTAGCTAGTATTTTTTTTTATTATCTAACTAAAGTTAAATATTGATTCCATACTAAAAGTTAGTAGCAGTAAGTAACATATATTATAAAAATAGTTTTAAGATTGAACTGTATGGTGCAAATATGAGCCTTGTAATAGTTGTTGATTTTATAAATATGGTTTTAGTCATCTTCGATTGAAGATATTCGTTAAGTAAAGCATAGAGATATTTTATGACATATTTTGTATCTCTTCATATTTTTATACTACGATATACCTATTCATATAAAAGTGTTAATCACGTCTAATGGTGCTATTAGTAGAGCTCGTGACTTAAAGTGTAACATAACATAAAATTATATTTGTTCTACAATTTTAAATAAAATACTCCTTTATGCAACTTAACAAAAGACATCTTTTCGCGTCGGCTTTTCTAGGGTTTATTGTTGACTGACATCTTACATATAACAGAAATAGGTAATATGAAAGACTTATTATATTTGTATATTATTATCAACAAGACAGCATTTTATAGAAATTGCAGTTCCTGAAATTGTTTACTTGACAAACATTCAAATTCAAATCTTTATTTTGCTAAGTGTAACATAAAGTTCTTATAAAATAATTTTGTACTTAAAGACCTCATCGATAAGATGTTAGGCCCCGTTTACGGAGACGAGCGTGTTGCATAGAGCGTGCGATAAATCGCTTCTAAAGGTGGGGTGGGTCTAGCTAAAGTCTAATCAATAATCCCGTAGAAACTTTTGACAGATTCTAATGTCACTTTGTAAAATAATGTTGCCACATATATCTTACTAGTGACGTGTACCGTTCATTTGGTTTATTTCGTTCATACAGTTCACTCAAACAAAGTTTGTACGAACGAACATAATATATTATTAAAAAAAGTACTTATGTATGCGAATTCCATCAGAGACGAGATGCACGGGCTTAGGGAGTCGGAAACAAAGATAGGAATAGTTAAAAATGAATGAAAACCGGAAAAGTTTAGTGAATATCGGATTAATGAATTAACCAGTTAATAAAGATGTAACGGCATCGGTGGTGCAGCGGTTAGAGGGTCGCTTTTAAAAGCTACGGCTGTGCCAGAGAAAATAAATATGTACCTGGATTTTTCTGTTCAGAACTCTGTCCCGTGGGATTGCTGCCCCATCGGGCTAAGAGAGTGAAAAGAAAGAGAGTGCAACGGTGTTTGCTTGCGCACTCACTTGTGCACTATAAGATCTCCCGCGCAGTCGGTTAGTCGTTGTGTTGTGACTCGCCACCGTAGTTGAAATCGGGTAAGGAGACTATTTAGGTGTGATAAAAACTCGTCATTCAACAATATTTATTTCTCTCACACAATCTTCCCTTTATTTTTCAAAGATCTGAGGCCTTACTCTGGAAAAACCGATCCAATGGTTATAGCCATCCCTGTCACTCATACCAGGCCGTGCATGCGTGTGACAGGGATGGCTATATTCATTGGATCGGGTTTTGTGTCCAGAGTAAGGGGGCAGAACTGTTAAACATGTCACAATACTTATCTGTCAATTTTCTTTTTTTTCTAGTTTTGGCTATGGGCTTCGCCCATACAGCTAAGTCGTCAGTCCATTCGTCACAAATAACCGAATGAGGCGATTAAATCGAACACTCATAATAAACTCAATGGTTTTATTTCAACGATTGCTAACAGGGGTAACAGAAACCTTAACTTTTTTAAGGGGCAATAACCGAAATTGGCTTGAAATTGTACCCGGTTTCAGCTACCTACGCGGAAATTTATATGCGTTTGTTTTTCATTCGGCTTCTTTTTCTTCCAACAATGCTCATATTTTTATACCGACTTAACGAAACTAGCCTAAAAGATATATAGCTTAATAGAGTAAATAAAATAATAAGAATGTTATTTAATTTGAGACGTTATAAGAATTTTTGAGTGAATGAATGACATTGATGAAGTTCATTCTTCTAGTCACACCACTATTTATTTTTCGTCAAAAAGTAGTAACACTGTAAACGTCAAATCTTTCTACGGGATTATTGATTATACTTTAGACGAACCGAACACGAGCGGAGCCGTTCGCGGCGTCAAGTGTGGACGTACAACGAACCTGCAACGATTACTTCCCTCGAACGGAGCAAATCCTTTGTGTTCGTCAAAATCCGACAACCGGCGGAACGCAAACGAGCACGAACGAAACGCTCGCAGCGCGCTCGTTCGAGGCTTGTAATTTGGTCCACATTAGACGAATTGTGTTCGGCTCGTGCTAGGCTCGTGCTCGGCTCGCCTAGCGTAGACGCACGTTTAAGCCTGTCTTTGCTAGTCGAATATTGTAAACAGTCTTTTTGTAACTTGAAATTATATCAGTGAGAAAAAATAATTAACTATTTGATTTAAAAATATCTTACTGTTAAATGACCTTACCTATCTAGGTAGTGAGTATTGTGTTTATCTTATTTGAATTTTTATTTTATTTTATTTGAACACAAAACAGTTTACAGTTGACCGTGAAACAATTTTTTTTACATAATATTATTAAAAATTAACTGTAAGCCAAAACATGTGCTGTAGAAAAGTTCATAACAATGAGTTACATCGTTTCGAAACATTTTGTAAAGAAGGAATGTCAGGATTGTTCACAATATTCGACAAGGAAAGTATAACGAACTTTTCGTAACCATGCGCCCGCGACTCCGTAAATGAGGTCAAGTGTAAGGTCGATAGATCTGTTTTAAGACAATTAAGCGCACAAACTAACAAATATACGTTGTTGTAATCGCTCATTAAAGAAAGCACCTACCCATCATATGCGACTCACAGATACGCGTTTAGAGTCACTGGCCACAATAGGCTAGTTGACCAAATTTCAAAAACTAGTCGATACTTTACCTTAATAAATATATTATTCAAAAACCTTTTCAACCAAAAAAAAAACAAGATTTTCATCATTTAAATTGTATTATTAAATTGTCCTCAAAAACGCTCGAACTGTCCATGGCGTCCTGAATGACGTCACTATCTTAAGTTTTCTTGACAGCAAAATACTATGAAGTCACGTGACCAAATGTGTGTTTTGGACAAATGCTTGTTTAAATAAATAAGTCAATTCGTTTTTTGTTAATTCCACATAATTAATCACCAGAAACTACCAGCATTGTTATTTTTTAGTCTGTTGTTATATATGAATATGAATATAATGTTACAGTTTTGATTAAAATCTCGTTTAGTCCATGTCTAGCCTTGTCGCTAGGCGGGATAAACACGTGAAAATTCGTAAGAAAATATACGTTATTGTATCATGTACGAATAAACAGATAAATTATTATTGGTTATATAAAAGTATAATTATATTTTGGTTATGTTGATATAATTTGATTTAAATAAGTTTGACACATATGAGTATGCACTTATATTATGGCATTTACAGTATGGCGCACAAACTGAAATATAAACACAATATTATATTTTTTGAATAAACGTCAAATCGAACGTATGCTTTGTTTTAATTTCTACCATTGATATCAATTTAATAAAACTCATGTTCTGTGTACGAAAAGTAGTGTTTATTATTAATTCTTAAATTAGTAATAAAAGTATCTTCAAATAAAAATATGAATAGTACACATACCTACACAAGATAAATCTTAGATAGTAAAAATATTTAATTATCACATTAATATTAATATAATATGCCTATCATAAAAATTGGTTTTCAAGCTTACTTTTATTTTTCGTATCGTATACAAGGCACAACCACGATTGTGATATTTAATATATTTTAAGACTAGTAAGACTTGTTTTGTTTCACAATGTCTGAATAAGTTCCCATCAGCGATATCTGTTTACTACTTCATACGAAATGCCGTTCCATATTTGAATTATTCGTCGGTTAGTGCTTATTTATCGATGGTGAAACAGGCCCTTAGTAATTATTGGAAGACGGATGAAACATTTCTTACTGCACCTATTGGAACTTATTCCGCCTTATTACAAAACATATAGTACGAAGTTTAAACCAAGACTAAAATAACCCGCCCAATTAGAAAAGTATACCCCCTTATGAAATGCTGTTAGTATGACATTATTTATAATTGGTCGGTTAATACGGTTCTAAGTCTGGTCACAGTCTGGTACTAAGTTTTTGGAATATATAACTGTCACTTAGTATTTATTATAGTGAGCGCGAGTAAGCTAATAATGACCGCCCCAGGGTATGTGAGCGGAGAGGCGGGGTGGTCGACGGTCACGTGTGCGTTTTGACATTCATCCGCGGGCACTAATGTTTCGTTTTATTTGTACTACCTATATTTATGTATTTCTGAGGTAGAGTAAGGAAGGACAATGTCTAAAACCTCATAGACTTACTTGTTTACCCACACCACAAGTAGGTAACTACTACATAAAATACAAAGCACATTTTTGTAACAGATTTAAAGAAAAGGAGGTTCTCAGTTGGACTAGTATGTTTGTATGTATGTTTGTCCGCAAATATCTCTCGTTTTTCCCTGTTTTGTTAGTTTACAATACCTACATTCTAACCAGAGAAAAGCTAGTTTGCTTTGTCTATGATTCTAACTTTGAAAATGACTGTTTGTTTATGGCACATAAAATAAGAGGACTGTTTCTCTCCCCCTCCTCTATCTCTTTTAAATTAATATTATAAAACTTTCTTGTGATGCAAGCCCTCTTTGTCACTCATCATAGCAAATACACATAGAGAAAGAGAGAGATAAGTGGGTGGAAAGAAACGCATATTTGATGATAAGTAATCACCTTCCAGTGTAGGAACTTAAAATTATGCTAACAGGAACTTATGTATAAAAATATACAGTTTTTAATACAAACTACTATTTCTAAAATAATCTTAATAAGTATGTAAAAAAATGCTAAAAAATAATGGTACTCTAATAATAACAAACAAGAAAAAATTAAAACTAAGACATGCAACATAAAATATAAGACTACCCTATTCAAAAACGAAACCATTTCCTTGTGGCAAGGAGGCTATAATGCTGGCTGCGTTGCGTTGCCGCGTTGAATAGCTATGCTAATCCTTCGAGCTAGAAACCAGCCAGCTTTATTATTGGCCGTAACAGAATTTAGTTATGGCGAAATTTTAAAAATGCTTACCAAATTCACTGATTTCGTTTCACGTATCAATTTTAAAAAGTAGACTAGGTAGGTAGGTACAACTTCGTGCGTTTGCCAAATACTTTATATTTCGAGATTTCAAGGTCTCGGTCACATCTGTTCGTAGCTTGTTTAATTTTGAGAGGTAATTTTGAACGCTTTTGATTTGATTTATGGTTGAGTATCGATCGACATAACAAATGCACATTATTTCTGGCACACTTATATAAGACACAGAAGATGCATTAGTTCGTTTATTGCTCCACTTCTAACATTGTTGTTTAAACTAGGAACATTATTAAATGATTCTAGTCTATTACTTTTCCGTGGTTTGGCACAAACGACTTGCCTAGTGGCTTAGTATGGACAACCCAGACAAATTAATTAAAGAGGCAGTATGTAGCTCAAAAGCCTTATTAAATATTGTGATAACTTATTACTTATTTGTATTTTTATAGGTGACAACCCCTCACAAAAGTTTAATCTTAACATAGGTTTGCCAGAGGTTGCAGGTTCGAATCCCGCCGGTGCGCAATTTTTGGTTTCTTATTTCCTCACAAAAAAACACTGTGAGCAAAAACATTCTAAATAATCTTAACATAAGTTATTTATAAGAGATCATCATCATTAATTAGTTCTTATTTATGAACTCCGGGTTGTAAGCCGAGTTGTTGAGGTTGAGATCTCCCATGTTTTCTGTAAATAAAAAAACAGCAAACTATAAAATTAAGGATTACATTAAGACCAAGTGACCGAGTCTTCAGGTTAAATAAAGAAACCCCATTAAAATATTTTACCCAACACGTTCCGGAACACTACTCCAGACACAAACAATAGATGTTTTATTGTTTTCACGTCTGTAGGTAGGGGTTCACTGTCCCGGAACGTGTTAATATTAAAACTTTAACTAATGATATTACAGTTAAAAAACCGGCCAAGTACGAGTCGGACTCACTCACGAAGGGTTCCGTAGCTACTAGCTACTAAGTATTTAAGCACTTTTATTACCATAATAATGTCCTGTAAAACATGATTAAGTTTGCCAATAAGGTTTAGATTCCCGTAACGTAACAAAAATATCCGAAATTATGAGACAACCGGTTATATCTTTTGATGGCGCTGTCTCACCCACAACTTTGTTTTTTTTTTACTGCTAAAAGAGACGAATCAAAATCAATATTTGCCTACAGTTTTAGTTTTATATCATAATACGTTTTGGAGGTAAACATTTTATTTTGCTTGTTGGGGCTCCCGCGATACTGCAGCGCTTCTGGTATGTTTGCTGGTGCCGGTGTGGATGACTTCCATACGATAATGCGAAAAAAGACTGCCGCTGTTGTGTTGCATATCCGAGGGAGCGCCAACAGGATCCTAACGTTGATCGAGGGTAGAATGGACTCTGTCGTTCTCAATAGGATCACCGAGTTGCACGTTACCAAATGTGCATATCGGTGAACCTATCTTGCCTGGTCTCAAATGATTATTTTTATGTACCACCTTACTAACATAGCTTTTAAGTAGCTTTTGTTACTAACCCGTATGGACACCGTTGGTCTGAAATAAAAGACTTTTATTTTTTATTAATTTATTATTTAAGTTTATGAACTACAACTCCGTTATTTGTTTACTTATCATAGCCCTGATAGTTTTCTTTCTCAATTCATCATATATGCTAGTGCTGTGTTTTTTTTCACGTATCTACCTACTACCGTTTAGTTGGGAGAGGGACATTGGGCTCTAACAAAAATAAGCCCTTTAAAACTTAATGTTACGGAAACAGGCCACTTAAATAAAATTTATGGTAGCAACCTCATAATCATTTTAAAAGACCTATTCAACGATACCCCACACGATGGGTTTGGCCAGAGAAAAAAACATCCCCACGTTAGTTGTATGGGAGGTCCCCAAAAGAAAACTTTTCTAAATTTTATTTTACCACTTTGGCGAAAAGAGTAGAATACACACACACAGGCCAAATAACAGTGTTTTAGCACCTCAGATCTTTGCGCTGGACTGCGGACAGACGGACAGACGAACATGGCGAAACTATAAGGATTCCGTTTTTGCCGTTCCGCCTATGGAACCCTAAAAATGGTATTAATAAACATAATGCAAATAAATGCAGTGAATCGACCAACACCTTTATCGTACGTAGATACGAAATATATTTTTTTTCCCCGTGTCGGTTCCGACATGTAAGTTTTTTTTTAATTTCGCAAACAATAAAACATTTCACTCACTTTGTTCAGATCTAGGGGTTCCAGCCTCCGGAGCACTGGCTGTTGCATACGGACTTGTTACCTGATAGCAAAAAAATATTTGTAAATATCCTCTGATCCTATGGAAAGAGTTACTTTGAGTGCCAGAGTATATTTTAGGGGTTAAGGGATTTGGCACACTCATTGCGGTCTGCGGTCCGGTATATACAAAATTGCCTGCATCCGGTTGATTTTGTATGGACCGGACCGTAGACCGCAATCAGTGTGCAAAATCTTTAAGGTGGCGCGCGGTCAATTTTGTATGGATCGGACCGCGCCCTGTGTGGTGTGACAGACAACCAGAGATGTGCGATGATGCTCACAAATAATAAAAACATTGAAACAGACAAATCACAAGTACAATATTAGCGATCTTATCGCTGGAAGCGATCTCTGCCAGACAACCATTGGTCAATTTACTGGCCGCCACTTTAGTCCATTAGCTACACTTTATTTGCTATTAAAAAAAAGATTACACAATGAATGGCTATTAACAAAAAAGGCAAAGTACCAACTTGGGAGATATTCGAAAACAAATTATTATTTTAGTACTTACATTAGGCGGACAAGGTACCGCTGCACCTTCCGGTAGGAGAGGTATGCTTGCTGGGTCTTTTACGTTCGTAAGACCCATAGCCCCAGTTTTCAGTCCTCCACCCGCTCCAGGGCAAGTTGGGTTTGACCCTGGGTACGAGGATGAGTTCATCGTACCGTTAGAGTATGGGAGATTTCCTTGCACTGGTGTAGAGTTAGGGTATGGGGGATTTCCATGCACTGGTGCGGAGTTAGGGTATGGTGGATTTCCTTGCACTGGTGTAGAGTTAGGGTATGGTGGATTTCCTTGCACTGGTGTAGAGTTAGGGTATGGGGGATTTCCATGCACTGGTGCGGAGTTAGGGTATGGTGGATTTCCTTGCACTGGTGTAGAGTTAGGGTATGGGGGATTTCCTTGCACTGGAGCAGAGTTAGGGTATGGGGAATTTCCTTGCATTGGTGTAGAGTTAAGGTATGGGGGATTTCCTTGTACTGGTGTAGAGCTAGGGTATAGGGGATTTCCTTGCACTGGTGTAGAGTTAGGGTATAGGGGATTTCCTTGTACTGGTGTAGAGTTAGGGTATAGGAGATTTCCATGCACAAGTATTGAGTTAGGGTATGGAGAATTTTCTTGCATTGGTGTTGAGTTAGGGTATGGCGGGTTCACGCTAGGATAAGGGTAAGGCGCGATGCCTTGTACTGGACTTGAATTAGGGTACGGTGGATCGGGACTAGGATAAGGTGACGTGTTCGGGTAAGGGGGATTGGCTCCAGTGAATGGTGAAATGTTTGGTAACGGTTCCCCGCCAGGGTAAGGCGGATTAGGTGAAGGATACGGAGAATTATTAGGGTAAGGCGGATTAGGGCCAGGGTAAGGAGAACTACTGTGTTGGAAATTATTAACCGCTATTGGCTGGTTAATTATAGGTTGTGGGTAAGGATTGTTTGCGACTGGGAACGTGGTAGTTTCCGCAACTTCATTTTCATCTTCGGACAGGTCGTCCTGGAAGCCAACGATTGGGACTGTCCCGAATACGATAGAACACCAGTCGTCGTTACCCCTGTGGCAGCCTGAGGCTTCTACAGAAATCTGAAATAATAATATCAAGCAAGCGATACAATACACTGCTTTGCTGAAAAAGACTTTTTCTGGGTTTTCGGCAGTAAATCGTCGTTCTACATAAGTTTAGTTCGTTTGAATAACGCCCTTATTAATTATTCATTTCCGAAACTCATTACGTCCTCCTAACTTATCATGACCTACTGAGCTAGATTCTAAGTGGCTCGAAGCTAGCTTAGCCATACCTGCAACAAGTCGAAGGTCGGCTTGTCAAAGGTCATGGAAAGGGGTTCTGTCGATGTTATATAAACATGTCTTCAGCAAAGCATTTGGTAAGGACAATCATGATTTAATTTTGTTTACTCTATTATCGTCTATCTATCGGTATTACTGGTAATCTGGTGTAAATCTTACCTAGCCTATCCCAAATCAATAGTTGTTGTTGTGAATGGATACACTTCAAGTCCCATGAATGCCCTTTCAGGAGTACCCCAAGGTGCCATTCTTGGTCCAATTTTCTTTAATATTTTAACAAATGATATCTACCAATGTTTGAATAATTCTAACATGAGTGGTATTCTTCTTAGCGTGTCGATGGAAACCCATATGGAGGAATTATAATGGAGAAATTACAATGAGTGGTATTCGCGTCTTGACTTAATCAATGGTGGTCGCATTAAGCAGCTCAATGTACGCTTGCGTTCAGAATGCTAGTGGGTGTATGAGCGCTACCTTGGCTACAGCGCACTGACCTTAAGCCTGTAGTCTTTGTCGATGAAGGAGCAGTCGCTGAGGTTGTACACTGGCATCTCTGATTGATCTGGGAGCTCCAGCTCAACCGTCCAGTTGCGCTCCGAGTTGGCGGAGATGGGGCCCTTGCAGACCTCGAAGATTGTGTCGGTCTCATGCTTCTTGCCCGGGTTCTCAGTTGCATGGTATGTTGTGTCCTGTAAACGGTGGTTAGATTGAGGCCTAGTTGCGTAGTCGTTTCGTTAGTAATGGTTAAATGTCGTTACTAGCTGTTGAAGTGTGTGGTTTGAAGATAAAACGCCTTAACTAAATGTTAGAATGACCATTGGTCAAGGTCTATTTTCTTCAAAATACACACAATCGTAAATATTCAACCGTTGGTAACGACATTTTACCATTACTATCTATGAGGAAATTTAGCTTTAGAAGACTAGGTTAACTTAATTGCTTAACAGTCTCCAAATCAAAGTTTTTCACTGAATTCGACAGATTAATTTCGTATATCATTTTGACAAGGAGAAAAATCTGTATCTTTCTAGAGGTTTGTCAGAGAATGTTTTAAGCATTAAGTCCACCTTTGCACAACATTATTTGTGCAATCAAGACGAAGAAGACTTTAAATAAATAATTAAAATCATAAGTGGAGAACATTCCCTGGTATAAACCGAGAATCACAAAGTCTAGTATGACAAATACTCAAAGATTTCGTACATCAATGATGTAATTTAGTGAAAAAGGCCAGCCAGCCCGCAGTCCAAGTATATCCAAGTACCTCCTTGATTGAGAACTTGATTTGAGCGATCTCCACGTTGCTGGTGTTGGTGCAGCTGACTTCTAGTGGTATGGTCTGACCCGGACAGAAGCCGGTGACCGGTAGCTTCACAACCGTATGAGCGGAACCGGCGCTCATGAACCAGCAGCAATATCTCTGGTCGAGCTCGAATTCATATGGATCCTGTGGATAATTATCGTACTCAAAGTTACCATATTTAAGAAAATGTTAAAATAGTCAAGAAGGTTCTACAACTACTTAGCTGAGAAGATAACGAAATATGAAAAAAAAACCGACCAAGCGCGAGTCGGACCCGCGCACTGAGGGTTCCGTACCACCCTTAGACAGAATTCGGGGTCCACTTACTTCCACCTAGCGAAAATATCACAATATTTTTTGTCAGCAAAAATAACTTTATTTTTCATAGTGTTTGTATGAAATACAAAGTTATATTTGCGGTTGATGAAAATGTGCTATATCTCAAAAACTACTGCTTCGATCTCTTTCAAACCAGTTTTCGTTGAAAGTATTTGTTGAAGTCTACATTATGTATTTTTTTTTTATTGTAACTTTCTTAATTCAAATGTTAGATGGGGGACGGGGGACGGACGCCCATTTTACAACATAGGTATGAAGCCATATGAAGCGTCCATATCTCAAATGTTAGACTTTTAGAAACAGTGGTTTTAGAAACCTCAATGTCATTTTGAAAGGCCTATCCATAGACACGTACAGGTTTGAGTAAAAAAAAAATATTTTTGGTTTTCATGTATGGGAATGGGAGGGAGCCCCAATTAAATATAATTTTTTTCTGCATGCATATTAATATTAACTCGTCAAGTATGTGTGAACGAGACACAATAGAAATTCCATTATTATGCGACTCCCGGCAGTCGTTTGATACCTGACTGATTAGTTAACCTACCAAGTTTCAGCGGTGTGAAAATAGTTTCAGAATAAAGTGGCTGTGACATTCGGACGGACGGACAGACAGACAGACTTGACGAAACTATAGGGCTTCCGTTTTTGCCATTTGGCTACGAAACCCTAAAAAACTACTTTGAGGCTCCATCTATCTGAAAACCTATCCTGTAGGTACTACTTGAGAACGAGAAGAAACAGTACTTTAATTTGAGAGCAGCATATTCATAAAAATATAGTATATTTATTTACACAATAAACCTGTCCACACTCCACAAAATCCTACATTCGTTTGCAACTAAAACGAAAAAGTATTTCTACTACTTACTTTGCAGTCCTCATCGTTGAGATCCAGAGGTGCTATAACAGTCAGAGACTGAGTGATCTCCTGATCAACTTTGAAAGGGCGGTCTGCCACAGCCTTCAGCTCGTAAGTTACGTGTCCATAGGAACCCTCGAAGGACGACGGACAGTTGTCTGGTATTTCGAAGTTGAATGGATATTCATGCTTCCCGGGTTTGAGCTCGAGTTCAGCTGACAAGAATATAATAATGGTACGGTTTCATTATAATGGGCTATTAACACGCAGGTATAAAAATTAAAAGCGCCTCCAATAATCTTATAATTTTCGCGCATAGATGTGCTCTGAACGTAAGGGTATGATGCACCGACTCCAACTGAATTTGTTCCTCATATATAGAAGACGTCATGCGTAATTTTAAGCTTTTTAGTGAGTTTTTGAAGGTACTTTAATTTTTAAATTAGTTTTATCATAATCTCGATAAACCTGTGATTTTAAGAAAAGTTTGGCATCCGATGTTATAACGCAAAACAAAGCGATTGCTTGTAAGTATCACATTGGCAAAAATATTCATCATACTATGTTTTAAATGGCAGTAATAATAATATGCCGTGTCCTCACATTTCTTGCCGCCGACGAGATAATCCTTTACATCAATGTAATCTTCATGTGAATCGTGCGAAACCGTGTAATATTCAGTGCGGTCGTTCACGCGCCGACTTTTCTGCGATGTCCAATGCACTTCGCACCACCCTTCTACCTTCAAGAATATACCTGCAATGGCAAATAATTATCATATGTGGTGAAATCTTAAGATCGTCTTCAGCAAATATAGGTAAACCGCTTCATTGAGACTTCGCCTGCGGGGCACAGGGGCGCGGGGGAGGCGATAGCGGGTCGCGCAAGGGGTGCGGGCTGCGCGGAAACATCCGCCAGCGCCGCTCACTAACCGCGATCTTGTCTCCCCGCACCCCTTTGCCCCGCAGGCGAGATCTCAATTTCGCGGTCTACATAAAGGTCTCATTGATGATTGCGAAGTTCAAACAAAACTTTTTTCAGTCAGTTCATTTTGTTAGTAAAGTTGAGAATTCCCACTATATTTTTTATAAATCACCGCATTCTGACGAAGCGAATCTAACTCCATTTTGGAGGAAGGCGAATTTATTAAATTAGATTTATGGTCCGAACCGCGCGACGTTTTAACAATGAGCTAATGGCATCCATGGCCTTGGATGTCTGTAGCATTAGCATAAATAGATATACAGACCATGAAAAGAATGTTGGATTCGAGTGGTTTGTTTGGATTTGTTGTGATACTTACCTATGTGATAGATAAAACATTAGTTTTTTGAAGTAAACAGTAAAGTTAACTTATTTAAGTTTTGGTGATTTGCGCCGACAGAGTCGTCGGATATAATGTTGATTTTGATCCTCCTACTACTGCTCCGAATCCTGAAAGCGTGTAGGTATCGTTGAAAGAAAATAGGTACATATTTGAGGTACCATATCGTTGAAAGAAAATACATATTCGCACCGCAATCTTAATCTAACTTTTATGTTTAGTTAATATACCTACCTAATTAATCCAGTGATTAGGAAATAAACATTGAAAACTTCTGTTCTATGATCCGCATTATGTTATCCTAAAAAGCTTATTAGACTCGTAAGAGTCTGTATTGTGCGAATATTATCTCTTCGGCAATAATTTATCGCAACAAAAAACGGTCTGAAGACCACCGTGCAGCGACGCTATAAATAAAATAGAATGCGAAACTCGTATTCATTTTACAGTAATATCATGCAGATAGATTTATCTATCATCGCCTCTAAAAGAGTTCTGAGGTAGACAAATAAACTCCTGTTAAAGATAAGAAATGGTCAAAAACGCACACAATAGTTAAGTTCATAACCACTGCATTACTAATAAATACTCGTCGGTATTGTATGTAACCAAGATAATATTGAAACCATACGAGAAGGTATCACTGGTCTCCCTAATTGTTATGCCAGACTGCAGACAGACTTTTTTCACATCCTTTATAAATCAGTTAGACACGAATATATTGACTCTAGGATGTACGAACATATTTCTTTACAGACTACTATTTTAGTAGATCCACCGTGAGAATTAATGTAAGTGGGTAGGTATTTGTAATTATTCATTTTATTTGTGGGTGTGATTATCTATACCTATAAAATGCTTTGTCCTGAACTACTGACTTATTGATTGACTGACTGACTGACTGACTGATGGATCAACGCACAGCCTAAACCGCTGATCGTAGAGACCTGAAACTGGGAGGGTGTGTTCTTTGTATGACGAAGGGATCCGATAAGAAAGGATTTTCAGAAATTCCACCCCTAAGGGGGTCAAAAAGGGGTGCAAAGTTTGTATGGGACAACCAGATCCCTTGGTCCAATCTACTTCAAATTTTGCATACACATTATTTTACAAAATTGACGGAAGATTTATTTTGTATTTTATTGAAATTCATCCCCAAAGGGGGTTAAAAAGTGGTGCAAAGTTATTATGGGGGTGATTTGCTTCGAATTTGATATCAATACTCTTTAGTGCTTACGATTAAAATGTTTTTTTATTTCATTTTTGACAGTCATTTGACATATCTGAGACAGAATATATGACACATGTTTGTTATTGTTCTATCCTCTTTGGTTCACAGATGAATAATATATGTTGTTGATGTTGCTCTCGAGAAGAAATTTTATTCCTTAGAATAGCCTAAATAATATTTTTTTGTGTTTAAACAGCGTAGATATCAATCGGTCTGTGTCCAGTGTAGATTGCAGATCGTATGTTCATATTGTCGGTGGACATTCTACGCTGCTCCTGTGGTCGAAAGGCGTCCAATCTGGAACTTTTCTGCAAACTATTCGTGGGGGACCTATGTTTTCAGTGGACGGCTTTTGGATGTTGATGATGATGGTGGCGTAGATCTTTACATAGAATTGTCCCTTTCAATTTACGATTTGAATTCAAGAAAGTAGGGTATTTGCTATGACTATAAACAAAGCTCAAGTTCAAACTCTTAAGGTAGCGGGAGATAAATTGAGGGAATTTGCTTCCCCACAGTCTGTATGTGGCATGATGCTGTGTAAGCGCACAGAGTGTAGCCTGGTCTTTTTATTAGCACCCGAAAGAAATGTACGATTGACGATAGGCGTAGTAAGTATTTCCATTTCGTTGTAAATAAAACGATATTATCCCCGTGTAAGTTTGACCAGATTAAAGACCGGGCTACGTGTTGTGTGTACATAAAATATGACAATTATCTATACGTATTTCTACGCATATATTTAAAAACTGGATGTTTTTGTTTGTCAAGTTTGAACGCGTTAATCACAGGAACTATAAGTCTGATTATAAAATATGTTACATACATTGTTAGACAGCTAATTTATCGGGGAAGGCTATAGAAATAGTTAAATCCGTATCGGCTTATAAATATTTTCGCTACGATCTGTGGTAACGGAGTAAAACAATTACGCGCGTACGAAGTCGCTGGCGGGCCGCTAGTTATATTATATTACATTTAGCCCGGTTAGATACAGTACGAGTACTAAGATGTATGTATCCAAACCGTAGCACGATGCCTAAGAACTAACAATGACTGTTGAAGTGTAAATTCAGTAAATTAAAGACTCCATCTGCAGACATCTCTTAAATTTATTATTTTGTCATCAGAGCTTGACCGACCGCCGCGACGGTGCGTAAGTCGGTCGCGCTTGTCATTTGTATGAAAATTCATTTAAAAAATCTTACAAAGCTCAACCATACCATACGCAACGTTACGTCTTTGCTACGCACTGTGTATGCGCGTGAGCATGCGTGCGGTCGGTGGAACTCGACCGGCGAGCGAACTTTATTGTGGCAATGAACCGCAGTCAAACAAACACAACAAAAAGTTGTGTAGGCAGGTGGAGTTTTGGAACTGATATCGACACATACGGAACATCATTGAATTATTGAATTTTATATACTAACCTCGAACTATTTTCCGTTTGCTCAACTCGAACACAACACGACCGTTCACCTCTTGACCTGAATAATAAGTGCCGGTGGGGCTGTCCAATATGATTTCACCTTCTTCGAACCCCATCACAGTAACTTATAAACTAGCTTATTTAAAAAAAATAACTCCGTAAAATAACACAGCAATACACAACCGACCAAACCAACTTTTCAGACTGTGACTGCCAGTCAACTAATCACAATTCACAACACAACACCACATTGGCTGTGTTTATAGCAGAAAATGGCCTTGGAGAGCGCTCGCGAGCGCTAGCAGGTTATTAGACAGGAGGACACTTTTGCTAACTTCATCTGCGCTGATAAACGCTTTTTTATGTTGGGTGTCAAATCTCTTGTGTCTTTGGGTGTCTTTCTTCCACTAATATTCGTGTAATAAACAGAAACATTTTTATTTATGAAAAATTGTGTTTATTATAAATTCTTTAAAATGTTATAAAAATGTCTTCCGATAAAAATATGAGTACACAACACTAATTTTAGATAGCAATAATATTTAAATACAAATTTGAACGTTTATGACAACAAGTATAAATAATATCCTTAGTCTATGCAACAAGCAATATGCTCCAAAGCGATTATAAAATATTTTTTTGCAAGAGCAAACAAAAAGTTCTAAAACAACATCAACTACATTTTAATACAAGTACGCTTAATCCAATCTAGCCGCCTACATAACGATGACATATTTATTTCGTTACTCAGTTTAAAAATTAATATATAATAAAAATCCTGTTTTGTACATAATTTCAATAAAAAAAGTAAATAAAACATAATAAAAAAAACTGACCAAAAAGCTTAATTCTACTTCTATTTAGGACAAACAAATTCTTTTGAAGTTAAGAAGATTTTGATGAAACTTACACTGTACCCTAAGTTAGATTATACCTGCCTGATTGAACTAATCATCTCATTTCGCTACCTCTCGTTTTAGATAAATCCGTGTAACATTTGTTTGTATGTTTGACAGAACTGAATTGTTTAAATGCCTTATTAGATTAACATACATAAATTTTATTAAATTTTAACTATATCACATACATACAGGTCGAATTGACAACCTCCTTTTTTGAAGTCGGTAATAAACTATGAGACCATCGAGAAAATTAACATGACCTGTAATAAAATTATGCCCAGCTTAGTTATTTATTTCAAGCTTACTATTATTAATGTAACTTCTGTCTACAGGATCTCCATTTAATTTTTCGTAAAATACTAATTCACTATAAAACAATACGATTGTGCTATTTTATTACTTAGTAAATATTGGACTGAACATTACTTATATTTTCTTTGACTAAACATTTAATAGAAATGGCACTTGGTGGAACTTATACATATTATGTCTCTTATTATTGTCTTAATTAATTCGTAGTATATATATTTTTCGAGGTAGAGTAAACAACAGTCATAGGTATAAATATAAATACTATCCGGTAATCGTAAGAATGGACCTGTCACACATGTCACGCCCCCCGCTTCCCCGCCCGCATTCGTCGTGTCGTGTCAATACAATTCATTTTTGCACACTTCTTATCGCACAATGACAGTGTTAGGTCTATTCTTACGATAACCAGGTAATACATGTTTCAAAGGCCCTGTTTAAATACAACAGATTAAATGTATGATAATAATAATGTATGTAGTAAAAAAGTTAACACTTACAAAATATAGGCCAAATTTAAATGGATATTGCATATCCTAATATCACAACATTTTTATTCGTTTACTTTAAAATGACTCTTTTGGCATATTAAAATAGGAGGACATTAAATGATTTTAGATCTCTCCTTCTGTCTATTTTCAAATAATATTATGACACTACAGATCATCTATCAGACACAACAAATATCACACAAGAGTGCGATAGATAGATGTAAAAGGGATGTTAAAGGACCTTCCGGAGTAAGAACTCATCTCATCTCCGAATAAGAAATTATGTATATAAAAATATAAAGATACATATTTATATAAACTATCTCTGCTTACCATAAATTAAAAGGTATATTCTTGAAAAATGCATATAAAAGTTTTGTCTCAATGCACCGACCATACCATGACCGTGCTAGAAACGTGTCAGGCACGAAAAGCAACATTATTCGCTCTACCTTGCCCACTGAACGGATTGACAACGTTCTGTACTTCTGTCTCAGCGTTACATATTTATATATATAGCGTTATGTAGAGTGACATCTTTCAAATATCTGGGTCATATCGTCACTGACACACTTAAAGACGATGCAGATGTTGAAAGAGAGCGCAGGTCGTTGTCAAAAAGGGCTAATATGTTGGCCCGCAGGTTTGCTCGATGTACACTGTCAAAATAACACTATTTCAGGCATATTGTACATCATTCTACTCGAGCAGCCTGTGGGTTAGCTTTACACAAAAGTCTTGCAACGGCCTTCGCGTTCAATATAATAATGCTTTCAGGGCACTGCTGCGGCTGCCGCGATGGTGTAGTGCATCGGGCATGTTCGCGGATGCGCAGGTCAACAGTTTCCTGACAATACTGCGTAAAAAAGCTGGTTCTTTGCTCAGAAGGGTTCGCGGCAGCCGCAACAGTGTTCTGGATGCTATAGCCAATCGTGGGGACTCTCCACTTATTGACAAACTTATTCATCGTGTAAAATCTATTGCGACTTACTGTGTTTTCTGAATTGTACTAACATAGGATATAAGCTATTGTTACTAACACTCTGGATCTTGTTGTCTGAATAATAAATGTTTTTATTTTTTATTTTTATTTATTTTATTTATTTAGTACACGGAGCGCGAGCGAGAACGTATTTTACCGTATTTTACATTTATAATAAACTACCGGACTCTTTTAAATCTAAAAACATAAAAATAGGTGCATTTAAGAAGTTGGTTGTGGAATGGTTACTAAATAATTGTTTTTATAGTATTAAGGAATTTAATGACTCTTAACTTTGATAAATACTTACCATAATAATAATCATAAATAACTAATGTATACTAATTCATATTCAATTTTATTTTGACATCAGTATTACTACTAAAATTATGACATGTTTTTTTTATAACATTGTATCCAATTTAAATTCAATAAAATGTGTATACACCTGCAAAGGTAGATCCAAGTGAAACCTGTTTTAGTATAAGACCTTTGTACAACCTTGTTTCAATACGCAATAAATATCATTTCATTTCATTTCACCGGAGCAGACACGCTCCGTGCATGACACGCGATTTTTACGTGACGGAACGGTCTAGTAGGCAAGGTGTCGTAGTTTTCTATACAAATAATATTTTTTGCCTTACACGTTCTTAGCACAGTCATGGTATGTGTAAAAGAGAAGGAAGTATTCTGTCGTCTCCTGCGCACACTGGTTCCCCGACGACGCCGGGGCGGGGTGGTGGTGGGGATACTTTACTCGCCACCACGGTGGAGGACGGACGTGTTAGTCAGTGTGATGTAAGGAGCCGATACCCGGGACGCCGGGATACAACAGTATGGTACGGTGCAATGGGAACAAATCTCAAAAATTCACCGATATTGATTTCTGCGTCGACATAAAAAGCAAGACTATAATTGCAACAACAATGAGATTTCAAGGCGTCAGTCATATTTGTGAGGCTCGATTAAATTTAAACCTTTTTACAATTGTTTAAGGTTGACTATTAGCATAATAAATGCATAATTATTACTGGCACATTTATAAGACACAGTGTTTTGTATACAAATTGTCTTTAGTAGCAAACAACTGACTAAATACGGTACCCAGTACGTAACCCAAAAGCCCTATGGGATAGCTTTTTACTTTTATTTGTAAATATATACCTAAATCTTTACGTGAGATTTATTGTTACGTGAATTAAAGCGAGGTAGAATACGACTTGTGCTCGTAGGAGCATTTATCATTCGTTTTTATTGATGAACTCTGGGTTGTAAGCCGAGTTGTCGGGGTTATCGTCCAGTTTTTCTGTAAATATACAAAAAAATACGTCTAAATACATCGGAACAGCCGTATTTGGGTCGATTCATCAGTGAATTAACTATTTCTCACAAAAAAATACATAAAACAATTATTTATTTTTTGTTTTATTTATTACACTTCATGCACAAACAAAAGGTACATATTATGGCGGACTTAATGCTAAAAGCATTCTCTACCAGTCAACCATTGGTCCATACAGAGAAAATACAGGCGGCGCGGGCACGGATATGGAGAATTATTCTTATATTTATGACATTAGTGGCACAAATTTTAAACGCTCAGGGACCGATAAGGCACCGGCGAATGCGTAAACAAAAGAATGGCATAAGAATGTTCATAAACACATCCGTGAGGGTGTTCTGTGAATTAAAACCAAAACCTTTATCGTTCGGAACACTACATGCAGTTTTTGTATAAAATTGTAAACAATAAAATATATAACTTACTTTGTTCAGATCCAGGGGTCCCCGGCTCGGGAGCGCTGGCTGTTGCGTACGGACTTGTTACCTGATAACAAAAACAATGATATACAACCCTGTTTTAGAGAACTATACAAATACTTACAAAATTGTGTATGTGCTTGGAAGCCTTGATAGATCACCATACTCAAATATGATCCAACTCCAACGATATCACAACTTTTTTTGAAGTACGTTTAAAACGGCAAAGTACTTGAAATATATTTGGAAAAATAAAGATTATGTTATTACTTACATTAAGCGGGTAAGGCACCGCCGCACCGTCCGGCAGTAGAGGTACGCTCGCCGGGTCCTTAACGCCCATGAAACCAACAGTCCCAGTCCTCAGTCCTCCACCTATCATAGGACTTGGTTTCGTAGGGTAAGGACTAGGACTCGCTGCAGGGTAAGGCGGGTTTTGACCAGTAGGGTACGGGGGTGTGTTCATACCGTAAGGCGGGTTACCACCTATTACAGGCGTGGAATTAGGGTAAGGCGGGTCACCACCTATTACAGGTGTCGAGTTAGGGTACGGCGGATTTCCTTGTACTGGTGTTGAATTTGGGTAAGGCGGGTTTGGTGACGGATTGGGAAGACCGTTAGGGTAAGGTGAGTTGCCTTGGACTGGCGTTGAGTTAGGGTAAGGCGGATCAGCTCCAGGGTAAGGCGAAGTGGTGGGGTACGGTGGATTGCCTTGACCCGGAGTTGAGTTTGGATAAGGTGGGTTAGCGCCAGGGTAAGGTGAAGTAGTGGGGTAAGGCGGGTTGCTTTGTACTGGAGTTGAATTAGGGTACGGTGGGTTGGGACTAGGGTAGGGTGACGCATTTGGGTAAGGGGGATTGGCACCAGGGTAAGGCGAAGTGTTCGGAAACGGTTCCCCGCCAGGGTAAGGCGGATTAGGTGAAGGATACGGAGAATTATTAGGGTAAGGCGGATTGGGTCCAGGGTAAGGAGAACTACTGTTTTGTAAGTTATTTGCTGCTATTGGCTGGTTAATTATAGGTTGTGGGTAAGGATTATTAGCTGGGAACGGGGTAATTTGTGGCATTTGGTCTTTAAGGCCAGGCACGTTGTCCAGAAAGCCCACTATTGGGATCGTTCCAAATATGATTGGGCACGAATCGTCGCTGTCAGTGTGGCATCCGGAGGTTTCCACTGAAATCTGAAATAAAAAATAGTCTTCATTAGGCGACAAACAGCTTTACTAAATAGAAACATGTTAGTCGGAAGAAAATAATTTCGATTAACATGTTCACGCATTTTTTTTTCATGCTAGTTCCCGATGAGACCCAGATTGGTATAATAATGCCAAACTAGGTTCGTGCTCATCACACAAACATTGACCCTTGCGGAATTCGAACCCACCACGTCCGCTGGTTCATAAGTAAGGAGCGCTAACCACTGCGCCAAAAGTGCATTCCCCGGCCCGGGGATGTCATCACCACCAACTTCCTGACTCCGAGCTGCTTCCTAGTATTTTCAAGACGGAGAAACTTATAAACAAATTTCGGCCACCCCGGGATTCAACCCCAGGACCTCTTGGGTGGCAACTATCGAACATAACACAACACCAACGCGGCAGTCAAGGTTAACACGTTCCGGGACACTACTCCAGACACAATAGATAAATAATAATAATAATAAATAAATAAATTTATTTTCAAAAAATGCAGTTTACATTAAATAATATTTGACCGAGGACACCTTTTAAGCAAATGTCTTGCCTGTGCTAGGTGTCTACGCTCTCCCATAGCTGCTTATATTTAAGATTTCATAACTAATTGTAACACACGAAAAGGAACAATAAAAAACCAAATGGAACAAAAAAGGAAGAAAAATAACAAAAGAGTGTGCGTGCGTGCGAGTGTGTGTGTGTGTGTGTGTGTGTGTGTGTGTGTGTGTGTGTGTGTGTGTGTGTGTGTTTGTTTGTGTGTGGGATGTTGTGCTCATTTACTCCATGTGCATTAGTAAAGCCTCAGTATTCTCATAGCTCAGGGGCATTAGGAAGTTAGTGGCTTTCTTCTTACAGTCATGAAGTGTTTTGTCGTAAATACCTATAAGTTTATTCACTTTATTATATATAAAAGCTGAACGACTGTTATATTGTCTTCTACCAAACGCTGTACGAGTTGAAATAGCTGGGACAACATTTTTAATTCGCCTACTATTGTTTTTGTTAGGGAAATAAGAGGTGGTTTTGTGTTTTCTTAATAAGGTACCAAGAATATAGAGTTTCCTAACTGACATTATTTTACTGAGGTCATACACGGAGAAGGATGAAAATTTTCTGCGCTTAAATAACATAACCTTCAGTAGAGCTCGTTGAGCGCGTTCCAACTCAATCATTTTTGTTTTACCCGCTCCTCCCCATATCGGAATGCAATAGGTCAAGAGTGATTGGGCCAACGATACATAAATCTCTTTGAGAATATTCCTCGAGGATCCGTGGTCGACCCCCCACCGTCCCGGCACCACATGTCTGAGAGTCTTAAATATCCAGATCAGTTTCCTCAATCTAGAGGACACAAGTTCTATATGTGGATGCCAGGAAAGCCGCTGGTCAATCACGATTCCCAGATACTTGGTTTTATCAATTCTGTCTATTGCAGGACAGTCACATTTTTCAGGGTCAAGACTATTGCCATCACATTTGTGGATTGTAAGGTTGAACTCGAGGTCAGGTTGTGAATTATTCAAGATACTATAGCACATGTAATTGGTTTTGGTGGTATTAAGAGTCAAAAGGTTATCTCTTAACCAGTTGTGGATTAAATGAAGGCCAGTTTCAGCATTTTTCCTTACATCAGCCCAACTTTTGCCCGTGAAAACAACTGCTGTGTCGTCAGCATAGGAAAAGATTTGGGCGTTATCAACCTTTAAATTGCAGAGCTCATTAATCAGTCAGGTATCAAACGAATGCCGAGAGTCGCATAACAATGGAATTTTTATTGTGTCTCGTTTACACATACTTGAAGAGTTAATATAAATTAAAAATAGAGTAGGACCCAATACACTTCCCTGTGGGACCCCACAAAGTACAGGAGTGTCTTCACTAATATAGCGATCCAATTTTACACTCTGCGTTCGCTCAGAAAGGTAACTCTTAAATAGAGAAAGTGCAATATCCCTAATTCCAATATTTTCAAGTTTGTGAACAAGAATGGAAATAGAGACAGTATCGAACGCTTTTTTAAGGTCCAAAAATGTGGATAAACACTTGACTCCCCTATCAACTTTGTCCGTAACCAGTTGGCTCAGTGCAGCCACAGCGTCTTCTGTTGATTTACCTTGTCTAAAACCAAACTGTGATGGGGATAAAATATTGTATTTGTTTAGGTAATCCATTAATCGGCAATTCAAAAGTCTCTCAAGAATCTTTGATACTGCCGGTAATACCGAAATTGGTCTATAGTTTCCGATATCATCTCTATTCCCACTCTTGAACACAGGAGTAACGACTGACTTTTTTAGTGGGGTGGGAAATACGCCCTGCTCAAAGCATAAGTTTGCAAGGTGAGTAATTATAGGAACTATTACTTTCCTAGCTTGTTTTCAAAAAGTAATAGGAATAGGAATTTTATTGTTTTCACGCCTGTAGGCGGGCACTGTCTCGGAACGTGTTAATATCTAATCTAAGGCACTGACCTTAAACGTGTAGTGTATGTCGATAAAGGAGCAGGCGTCGAGGTTGACCACCTCCATCTCTGGCATGGCGAGCTGCACCGTCCAGTTGCGCTCCGAGTTGCCGGAGATGGGGCCCTTGCACACCTCCAGCACCGTGTCGTGCTCGTACTTCTCGTCTGGATTCTGAACCGCTTTGAATGTTGTGTCCTGTGAATGTAAAGTTAAGTAAATGATAATAAATGAAATGGTTTGACCGCTCTGCATCATTGAGATTAACCAAATTAGTCATAAAAATTAGTCCTATAAGTCGTTTATTATTGGGGTTGCCATGGAGATGCAGTGCCTCAGGCATGTTTGCGGAGGCGAGAATTGATGGCTTTGCTGCTATCATGAGAAAGCGGTACGCCTCTGCCATGGCGCGTCTACGTGGCACCTCCAACAGTATCCTGAGGGTCTTTGTGGATCGGTGGGAGTCACCACTAATACAAAAGTGGGTGGTCTCTCATACCAATTTTTAATTTGTATTTTATAAATATTTTTCATGCCATTTCTTTGTTCTACTAACCATAGTTATAAGTCTAATTGTATACTAACATTATATGGGCACTGCCTGAAATAATTGAATTGAATTGAATTATTGCATATACTGGGAGCACTTATACACGTCCAAACATAGACCCCACAAATGAGCATCCGAAATTGTCTACGATAAACAAACGTTCAATTCACAAACAGAAATACACATGTGTAGAATGTTTATTTCCATGTATCGGCGTCAAGTTTCAAGTACGTAATATAAGCGCGCCGATAAGAAGTCCATTAACATGTGTGCTGGTTGTTGTTTTGTTTTTGGTGTAGTATTTTTCTCATCTATTCATAAAAGTCAACATGGCTGAGGTCTGAGTACCGTACCGCCACAATAAGAGTTTCAAACTGAGGGTAGCGGACCTATCGGCGCAACCCACCACCGGTGGTGGGCCTATCGGCTCGAATATGTCAAATTTGCAAATTAAAACTTTATTTATGGAGTTTAGCTGTACGGTATTTAAAAACAATCATATTAATAGTTTACACAGAACACGCACGAATATAAAACAAAAGGGGAAATCGGAAAATCCCTTAAGATTGGGGAGGTTTCGCTACACTCGGTCTGGCAATCGCATTTTTGATTTTGACAGCGTTAGTTCCGACTGTTACCGTTGGCCAGAAGGACGTACGTAGTGCCATAGATACGTACGCCACAGTCCCCGTCCGGTTAAGAACAAAACGTTTGACAGATCATACCGTACGTTTTGAATGTCAAATGAATACGATTGCTTTACACAATTCCATTGCAGTTTTATTTTAGGTCTTGTAATTCGTTTTTTTTTCATTATCTATAGATGGCACTCTAGTACCTTTGGGAATATAGCAGAGGATAACTATTTTCCCCGAACATAATTAGAAAGCTTTTAAGGGCTTCATAAACCGCTTGACATCGACACGATAGCAGACGAAATACCCACTGACCTTCTTGATAGAGAACTGTATCTGCGCGATCTCCACGCTGCTCGTGTTGGTGCAGCTGACTTCGAGCGGGATGCTCTGCCCGGGACAGAAGCCGGTGACGGGCATCTTCACCACCGTGTGCGAGGAGCCGGCGCTCATGCACCAGCAACAGTACGTTTGGTCGAACTCGAACTGCCTTGGCTCCTGAAGGTGTAAAAAAAAACAATAATTACATTTTGCATGCGCCAAGATAGCGTAAGACACGGTTCAATTCCTCGTCTAACATAGTTGCTTTTTACAAGTGCAAGTTATATAACATTATTCTAAGTAAACCATACCATGACCGTGCTAGGAGCGTATTAGGAGGCCTACTACAAAAAACGAAATCCGTCAATACGATAATCGTTTTGCGGATCCGAAGCATTTCGTAGTAAGGATTCCATACTAAAAATGTTTCGGATCCAAAAAATGATAATCGTATTGACGGATTTCGTTTTTCGTAGTAGACCTCCAGACACGAAAAACAACACGATAGGCTCTACATTGCCTACACACGATAGGCTCTACACTACATACAGCGTTTTGGTTGTCTCACCGTTATATGCAGCGATAGCAAGAGCGTACTTTGCCGATGCTGACACGCTCCGTGCATGACACGCGACGGTGTTGGTCGGTGACGGAACGGTCTAGTGGAAACTGTGTCATATTTACAATGCACAGATATTTTTTTGTCTGACACATTCCTAGCACGGGAACGGTATACTATGGTGAATTAGGGTAAAACCTTCACCGTCAAGTAACAAATGTTTTAGCACAGCACAGTTACAGTGCTTTAACGCGTCGTCTGAGTCTGCGTCAGCTTATCAATGTTGCGAGATTACTCTCTCAACAATTCAACATCCTTGTCTAAAGTCGCTTATTACAACTGCAATTTATAACATGTATACTTAATATTTAGTAAGATAAAGCCGTTTTTGGACTTACCTTGCAGTTCTGATAGTTAAGATCCAGGGGTGCTATTACGCGAAGAGGGTGGGTGATCTCCTGATCAATCTTGAATGGACGATCCGCTACAGCCTTCAGCTCGTATCTGACGTGTCCATAAGAACCCTCGAAGGACGACGGACAGCTATCTGGTATTTGGAAGCTAAAAGGATACTCGTGTTTGCCGGGTTTAAGATGGTGTTCAGCTGAAAAATAAATTATCCTGATAAGGTTGGATATCTTGTTGCATAGGTTATTATGATGGGCTTTTGAGAAGCAGTTGGTAAGTACGAGTATACATTGGTATACGTCACAAGGTGACTGGTGTGAAAGGCCGATATTAAGTACAAGCGGTTCTTCGCGGCCCCACGTAAATGACGGATCTTAAAAAATATGAGCTATATTATTGCAAAGTTTTATTAAAACCCATCTCGCAGTTATTGCGTAACGGAGTAGGAAAATATCATCTTGGCAAATTAGGGAAAGGGACAGTTTTTGGGAAAGAGGCATTTTGGGGAAGGGACATTTGAGAAAGGGGCATTTCGAGAAAGTTTCTCTTTGGGAAGTGGACATTTTGGGAAAGGGACGTTTTGAAACCGAGGGACATTATGGGAATGGGAGTTTATGGGACATTATGAACCTGAACGTAACAAACATACACCCATACCTCCATCATCACAAACTTTCGCATTTATAAGTATTAATGTAGGATGATTCATAAACAAGCCTTAGTTAGTAGTAGTTTTCGCAGATTCATTACATGAATTAATGTTAATTGTGACGATACCATTTTTTTTTCAGTTTTTGTTGAACATGGCAGTTCTCTTACCGTTCTTACTGCCGACGAGATACATCTTCAGGTTTAGATACTCCTCATTAGAATCGTGGGAGACCGTATAGTGCACGGTGCGGTCGTTCTCGCGCCGACTTTTCTGCGACGTCCAGTGCACTGCGCAGAATCCTTTTATCTTCACGAATATACCTGAAATTGTGAAGAGTTTCATATACATTATCTAATTTTTAAATATCTTTTTATCTTAATGTAAATAAATGTCAAAAAATACCTATCTATGATGCATTTAGTGATATTGATCAGGGTTGATCCGCGCCTGAGAGCCTATTACGAAAAACGAAATCCATCGATACGATTTGAGAATTCGAAGTATTTTTATTATGTAATCCCTACTACAAAATGCTTGCTGGATCCGCAAAACGGTAATCATATTCGTTTTTCGTAGTAGGCCGGTTGACGAAGTTCAAACAGTTAAAAAGGCCAACCAGAGTCAATTGTCCAGGTACTTAATATCCCATTCTTCATTCTGGACTAAAATGTTTGGTAACTAAGAGTAGAAAAGAATAAAATTAACCCAGGAAATTATTAGGTAAGAACTCAAAAGATTTGAATAAAAGAAACACTTTCAAAGAACATGTCCCGAGCTTCGCAATAAAATAATTATATTGTTTATTTTATTTATTTGTTTCGGGAACTTGACTCGTAGCTACACTTGTTCGTGTCATAGTCTTCCTTTGAATGCACATGTTTCCCTTTAATTACTGGGCTAGTATTTCGTTAAATACAAAATGAACAAACCGCTTCTTGTTTCGCTCGCAAAAATGCAATTTGCAAAATCGACGTAACTCCATTTTGGAAACTTTTAGAAGAATTAATGTAATAAATAGTCTGAACCTCGCGTCGCGTTTATGGTATCCATGACCTTGGCTGTGAGTAGTATAGATATAATATACCTA
Source organism: Pyrausta aurata (assembly GCA_963584085.1). Taxonomy (NCBI): domain Eukaryota; kingdom Metazoa; phylum Arthropoda; class Insecta; order Lepidoptera; family Crambidae; genus Pyrausta; species Pyrausta aurata. The sequence goes on along the minus strand of OY757268.1, from coordinate 1,389,145 downwards.
GCTACTATGAAATGAATGTCGGATCCATTGTGCTGTGACGCGCTTGGCTTTAATTTGTTAATTGCCCAAAAACCAATGTGGTTTGAGTAATCTCGTATGTGATAAAATGTAACGGTTCGTTTTAGGGTTCCGTAGCCGAAACGCAAGTTTCGTTAAGTCTGTCTGTCTGCTCGTCTGTATGTCACTGTTGTAACTGTTTATATTCTTAGGTTGTAACTTGGTAGGTAGGTGTATCCCGTTAACCGCTTTACGATTCTTATACAAAAATATTGTCATTTATAGGTGGCCTCTTGACCCCTTATTCAGTTAAAGTTGGCACGGAAATAATTCAATGCCCGAGTCAAATAAAATAAATCAATCGTACCATGATCCGTGAAGGAAGAAAGGAAGTACCTATCCTCATCTCTTTAACATATTCGTAACAAAAGCGCAAATAATGCACGGATAATATTTCTTCGGCAGTTTATCGCAACAAAGAGCGGTCTGAAGGTTGTTGGGCAGCACCGCTATAAATAAAATTGAATGCGAAACTCGTATTCGTTTGTAGTCTCCGAATGTATCGTGCTTTTAGGGCCTCGCGTCAGTGTAGGCAGGTCATTTAAACTTGCTGAGTATGTCTTACCAATTTTAGATTCTATTGGTGAGAATGTGAGATAGACTTATATTTAGGTACGTTTTCAACGGCAACCAGCAATTTTTAGGGTTCCGTAGCCGAATGGCAAAAAACGGAACCCTTATAGTTTCGTCAAGTCTGTCTGTCTGTCTGTCTGTCCGTCCGTATGTCACAGACACTTTATTCAAAAACTATAAGCATCACACCGCTGAAACTTGGTAGGTAGGTGTATCCTCTTTACCGCTTTCCGATTCAGGTACAAAAATTTTGAAAAAATGATATTATAGGGGGGACTACCATACATGAAACAAAAACCAAAAAATTTTTTTTTACTCCAACCCATACGTGTAGCGTGTCTATAGATAGGTCTTTCAAAATAACATTGAGGTTCCTAAAACCATTTTTTCTAAAAGTCTAATGTTTGAGATATTGACGCTTCCAAAGTGGTAAAATGGGCGTCCCCCCCATCAAACTTTTTAACTAAGGAAGTGAAAATTTTGAAAAAAAATATGTAATGTAGATCTTAACATAAACTTTCAACGAAAATTGGTTTGAGCGAAATCGAACTAGCAGTTTTTGAGATATAGTACATTTTTATCAACCGCAAATATAACTTTGTCTTTCATACAAACACTATGAAAAACAAAGTTATATTTGCGGTCAACAAAATATTGTGGTATTTTGGCTAAGTTGAAGTAAGAATCCCTAATTCAGTTAAAGTTGGCACGGAACCCTCAGTGCGCGAGTCTGACTCGCACTTGGCCGGTTTTATCATTGCCTATGAATGCACCAGAGCAATCATGCAGATAGTCTTATTATCGCTTAAAAGACAAGAAGATAAATAATGCATTATTCGAACCTCAGATACAGAAATGGTGAAAAACAATAGTTGGCTGAACTAAAACCACAGCATAGCTGGAAAATAATAAGTATTGTGTGTCAGCCAGCAGTATGATAAATAAGTAATTACCTTGTCATCTATACATCCATCCTCACAAACTTTTGCATTTATAATATTAGTAGAATGTAGGAATAAATTGAATGATAGTTAAGTATCCACCTATTTAATGATTTACAAACTACTACCGGGTCCCACTGTAACATAATATGACAAGTTTATAAAAATAAATCAATATCCAGTACATCAGGTTGCAGGCCTAAGTGGGAAATCAATTACAAAAAAATTAAAGTTTTACAATAAAGTCCATGACAGCATATATCTATCTTAAACATAATGGTTTACTCACTACAGACTTTTTTATGTTCAAAGGTGTTTTGCACACGGGTATTTAATCTTATTAAAATATGTACATTCATCATCACAAGTATTTCTTTTTGAACAAAAGTTACCCTATACATCATTTGATTTAAAATCTTAGAAGCTATTACAGTTTTGAAATAACTCCGCACCAAAATAATGCTTACAGCTTAGGTACAACACATGCTTGCACTATCTGCTATGGTTGCTGGCCTTTTAATTACAATGAAAATATGTGTTTTGCATTGAAATACATTACGGGAAATCTTCAAAATGCGCTTGTAATTAATAAATAAAATAAGATATAAATAATAGATTGTGACTGTGATGTTGAAAAAATGATACAAAATAAATGTAGTAGGTATAAGTTAAACAAGCTATCTTATATATTAATTTATTGTAATTTTTAGACAGTATACAAGACGTATACTTGACATTAAAGTAAAAGTACAAAGGAAATTTTGCTATACCTATAAAAAAATATGAAAAAAATATATTTGTTCACGCTTTGAATGGAAACTCGGCTTTGGAGCCTCGCGAGCGTACTCTATTATGGCACTCTAAACAAACGTAAGTAAGGGTAGTAAAAGTTGGTAGGTAGTAGGAGTTTTGGAACTGATATTAAAACTAAATAACATCAATGCATTTTAGTATACTGACCTCGAACTGTTTTTACTTTGCTCAACTCAAACACAACACGACCGTTAACATTTTGGCCAGAATAATAAGCGCCGGTGGGGCTATCCAACATGATTTGACCTTCTTCGAACCCCATCACGGTAACTTTACCGTTTTGATTAGCTAAATTAAATCAATCGTAAAATCATGCAGCGCGGCGGTACAGTGCGATCTTCTGGCTTCTACCACTGATAATGTATTTTGCCAAAACCAAACCAACCACTGACTGACTGAGCAAGTAATAATCACTAACATTGAGTAATCACTACGATCTCACTAGCTATAACTTCTAGACTGCTGACTACTGACTCTAATTTTTAAAATCAGATAGACAAAAACAGAGTAATAGTAGTTCAATGGACAAAAATGACATTGGTGGGTGGCCACTTTTTCTTAATTTAAAAATAGTGTTGGTCCTTAATAATCGTAAGTTTCAGTTTCATTCAATTATTGTTTATAATCGATTTTTAATTGTTCAAATAAAATCTGTTAATAAAGATAATAGAAAGTCAAAATAAATAAGATTAGACCATACAAGAATATTGCTATTGCAAGAGAAACCTAGATTTTTCTACTCCTTACAAAAACTGTTTTATGTATTACGTTTATTTGAAGATTTATGTAACGTTTAACATGTATAATTTATCCTAATTAGTAAAATCACCACAAGCTCAATTAATCGCGTACATACTTACTAATTGAATTGTTACAACACTATGTTACAACACTATGGGGTACGCTAGCAACATTAAAAAATGAAAAGTTCGATTGAAGCTGTCATTCTGGTCTATCTAATTTAAAATCAGCTAAAACGGTGACAGTCGCGACCGGTTGTTTAAGGTGAACGCACACTTATACGAGCCGAACGCACCGAACGAATCGAAGTCAAGGAGGCCTCGCACACATATCCGAACCGGACGAATCGACCGCGCCGTAAGAATCGACCGCGAATATAGATGGGCGCTTACCCGGATATAAACCCAGCCACTGGATAAATATCCAATCCACGCTATTTTAACCCACCCGATTCCAATTGATACCGGGTATAAATTAAAGCCTGTTTATAAAAATTAAATGAAATATTTTTATTGAAGTTTGTCACTTTTATGGTGCGATTCAATTTCTTTTCAAGTAGTTTATAATACTGAACTATAAAAATGGTATATTTTTATTTAAATCCAGTATAAACTGTCATTTAGTTGCAAATACAGTGCGTACCTGCATTTTGGCAATTCCAAAGGGCAAGAAGGAGACTGTGTAAGGTTAAACAGTTTTATAGGACAAAATTTTATTCAGTGCAGTACATTATGCATATTTGTATATTTAAGAATTAAGTACGAACTAATTTTATAAATATATACATATAATGTGGTTGAAACTTAAGAAAGCTTATCGACAACATTTACTGCAATAATACAGCCTAACGTATCGATGTGTAAACCATAAATCGTTTTACGAAAGGTCACGTCAACTACTAGTTATTCTGAAAATACTACGAGAGTATATAACACATTAAAAAGAAAATGAAGTGCTCAGTAAATTCATTACTTGTCAGTCTACAATCACACAATGGCCATAGTCAATCATACAAGCTATAAGTATGCAAACAAAAACAATACCTTTACAACCCTTCCCTTTATCTTTTTATCTACCTGTGGTTACTAATCTGTGGATTGCCACGTGCGCAGTTCTATCGCCGTTGGCTAAAACTTGCCAGTTTTGAATGTAATGTCACTGCGCGTAGTGTCTTTGTTATAACTATTTTTACAACACCACGACCGACGACGGATTTAAGGTAGTTCTGTCAAACATTGAGTTACAAATCTTACAAAAATCGCGTACTGTGCATTTATTGTTATGTAATACTTATAATACAAGAATGCTTAAGCAATTAAGGAATGATATGTGTGTTAAACGTGCTCAAAATATATTAAACTCAAATACTGATGCAAAACAAAAAAAATACGACGAGATGCAGATTTACATTGAGTGCTGTCACCGCTACAAAGTACCCTATCATCAAGTGTAATATTGCAAAGTTGAATAACTCCTTTTGTGTCTGTCCTTTTGTAAGTTATACTCATTAAAAAAAAACGGTTGGTCATACTACTCAACATTATCCGATTATGTTGAAACGAATATAATTTATGATTTTAAGTGAATATGATGACTGACTGTATAGCATAAACGATATTTCTAATCATATTGTAGGTCTGGGTATTCATACACAGCCAACTGATACTCAAAACAGTGAGTATTCAACGTAAATTTAATAAATACCCAGCATTCTTAATAAACACCTAGGTAAATTAGGTAAAAATCAATTTTTACCTACCGGGTGGGAATAAATTGGATAAATATCCACTGGATTTTTACCCACCCGCCCATCTATAACCGCGAATGTTGTCTCATGAGATAGCGCTATGAGTGACAGCTATAATTTACCCAGGTGTTTATTAAGAATGCTGGGTATTTATTAAATTTACGTTGAATATTCATTGTTTTGAGTATCATTTGGCTGTGTATGAATACTTAGACCTACAATATGATTAGAAATATCGTTTATGCTATACAGTCAGTCATCATATTCACTTAAAATCATAAATTATACTATTCGTTTCAACATAATCGGATAATGTTGAGTAGTGTGAACAACCGTTTTTTTTTAAATGAGTTTAACTTACAAAAAGACATAGACAAAAGGAGTTATCTCAACTTTGCAATATTTCACTTGATGACTTGGTAGCGGTGACAGCACTCAATGTAAATCTGCATCTCGTCGTATTTTTTTTGTTTTACATCAGTATTTGAATTTATTATATTTTGAGCACGTTTAACACTTTGACATATCTTTCCTTCTTTGCTAAAGCATTCTTGTATTATAAGTATTACATAACAATAAATGCACTCTACGCGATTTTTGTAAGATTTATAACTCAATGTTTGACAGTACTACCTTAAATCCGTCGTCGGTCGAGAAGTTGTAAAAATAGTTATTACAAAGACTACGCGCAGAGACATTACACTCAAATAGCCAACGGCGATAGAACTGCGCACGTGGCAATCCCAGGTAGATAAAAAGATAAAGGGAAGTGTTGCTTTCTTAAATTTCAACCACATTATATGTGTATATTTATTAAATTAGTTCGTACTTAATTCTTAGATCAACAAATACGCATAATGTACTGCATGCACTGAATAAAATTTTCTCCTGTAAAACTGTTTAACCTTACACAGTCTCCCTCTTCCCCTTTGGGATTGCCAAAATGCAAGTACGCACTGTATTTGCAACAAAATGACAGTTTTTATGGGATTTAAATAAAAATATACCATTTTTATAGATCAGTATTGTAAACTACTTAAAAAGAAATTGAATCACACCATAAAACTGACAAACTTCAATAAAAATATTTCATAATTTTTTTTAAAACAGGCTTTAATTTATACCCGGTATCAATTGGAATCGGGTGGGTTAAAATAGCGTGGATTGGATATTTATCCAGTGGCTGGGTTTATATCCGGGTAGGCGCCCATCTATAGTGACAGCTAAAGGTGGGAGTGAGAAGGAAGATGTCCCGGCGAGTCGTCCGAGTCGTCCGCATTATCCGTGCCGAATCAGATGACGTCATCCGAATATGTCTGGGATTCCTTGGGTTCCTCTAGATTCGGATGATTCGGCGCGGAGAAGTGTGCAAGGTTTCATGAGATTTCATATAAAGAATTCAAAAATTCGGTTCGTTCGGCGCGTTTGGCTCGGATAAGTGTGCGTTCACCTTTAGTATAATTCCTCCCTTCCCTCCCCCTGGCAGCAGTTGGCAGCTCTGCTCTTTCCTCAGTCAGTAAGTCAGTCTTCCGATGTCAGTAAGTACTCAGTCAGTCACAGTCAGTCTGTTCGTTTCGTTCAGTTCGTTCATCAGTCAGTTGTCAAATTGAGAGTCGCTTCGGCACGTCGCGTTTGTTCGATTTCTTGATTTTCCGCGCGTTTCCGCGTGCTGTAATGTTCTAAATTTTTTTTTTTATAAATATTCACCTAAGCCGAGCAGCATGCTAAACACTCACACAGTTTTAATTCTAATAATTACCGGTCTGTGGTGCACTGACTATTTACACCGCATGGTCTCATGTCAACAACCAACTGTTGGGATTTATGCTGGCGTTTCGAATTAAAATCGCCTCGTTTGAGTGGAATATGAACATTTTGCTGACTTAAAAATTTACTGTGCTAGTGTTTTTCTAAATATACAATGAGTTCCCCACAAAAAGATATCGAATTGAGTCCAGTAAAGGCGGACACAGCGCCGAAGCCGCCTGAGCCCGAAACCCTTAATGTACCAGTAAATGATGAAGAGGATGTGATTATTGGTAGATTTAGAAAGATAAGCTCTGCTAAGTCTATGGCAGCGACTAACGGGAACATCCAGTACCCTTCTGAAGTGATTCCTAAGACTGATGATGTTGAATCAGGGTTGCATTTCAAGAGCAAGGAAGCGGGAGAGAAAGACCGGCTTTTGGGAGATCTTGTGTCGAACGGTGGAGTCGTAATTCAGCCAGCTAAAACTCCGATGACGAAGAGCAGTTTTAGAGATGTGGAGAAACCTTCTCGGTTCAAGGACCAACCCTCAACTACTAGATTCCAGGTGAGAATTAAGTTTTACAAACACACTTTCAAAAAAATCCACTGGGATTTTTTTGAAAGGAACCAGACAACAATTATGACTGCATAATTGGACGTAGTTCTATAGAAACGTTTCAACCCACACCTTGGTCGAAATTGAGTTATTATACTCAGGCCACCTATCTGGGTACCTTCTATCTAATAGTAAAGACACTGAATTAAAACAGGCTATATTTTATGAAATATGAGCATGCTTAAAATCGGAAAATGATTCAAAAACAAACTTAACCAACAAAATAACGTGCTATGACGCATGAAACGTTTTGTTGAAAATGATTTATTCAAAAAAGTTTCTAATAATGATTCAATATAAATTGAAACATTTCTCAAAAATACTCGATTTGTTTCACATGGTATTTACAACGTTTCATGCTTTTTTGGTTGTTTCACTTGAAACTGATATCAATAAATATAAACGATTCAAAACATATGTTCCTCCTACAAAAGTAAAAATAAAAGTAATTTTAAATGATTCACATTGCTGTGAAACATTCAACAATAAATATTAAGCATTTCATTATACTGTTCTTAGTATAATTAAATGAATTTTAGTAGGATTTTCACGTTATCAAATTATTTGATAGTCAAAATAAAAATATCATTAACTAGAAAATCAATGTTTTTAGGACATAAAACAATCGTACAATCCTCTTAATGATTATTACTATTTAATACCTATAAAATAATTTGTTTTTAATTTTAAATAATTTACACGTCGTTGGTGTTAGGCTTACAGAGGTTAATTTTTTTGTTATTTTATTTTTCATCTTATTAGTTATAAAAACCGGCCAAGTGCGAGTCGGACTCGCGCATGAAGGGTTCCGTATCTACTAAGTATTTGAGCACTTTTTTTGCCTGTGTATGTCCTGTAAAACATTATTAAGATTGCCTTTTAAGGTTTTGATTCCCTTAAAATATCAAAATATCCATAATTATGAGACAAAACTGGTTATATATTCTGATGGCGCCGATGTACAGTTTTGTTTCTTTACAGCTAAAAAAGACAATTAATATCAATATTTCACTACAATTACAGTTTCATATCTTAACGCGTTAGGGAGGTAAATGTTTTTTACGCAAAAATTTACATGGAAATGATTTGCTTTAAGTTTATAGACTACAACTCCGTAATTTGTTTAGTACTTATCATAGCCGTGATAGTTTTCCTTCTATATTCATCCATCATATTGATAGTGCTGTGAATTTTTCACGTATCTTCCTACTACCGTTTAGTTGGGAGAGAGTGGGGACATAGGACTCTTAACAAAAATTTGCCAAATTTTAAAACTAAATGTTACGGAAACAGGCCACTTTATCGAAAAGTGATGATAGAAAACTCATAATCATTTTAACAGACCTCTTTAACGATACCCCACACGATGTTTTTGGCAAGAGAAAAAAAATCATTCTCACGTTACGTTACATGTATTAGAGGTACCCAGAGAAAAATATTAAAAAAAATTGTATTTTACCACTTTGGCGAAGAGATTAGAATATACACTCATGCCGAATGACAGTTCTCTACCACCTCAGGTCTCTGCGCTTGACTGTAGACAGACGGGTATAGCAAAACTATAAGGGTTCCATGTTGGACTACGGAACCCTAAAACGAATAATCATATTTTGTTTTCCATACAATGATTATAAATAATTGCAATTTGGTTCTTGTTTATTTCTTGAAAAGGGGCCTTTTTTTTACAGATTATCGGGATGAAACGTTTTATAGAATAATATTCGAGACACTTCCATACAAAAGTGAAACGTTTCAAGTGCTTTTTTAAGCAAAAATGTATAATTTATATTTTAAATCAGTAAAATGAAGTATACAGAAAAATCACAATTTTTTGTTGATTTTAAATATGTAAAACACTCTACTATAATATAAAAGACAAAAAAAGAATACCATGAAAACACAAAAACTTAAATATCTCAGTTTCACCTCAGTGTGGGTTGAAACGTTTCTATAGAACTACGTCCAATTGTTGTCTGGTTCTTCGTAACACAAGGAAGAAAATTCCTTACCACAAAACCAGACAATTTAGTGTGTTGTCTGGCGCATTTTTGGGGTTCCATAGCCAAATGGCAAAAAACGGAACCCTTATAGTTTTGTCTAGTCTGTCTGTCTTTTTTGTGTCTATCTGTGCATGTGCAATAAAATTGTTTGATAGTGTCAATAATTTATTTATACACCGGGTATTTACTTAATAATATTTAACAATTATATTGCACTTTGTATATCTGCACTGCATTGCTTTTCATTACATAAGTGCTAAGTTTAATATAACATATTTGGTTTGATGGGTAATCCATTTTTCTCTACAAAAAAGGGACAATTTAATTGTAGTATCAGAATTACACTGGCACATGAAGTAATTTTTCATTGTATATTTTTCCATTATTTTATTACAGTATAACTACAGTTTCCACACACTCGGATTGTGATCTCATTGTCCATAAAACAAGAGGAAGAGTATACAAAGCTCTACTATACACTGTCCACATGTTAGATCATCTGATAAATAATGCGACAATGGGTACTTCTGTTGTCTCTTGTCTAAACATAATTAACCTTGCCATGTTTAATTTTAGATTTGCATTCACATGTGGTGGTGATTAATTATTTGATAATTGATAATCAAGTCTTAATAATATAAATTGCACTTGTAAAAAGCAACTGTGACTCTGTGACAGACGAGGAATCGAACCCTGTGTCTTACGCTATCCGGGCATATGCCTATAGCTTATGATACGGGGCTCGATTCCTCGTCTGTCACAGAGTCATAGTAGCTTTTTGCAAGTGCAATTTATATTATTAAGTTTGTATAGTGACAAAACACTTTAAAAACAAAAAACCGGTTAAGTGCGTGTCGGACCCGCGCACTGAGGGTTCCGTGCCACCCTTAACTGAATTCAGGGTCCACTTACTGTCACTAAACGTAAAACATCACAATATATTGCGACAGCAAAAATAACTTTGTTTTTCATAGTGTTTGTATGAAAAACAAAGTTATATTTGCGGTTGATAAAAATGTGCAATATCTCAAAAACTACTTGTTCGATCTCCTTCAAACCAATTTTCGTTGCAAGTTTTTGTTGAGATCTACATCATATATTTTTTTCAAAATTTTCAGTTTCTTAGTTCAAAAGTTAGATGGGGGGGGGGACGCCCATTTTACCACTTTGGAAGCGTCTATATCTCAAACCTTACACTTTTAGAAAAAATTGTTTTAGAAACCTCGACATCATTTTCAAAGACCTATCCATAGACACCACACATGCATAGGTTTGAGTAAAAAAAAATTTTTAGGTTTTAGTTTCATGTATGGGAGCCCCCCCTTAAGTATAATTTTTTCTTACTTTTTGTATCTGAATCGGAAAGCGGTGAACAAGATACACCTACCTACCAAGTTTCAGGTGTGAGATGCTAATAGTTTCAGAATAAAGTGGCTGTGACATACGGACGGACAGACAGACAGACAGACAGACAGACAGACAGACAGACAGACAGACAGACAGACAGACAGACAGACAGACAGACTGACAGACAGACTTGACGAAACTATAAGGGTTCCGTTTTTTGCCATACGGCTACGGAACCCTAAAAATCAACTATGATAATAATCAATTCCTCAAAACACAAGAGTGCAAATGCAAATTACTAAAAAGATAAATTGTGCATTCTTGAGTCAGTAAACAATATTATTTACAGTGACTCAGTATGAATAGAAGGAATATTCTATGAGTATGTTTATAAACTCACTGGCAAACTCTTATTCGAAAATTCTATGCATTCACACAGTGAATATTCAAATCTGTGCTGTGATCCGATTTTGATCATCATTTATGCAATTTTTGGTTTCATATTTCATCTTTTAATCATTTATGCAGTTTGAATATTTAAAATATCTATAAAGCACCATGTTTTCTTGCATATACTCAGTGTAAATGCTTCCCTGCTTTATTCGAGAAATCCTTGTCCTGTGGTATACGTGTAATGCCGTCTGAACGTGATCCATTGTGATGATTAAAGGTGCACTATTGAAAATTGAAAAATGCGCGTCTTCATTGATTCTGGTTAGTTTCAGTTCAAGTTGGTTAGTCCCCTTACGACATCAGATCGGAAGTCTTATCAGTGTTCTTTGCTGCTGATATATGATTCATGACTTCTCTATCTAAAAGATGAGAACCACTGCTCTGTAACTGCCATACTGTCCTAATGTAACTGTATTATACTCGCTCGACATGAATGGCGTTAATACTTGTATTTTTTGTTTAATCCCAAACACATTGCTACTCTACAGGGTGAATTTGAAATCAGTCGACAAAATTTAAGAGGATGTTCCATCAATAGTATTGATAAAGAAATAAAAATATTAGCGTGAACGGAGCAGTACATTAAAAACAAAACAATATGCTATTATACATTTTGGCCAACACGTTTTGTACGCAACTGTACAGACGGAAAGTCGCGAGTTGCGGCCGAGAGACGAAGCATACCTACAGTTTTACGCCCCGTAGGTATTCGTATTCGTATTACGCGGGCTTTTTGACAACGTGTTTTATGAATAAAATTTACAAAAGAAAAATAAAAACATCTATCAAAATTAACTTACCAGAGCTACGTGTATGGATTCGCACGAAAAGAAAGCCGTATCTGTCGATAAAGGTGCTGTGGGTAAACTGGCCCTCTACCCCTAGCCTTTTGGTCAAAATCGAGTAAGTTCTGCGTAGCACTGAATATTCGTTCCTCGTATGGGAGTTGAGTGGCTGGATGCATAATCTGACGAAAACGTTTGACATTTGTCTGTGAGTACACACTAACCATAAAAAAGCTCGCGGTTAGAGTACGACATAATGACGAATCATGCACTATCACTTCACTGCAATCCAACGAAGGTCACTGCGATCTCAACAAACTTATAGCAAATTCGCCTAATTAGGTCACGGTCGCGCGGCAACTGAACGGATTTTTTCTGTTTACGGGGGACGCCCCGGGGCGCGCGGCGGGATCAAAGACCTAGCGTGTGGGTAGGGCGAATCTTACGCACCGTACGCTTTATGCGATTGAGATAAAGATTATATTTGCTTAGCACTATCCCGCTTCATAGAGATATTGTTAGTATAAACATGCCATTTATTGCAATGCGACGCTTGTGAACAAAAGTGCTTAGCACGTATAATGTAATATTTTATGAGTGTTACTTTGTAAGCTTGATTTTGGTTGTTTTTAATTTGTATTATGCTTATTTATGGACTTTAAGTCTGGCTAGTGCAAAAACACTATGACAGGTTCAACACTTACGATTTTTCATTTGATTTCACAAAATGCAAAAGTATCCGTAATACAACCTACCCTTAAAGTTTGTCGATTGTTTTCGGGGTCAGCCTGTATTTTAATTCTAAAGTCTTCCACCTGTCTCGTTAGTGTAGCGGTTAGTTCGCTAGTACCAAAGAAATCCCGGGTTTCAATCGGTTCGGAAACAGCTCGGAGTCAGGAAGTTGGTTGTGATGACACCCTTGGGCCTCGGTCCTGCGCCTGATCTCTCATCGGTAATGTCAGACTGTCGTCTCGCCGAATTAATGAGAGTGAAGGAACAGAGAGTGCACTTATGTATTGCGCACACATCTGGGCACTACGATATCTCCTGCGTACCTTGCCTATCTCTGTTGAGAGGAGCTGCCATTACAGTAGGATAATATTATCATTTTCCTACTAAAGTCTGCCCTACTAACTCCAGCAATCTATGCTTGAATCTAACATATTATGAGACCTTTCTAAGTTTCGCATCTTGTGGTCTACGTCAACCTTTTGTGATTTGTATTCCGTATTTAATGATAAACTGAACTAAAATAAATATGTTGATTTAGGGCTTTCCTTACTCCTTTCTCGAGAGAAAATTATGTCAAATATTTTGGCGAGTTTTCGGGCCTTTTTCTAGCGTCACTTCATCGTATCATCAACCTACTTATTTCTATGCTTTGATCAACCTACTAAAAGTTTTATGTGATGAGCATCCATCTTAAGAGCGTTCGTATGTGTATGTGTGTGTGTTTGTGCTGCCCCTTTACCAATGAATGTTTTTCTTCTTTTCTTTCTAAATATGCCATCTCATTGATTGATACACTTTAATCTTGAAACTTGTCTTGTAAGAATCTCTCTCAATGGACACGAGTCTAGCCGAGCGGTCTAGGTCAGAGGCGCCTACTTGGTTGCTCCAATAAATCATAATAGCGGCAAATTGGATAAGTGCATGGGCGGCGGTGACTTCCTATAGCCTCGCCTGACGTCTTAGGGACCGAACGCCACCCCTTGGGCTTATTCATTATGATCATCTGGTTACTACGTGATTATCCTGTTGTTATCTATTTCGAAAGTATCCAACACGGGTTTTTGGGTGGAAGCAAAAGGTTTACCTGAAAAGCCCTTTGGTTACATAAGCTTAGCTATATTTAATTTACAAGCTTACATATACAGATACAGAATTTTGTGGAAAACTCATATTCACCTTACACCGTAAACTACAGTTTATCTGTTTTTTTATTTCCATAACCAGAACATAAATGATAGTAATTTTAGGTAGAATGATACTAATGTTCATTTCATGGCGGTGACTTCTTAAAAAATATTCGCAGTCGTCTGTTAAAGAAAAAACATTTTCATCAAACATGCTCATCTGTACTTTCCATTATTTTCCATCAGCCTAGATATACAGGGTGATACCTATCTATCTTCTTGGATAATACGAAGTCTTACTTTGTCTGAACGAAACTTTGTCTGAACGATCTACACCACAGCTAGTGCTAGTGTATTTTATCACATCTTCTATCTAATGATGAGTCATGGGGCATCTTACCTCTTTGCCTGTAATCCTGTGTATACGTCGAGTATATATTTGAATGTTTATTTAAACTGGGTCTATTTGCACATGAAAATCTTTGGCTAACCTTGTTTGTGTATGGAAATCAAGAGATAACGTAAGTTATCTTGGGCTTAGTAAAACCGGATTTATCAGTTTTCCCTCCATAAGAAAGTAGTTCTCTCGCGTTATGAATGATAACACCGATGACCTTTGACCATCGTTTTCATCTTCTATACTAATATTATAAAGCTGAAGAGTTTGTTTGTTTGTTTGTTTGTTTGAACGCGCTAATCTCCGAAACTACTGGTTCGAATTGAATAATTCTTTTTGTGTTGGATAGTCCAGTTATCGAGGAAGGCTATAGGCTATATTACATCACGCTACGACTAAAAGGAGCAAAGATATAGTGGTAAATGTGTAAAAAACGGGAGAAAAAAGTCACTATTCCACGCGGACGAAGTCGCGGGCAAAAGCTAGTATTAAGATATTGTTAATGTTTTAAATTATCGTAATTATCGTATAAAGAGGCGAGAGGCTATCTCTTCTTGAGATTATAGGTACTGTTTTAATAATACCGGCACGGTACAGATTAGCAAAGATACAATTAACATCTTACCTCAAATCCGTGCCTTAAACATAATGGATCAGTGATTAGTCGTTAGTCCTTCGTCGTATGCTCTGACGTAGATTTTTTTTACAGTCAAATTAAAGAGCAAAGACCTTGTAGGTGAAGTTTTTTCCATGAAATCTCTACATTAGGGAAGAGAGAGTGTTTTTTTCCCTCCCTTTCTTGCCTGCCTGCCACACGAATCCAATTCCTACTCTTCCTTCCAACTTATGTACATTGTACCTAAATGACTAGATACAAATCATCTGGAAGAAATTCAATTTGGCCGAACTAATAACACAAGGACTTCCTGCCGGGTTAAATATCTTAGATGGCATCCAACATATTCATAATCATTACTCATTTACATGGATGCCAAATATATTAGTCGTCGGAAGCTTTGATGATAAATGACGAGAAATGTGTAACATTCAAAACATATTTCAAATAAATGAATCATCTTTATCTATTTTACAACAGAGCACTACGATATCTGGCTATTATAATTCTAGAAACACATAACACATAAATGGCACTTCATTATTTTACGAAGTCCGGAGGAAAGGTAGTTTAGAAGTTCTAAGTTCGAGCTCGGTTTTACAAACATGAAATATTTTTATTCTTCAGGAATTTATAGCTTTTGTTGCTAAAGTAAACACCATTGTCTGGCAAACTACGTCGTGACTTGAAATTGTGTTTATCTTCGGCTTCGGTAACTATGTAAACGAAGGACTACGAACACAAAATTTAATATTGCGACGAAAAAGTATTTTACTTATCATGTATATCTGAAACTATGCGTCATAGCGACATGAAATCTGATAAGATTTCTTCTTCTTCTTTTATTTAATGGCGACGAATCAGATAATGATAAGATTTGCTGCAAGCAAAATAAAAGCTACTAAGATTTGCTACAAGCTTTACTCCGTCAAGTTTTGAACCGACTTTAAAAAAAAAGTTTTTGATATCTTCTTGCCAACGGATGACACTGACAGGGGGGCGCTAGCATTCAAAAATGTAGCCAGAGCAAGAAAATCTACCTTGATTCAGGGAGTTTAGGAAGCTGTTTTACGAATATTTTTTACCCAAATATGGCAAAGTCAAAGAAAAGATTTCTTGAATGGAAATGTCGTTAAAGACATTTTCTACCATAAGAGGCATATCATGTATGTTCCGCTGTTTTACACGCTAATCAATTGTATTAACAATAAAAACTATTGAAAATTAATATGTTTAGAGCTACGCAGCTAGGGTATTTAAAAACAATAATTTTAATAGTTTTAATAGTTTACACAGAATACGTACGAAAATAAAACAAAAGGGAAAATCGGAAAATCTCTTGTAAGATTGGGGAGACTTCACAACACTCGATCTGGCAACCGCTTTTTTGAATTTGACAGCGTTAGTTCCGACTGTCACCGTTGGCCAGAAGATCCATGTCGCACTTTACGAAGTCAAAAGTCGTGTTCCTTGAAATTCCCTCTAAGCTTTAACAACTCTTCATTGCCTGACCTACATGTTCAAGATTACACGAATGCAATAGTAGACAATTAACTACCTACTTGCTCGCAAGAGTAAGTGGTCTTCGGGAATTATAGTCTCCAGTTCCTATTTACTGGTCTAAATATCTTAATCTGTGGTCAGGTAACATACATTGTTTTTTTTATTACCTATATCTCTATCTGGCCTTTACACAGCAGTCGGTTGCTTACAGGCTTACTTAACTTCCATTAGGAAGCAAGTACAAGCAAATACAATTTGGAGTATTAAGATCTTTCTCTTCCTATAATGATAATGCGTTTGTTAACGAATAAGTACAATAATTTTAAATATTTTCAATTTCTGTTAAAATTTCAAACATCATGTACAGTCGTTGTGGTGGGACCCGCGACGATTACTTCAAAGGCTTCCTACAACATTTTTAAGTGCAATTAAAGTTAGTGTCTTATCTGTCTGGTTGGCTAGATGCATCAAAAGTGCGTCAACTAACAGTACTGTCTGCAACTGTCTGCCATCATTCTTAACATAATAATAAACCTCTTACTCAATACCTTTTAATCGAATGTAATGTTCTGAATATAAAAAAAATGGGTTGCACCATTTGAAAACGACGTCACCGTGCTTCATGCTTTCTGCATTCATAATTTGTACGAACTTCCTCTGACGCATAGGCCTCCAACTTCCTCGGCCTTTGTCACTCGAACGGGCCTGCGATTAAGACCAGTGCACCGATTTAAAAGACACATCCTCATAAAGGTACACATAAAAATAACCACTCCAGTCCGATCCAGTTCTGGAGACTATATTTAGCGCAAGTTAAACGAGGCGATGCGATTTAAACCGTAATTTGTTGGGAAAACAGAACATTTTGCAATACTGCGCTATCATTGGGTAAGTGGATTACCCAAGACTTAGATGAGGCGACGACCTCTGCCGTTTTGATAGGATATTTATTTATTTTGAAACATTATTTTATTTTAAGAAAATGGCGGTGGAATTTAGTAGGCGACTGTCTACTACTGTGCCGTATAAGAATATAATCGTGTATCTTTCAACGAATTGTTAGATTTAATATTGTAGAGTCTTCATCCTAACTCAACTTAAACTGCTATCATATCTATTATATTACTGACAAATCTTGGTATTTAATCCAGACCTAAAATCCTGAACTAAAGTACAAATGAACTGCCTTTGTACGTACAAGTTGTGAAGCAATGTAGTAACAGTAACATAAATATTTCCCATATACATATGGCTGCCTTAAAAATATTAAAAATGTTTCCTTTGTAATTTATTTAGGCTACACAAACATTCCGTTAAACGCTTTCACAACAAACCTGCGCATACGCAAGTAGCCGTAGCAATTAGGTGCGCTCAATCGAAAAAAGCGCTAGCATGCAAGCTAAACGGTGGACGCTCGTTGAACGATTGCTGAATACTTGCTGAGGGACAGAGTTATGCCATTTATCAGAATTTTATAAACAAAATTTCGGGACTATCACATATTCTGCTAATGCCAAAATTGCTAAGGACCATTGGTTAAGGTATTTTTTCTTCAAATCACACACAATCGTAAATATTCAACCGCAGGTATCGTAACTTTAATAGTCCCCCTAGCCGATTTCGACAACGGTGACCAGTCACAATGACTAACCGACTGCGCGGGACATATTATAGTGCACAAGTGTGTGCGCAAACACAGGTGCACTCTCTATTCCTTTCACTCTCATAGCCCGATGGGACAGCAATCTGACACGACCGGAGAGATATCAGGCGCAGGACCAACGGCTTTACGTGCTTTCCGAGGCACGGATCGTAACTTTACCATTACTATCTATGAAGAAATTGGGCCTTAGCCACGGGTCAGCGTTCGTCAGCGCTGCGTAGCGAGCACTTACTTCGACTCTTCATCCATACCCATTGTTTTAAATCCCAACCGCTTACCCGTTGATGTCTCATTGTGCAAATGATGGAGATGATTGCATATAAAATAAGTACTACAATACTACGTGATGATAGATAGCCGATTGCGGTTTACACACGTGGATGAGTTGAATTGAGATAGTAGCTGTTTTATAGTACAGTTGGCACTAGGTTGGTTTATTTCTTTGTCGTATGTTGATGGAAGATTTGGATGGGCTATGAAAATAAGATGATTTAAAGGTTGTCTTGTTTTCGATGTAAAACATAAAATGATGTGAGACAATTATAAGTTTCGTAAGAAAAGAGGATCGTGACCATCGGTGCAAAGTAATTGACCAGCAAACCTTGTAAAAAAGGATTTCATGAATATGTTTACGATTTACATTTGGTATTTTTCCATACGGGTGTTTTTTTATGTCATAAATTGCTTCATACTGTACAAGCATAGTTTGATATTTTAAGCTTCTAATTATGAAGAAAAATTACATTATATCACTCGTAATATGGATGAAAAATCGATGCATTAATTACACATTATAACGTCATAGTAATCTTGTTGTATGTTCCTACATTTGCTTTGAATGACCAATTATTAGTTTATTTAGTCACGTTTATTTCATCAATACATTAATTCCACAGTAAATACAAATATGAATGCGTTAATGCGTTCCGTAAAGTTTATTATTTTAACGGAGGGAATACATAAATATTGTAGGTATAAATTAATTTTAGGAAGTAATAAATTATTACTGATAATACTATACGGTACCAGTAGGCGGAAGTGGTTACAAGTTTTCTCTTTTTCAGTTCCGGTACGAGAGTTTTGCACAAAATAAAACTAGCATCACTTATTATTTTACTACTGGTTACATAACACACAATAAACATTGCGGACAATAATGATTTAAACATTCTTATATACCTTTTAACTTGGGCCCAAATATTGGCCCAAATCGAAATATGTACAAAACATATGCAAATGTACTCCATATACTTGAATACTTGATGTACTAGTATCGACATGATTTTATTTATTAATTGTTATAGTTATAGTAAACAAACATTGGGTTGATCTAGAATGTACGTTCCCGGAAGCTAGTTTTCCATACTGATAAAATCATTGACACAAATATCACGAATGTAACATATTCGTATAAAATCGTGCCCGTTTATTAAGCAGTTAAAAGTTTTATGTTATTGAGTTTATGTGTTTGTTGTAACTTGGCAATAGCCTTGACATGGTTATAAATACGAGCATACTGACGATAACTGCTTACTATTCATTTGATTATTTAGTCTATTAAGTTCGAATCGAAATGTCAATGCACAGTTACCTATTTAACAGAAACTATTAAAATGCTGACTTCTTGTTTATTTCAAACTTTGTGTAACTAAACCCTACTACTTATACATGGTGACTGGAATTTGATACATTCCTTTAGAGGGTTACCCCTCCAAAGGATTTCATAAAAAAATATACAATGAAAAAGTAAATAATAATTCTAGCAAGTTTACGTGCAAAACATAATTTTTTAGAGTATTACTACATTTTATTGTTATTTTGAGGAAGTGTTGAGAGGTTAGGTATATATAAGATCATACAGAAAAGCAGCATCAATTGAGACTGATGACTGAGATAGGATTCGGAGCAATTTAAAAATAAAATAACCGGCCAAGTGCGAGTCGGACCCGCGCACTGAGGGTTCCGTGCCACTCTTAACTAAATTCGGGGTACAGTTACTCCAGCTAGCGAAAATATCACAATATTTTTGACTGCAAAAATATCTTTGTTTTATTACTTTTTATATAGTGTTTGTTTTTATAATAGACAGACAAACTTGACGAAACTATAAGGGTTCCGTTTTTTGCCATTCGGCTACGAAACCCTATGAACACAATAACTTGAATATCTTACAAAGGGGTCTACCTTGTTTCGCAGAATTTTTATTGTCATAATTTTATTTGGCATATCATCAAATAGCATAAACTTCCTTTCGCAGAACATCAATTAGCATTCACTCATTTATCAGACGTTCAAAACGCATAATCGTGTAAGCTAGAATCATCTTTTGGCAGAAATTTTATATTCATAATAGTCTTAAAGCAGAATCATCCTTACGCAGAAAGTTCACAGATAGAATCGTCTTTTGGCATACAATCCTACTACTATTATAAAGGCGAAAGTTTGTAAGTATGGATGTATGGATGTATGGATGTTTGTTACTCTTTCACGTAAAAACTACTAAATGGATTTGAATGAAACTTTACCACAATATAGCTTATACATCAGAATAACATATAGGCTACAATTTTTGAGGTTTCTAATGTGAGGTCGTAAAAAAACACATTTTTTGCGCTACTAGACGGGACGAACCTGAAGTCCACGCGAACGAAGTCGCGGGCAAAAGCTAGTTCGTATATATAGTCATTACTAGGCAGAATCATCCTATCGCAGAAAGTTCACAGTCCGAATCGTCTTTTGGCATATTTTTCATATGGCATATGCAAGCAAGCATTCAGCATGCAAACAAGTATGCAGCATGCAAGCAAGCAAGCAAAGCATGCAGCAAGCAAGCAAGCATGCAGCATGCAAGCAAGCATGCAGCAAGCAAGCAAGCAAGCAAGCAAGCAAGCAAGCAAGCAAGCATGCAGCAAGCAATCAAGCAAGCAAGCAAGCATGCAAGGATGCAACATGCAAGGATGCAACATGCAAGGATGCATGCATGCAGCATGCAACATGCATGGTTTCTGTCACGGCTCCGGCGCTGCGGGGCTCTGGCAGTCCCACGCGAGCTTATCGTCGCAGATGGTTTTCGCTCACCACCGCAGCTTCGGCTTGCTGGCCGGCTTCGCCGGCCAGCCTCAGCCGCGGCGGCGGGCTTTCAAACCTCCTGCTCCTCAGCTCGCGGGCTGTCTCGCCCCTCCGCGCCTACGCGATTTTGAATTACACTCTAGGGGTGGGGCAAACAAGACTGCGTGGAGTCGGTTTTGCACCAATTCGTTTCTGTCACTAACTTTTGTACCACAACTTATTGAGTATTTAATTTAATTTTAGGGTAAAATACTATTTAAAAGAAATAGCAATATGCTTAGTGAAATTATTCTAAACAAAATTCTGCTTTCTTCATAGTATGCCTAGTCAAAGTATGCCAAATAAACATCGTACTTAATAAAAATTATGCTTAGCGAAAGTATGCAAAGTAAAATTTTGCCAAAGATAATTATGCATTATAAATTTCTGCTATCTTAAAAGTATGCCATTGTAAATTCGGGCATATAAATATTCGACCAAACAATAATTATGTTAACAGAAAATTCTGCCTGAATAATATTCGACTAAAGAAAATTATGCCAAGTGTGTTATGCCAAGTGACTTTCGGAGCAAAAAGATTCTGCCAGATAGAGGGAACCCCTTACAAAGTAATCGTTATCGGCAAGGGAACATCATGAAATAATTTATTGCAAATGAGCGCTACTTTTACCCCTCCAAGGGAATGTATTGAATTACCGGTCACCCTGTATACATCTAATATGCTAAAGTGTAGTAAGATTTTAGTCTGTCGTATGAACTATGCTTAAACATTAAAATTCATATTACAACAAAAAGGTACACAATCACATGTATATTTTGAATAGCTTGCAATACTAAAAGAAATCGCATGTACCCACATAAAAGTATCTACACAGTTTTCCCGTATACTATTATGAATATTTTTTTACTTATTTAATAATGTAAATTACTCAATATATCAATATTATTTGTAAGGCAATGATGAACAATAATCATGGGTGCTTATAAAATAGCTTATAAATAAGTTATCTTTATGAGAGTGATCACAGTGAAAATATAAACAGTAGTGCTTCTATAAGTATGTAGAGGATATTTAAATGGTTTACGTAAGCTACACAGTAACAAAACAAAGAAGAATATTATGTATATGTGCACGTAATTTCTGCGTGTACGCATGAAGGAAGTGCTTGCTCTTGCAATATAAATTATGTAATGACTACCTGAAGGTGATCAACTTAAATTAAGGACCATAATATTTTTTATTGAAAATACAGACCGTAACCGTCAGTTAATTTTTTAGCGCCCCTTGCTTGTAGTCGGTCTACTTTATTCGATTCCATTGTGAGTTATTTTGTCCAAGTCAATTCAAAGACCAATGTTTAAATAAAAGGAATTAAATACATCGATTATTAAGAAGATCATTTATTATTATTATTTATTATATTTAATTATTTATTATACATTTATATACAGAAGCATTTATTGCTATAAATTGTTAACGTAACGAACACGTGACTGTAATGATCCGCGTGAAACATTTAACATGAACACAAACTATGGAAACAATGCAAGCAATACAATAAATAAAGTAATGTATTGAAATACTAAGCTAAAATGATCAGTTGTGCATTATTTAAGATATTTAATGTGTGGTATAAACTACGACATTACATAGTTTACTGATTTTAAACAATGATGTATAGAGTTTTCACTACAATCGTGATAAATCTATTAGAACTTGATGCTTGAGGATATTTTATATAGGATTACTTATTTGAGTAATATTTTACCACTTTTTCCTTGTAAAATTGTATCTTTTTATTGTACTAACATGGCTTAAACTGTTAAGAAGTAGTTACATAGATTTTATGTTTTTTTTTTGTAACTGAATGTATTTTTTTTCAGATGGAAGACAAAACCACGGAAGATGAGGCCACCGAAGACTCAGATGCTTCGGGAATGGAGAGCGACGATCCCCTAACGGCCACCGATACGAAATATGGGAAGAGTTTTAGGTGAAATTTAAAACTTAATACAAATCATCCATCCTTTCCATCACGCTCCTTTCCATTCACATTTCACATTCCTTTAGTCCGGCTGTGGAAAGAAGCGTGTTGATTATTAAAAGGTACCACGATACGCTCCAGAACTGGTTTAGCGGATTTATGCAAGAAAACAGCAAGGCTAAAGTGAGAGTAGGCGGGACACAATATGTAGGATACAACCGGATAGATGGACCCAAATCGTCACGCGATAGATACCAGCAGATGGCTATCGCCGCAGAGGCAGACCCAGAAAGCGCTGGTGTGACGATTTGGTTAATTTTGCTAAGGATTAGGAGTCGTTGGCCATAGATAGAGATAGGTGAAAGAGTTTGGTCCCCCTTGCCCAGCAGTGGGATGATATAGGTTAAAAAAACAAATCATCCTCATCATCATTACAGCCATAGGACGTCCACTGCTGAGCATAGACCTTCCCCACGATTTTCCACACTCGACCGATATCAATCAATGATACATATCATAGACAATTTTAATTACGTCAACTGAGTTCCCATAAGGCGTTTACGGCGTTAGAGAACCTCTACAAGTATTTTACTGAAAGCTTTCTAAAGTTAAAGATAATACTTACCACTGAACACCGTTTTCGAAAATTTGGCGCCCAACGTGGTACAAATAAACACTTAGAACTATAAGTAGTAGCCGTGATCTTAGGCGCGAAAAAGCTTCTCTGCCTACTCCCTTTGTCCCACTTGCCGAGAATCTCCCTCCTGGACATGATCTACCATGGCCGATCTGGAAGTCCTTAAACAGGCTTCGGACTCAGGTTGGCCGAAGTAAGGAGAACATGGCCAGGTGGGGATTTTTGGCAAGCTCCGATGTGGACTGTGTTTGCGGTGTAGTGGAAACTATGGCACACTTAACATCGTGCCCGGCGTGCCCCAACACCTGCACGCCAGCGGATTTAATGAAATGCAGTCGATCCGCAATACAAGTGGCTGAATTCTGGGCTGCTACGTTGTAATTTCTCCATTATAAAATTCCTCCATATGGGTTTCCATCGACACGCTAAGAAGAAGAAGTAGTAGCCGGTTTGAAATGTAGCCGCAGAATACCAGTATCGTGCCATGCCTTGCGCTGTCACGAATTTTGCTGAGCCTTTTTCGACACAAATGTCATTGTTTTTTTTTCATTGTATTTTTCTTTTCTGTGTTTTTTGTTTATTTGTGTCGAATAAAGTCATTCATTCTTTCATTCAAATGCAATGTACGATGGATAGATGATGGTTTTAAAGTTAACTTCCTTACTTAACAAGTGATTTTCCTTTCGAGTTCAATCATTATAAACATAAAGTTCAGATAATTCAATAATCTAGTCGACCGTGTAATTGTTGACCAATGCGTAATACGTGATACGGAAATGTTGTTTGTTGCAATAAATAAATTGATTGATTGATTGTTATGAAATTAGGTGTTATGGATTGATGACGGTTAAATTAAGCAAGAATATTTTACGCTAGAAGTACTCTCAAACCATGTTTATTCCAACTTTTTATATATTAGTGTGTTGGTGCCAGTCGATAGCATATTTGCATTACTCTTTTGGTACACCCACATTTTATTTCTCCTTCAGTGTCGCCAATTACTGAGCACAACAAATAGTCTTTAACCATCGACACGCTAAGAAGAAGAATTTCTGCTTAACCCAAATGACTGGTAGAACACGCCGCGGCCAAGTCCGTCTTTTTAATACAATAGGTTTAGAATCAAAAGTTTTATGAATATTATGTAATTAAATATGTGTTTTTTTTTTGCAGACATTTCACACGAGAAGCTCTACCAAGACTGGACAACTACAGAAACGTACTCTCTCTGCATGCAGCGCCTAGGCCTACGTTGGATGAACTACACAATGCTTCTTTATCTAGGAAGGTGAGTACGAACACTGTAATACACGCGTCCAAAATGGCGAAATATTATTTAATATGGGATTCAAAAAATTGGCTACGTAAAGTAGCTAAAATGTTAAACGCGCGTAACTAAAATATGCGGACTCGGCGACCATGAACATTACGAAATACTTGAATGAGTTGAATGGCCGTAGTTATAATTATAGTAGTTTAAAAATTTAAAAGTAAAGTTTTAAATATTCGCTTAAAATGATTGGATAGGTGTAGGCTTTTTTGTGGCAAATAATAATGAACAGTACATGTAGTAGTTAGTCTTTAAAACTTTGCTTGATTAAATGTGCACGATAAAAATAAAAACAGTTTATTTACAGGCTATCACGCCTGTAATTGAATATAATTCAATCCAAAAGCCTAAATTACTGGATTGATTTTTATAAAAAATCAAGAAACAGATTGAAATTCTGGGACGGACATATGTTATAGTGCTTTTCCGAAGACAACCGGTTATGGAAGTCAAAGGGGGGGTTAAGGTTTTTGCACGGTAGATACGATACGATATCTGTTCATGCAAAAAAAGCTTGTAAGGTCTATGAGGTGCTTCTTTTGTCAGGTCGTTTTTTTCGTGATCAGAAAATGACCTGATAGATAAGTCTTCCTCACTCCTTACTGCGTAGATGCCCAAATGGTCCTTCACGACCCATTAGTCCAAGACGTCATACTCAGGTGCGCCTGCTAATCGTGTAATTGCGGGCTCATTAATTAATTGTCCTGTTCCGTACATCACGTTGCGACGGCACCTTTGTTTGGGCACGTGTCCCGGCTTACGTTGATGAGCCTCTACTATGGAAGCCCGTCTCTTCGACTGTCGATCTTTGTGCTCTTATGATGTGCCGGATCGTTAAAAATATATATCCGCGGATACGGATCTTTACGCCTGTGCGTGACCTTAAGTTGAGACATGTTTCGAACTACGGAAATGTTTGCAACTTAAAAGAGCCAAATATTTGATGTTAAGAAATCAAATAAAAAAAACTGAATTGAATTTCATAATTGCTCCGTAATCACCTATTCAAAGAACTTCATCTATAAATGTAAAATTAATAAGGTTAATGGATCAGTAAAAGATCCGCCAAAAGTAAAGAATACTGACTAGGATACGGACCTTTCTTCTGCATCGGATATCCGCGGCGGATACGGTTATGTATATGATCGACGTATGAATATGGTATACTCGTAGGGCTGTCGTGTAATAGGTTTGATTGGCGGTGACCATCAGTTATCCGCTTGGTTTTCCGTCAGTCATGACTGATAGAATTTACTGACGCATGACAGTGTAAGAGACTTTTATTGTTTTCGTGTTTTAAGCTGTGCTGTGGGCATCAGTCGACAACAAGAGTACGGCCGGTTAGCTCGATCAATGTGATAGTAGAGAATAGGAAGCTATTACGTAATATAAAGTCCGCTTAAATAGGTTATGAGACCATCTTGTTGATTTGCATAATGTTTAAACAACAGTATGTATAACAGGACATCTCACGCTGCACGTTCCAACAGGAGAGTCGGTGTGTGTAGATAATATTTATCCATGAATAATGAGAACCTACAGACACATAATCTCTTATAAAAATGTATTGTGTAAAGTCATGTTTTAAATATAAATCAAGTCATCCCATTGCTTAAACTAAGCAAATCTTTCAAAGCTTGTTTTTTCAAACATAACAAGTTCTTTGTAAATGAAATAAACTCATCGTTCCAAGTAATAGGGTGTTAATTAGCAATTAACCCGAGCCAAAGGCCCTCGTCAACCCGCGCCTGCGCATGATCTCTTGCCCTCTTGATAACTGCATCAAATGTGGGTCTGTCTATGATTATGACTCATAGTCTCATAGTGTTTCAAGGGTTATGAGTGGGATGGTGGAATTAAATATGCATTAATTGGATGAAACTCTTCTTCGCGTTGCACCATCTAACTTAATCTATAAAAAGCATTGGTGTAATAGTAAGATGGTGCTTATGCGTACGATATCTGTTCATGCAAAACGAAAAAAGCTAGTACGTACTGTACGTATGCGTGTGCGTACCGTACTTATAACACAATATCCGCCTAA
The DNA here is from genome assembly GCA_963584085.1 of Pyrausta aurata. Classification (NCBI taxonomy): domain Eukaryota; kingdom Metazoa; phylum Arthropoda; class Insecta; order Lepidoptera; family Crambidae; genus Pyrausta; species Pyrausta aurata. Next base: position 1,362,223 of record OY757268.1, on the reverse strand, counting down.
AGCTCAGGCGTAATTGACAGATGATGTGTTGGTGTTGGATGACTAATGACTCCGAAATAATGAAAGCGCTGTTACGGATAACTTTTGACGTAAATACCTATGTTAAATTGACGATTAAAAATCTGTTTTTTTTTCACAACTATTGAACAGTTATCTCAAAGATATACATATTTCTTTTATAGCTAGCTAGTTTCTGATGATGAGTGTCTGGTGATAAATACAGCGAATCCTGTAAAAGCGTACCACCTATATGACTTCTACAATCAATGACAAACGTGACTGATTTCGTTGCGCAGCTTATTCTCAGCACAAGCTGTGGTAGGGTCTATATTGGGACATGCCCCCAGTGAGTTTGTATGCAGAAATAAATGACTTTTATGAATTTTAATCAATTCTTCAACCGTTTAATTCAGCTTTATATGTCACTTTTTAGAGTTAAAAGTTCGTAGACGCAAGAAACATATCGCTTGCAGCTACGAACTTTTAACCGTATGTGGACTTTTTAATTACGAACCAAATATAATAACTCTTCGCCTTCCAGCCAGGCCAGACCCTGGAGAAGGACATGGACATCCCGGACCTTCCTTCGACGAACTTCAAGTTTGGCTGGATAAAGGGCGTGCTGATGCGATGCCTGCTCAACATATGGGGGGTGATGCTGTTCCTCCGGCTGTCCTGGGTGGTGGGGCAGGCTGGCGTGGGTAAGAGACACCATGAGACTCCATTTTAACTTGAGATGAGCTGAGATTTGTTCAAACGTGTGGGCAAACACGGTGGCTTCGAAGTGATGATTTTTAAAGGTGTAATTTTACTGCCTCAAACAATTATCTTTTACTAGTGCATATCTGGTGCCATACCTTTTTATCTTAAAAAGCTGGTTTTGCGACTACAGCTCTTAGAAATGTTATCCATTCTCTGGATTTAGATTCTCTTTCTGCCCGACCAAAGATTGACCTATCTTAACAGTTTCCGTCAATTTCTTTTTGCTGAGCTTTCCAGTGCTAGCCAATAGATCTAAATAGTTTTGTCTTCGGCAAATTATTAACATGTTTGTCGGTGGTTCGGCAGCGCAGTCCATCCTGCTGATCCTGACCACGTCGGTGGTGACCACCATCACGGCGCTCTCCATGTCGGCCATCAGCACCAACGGGGTTATTAAAGGAGGTAACTTTGTAGTTAATTTATACTCTATTTCAACCATTGTGGCATTCGCGATGGAATTTGAACTTTAGCGCGTTAATTAAAGGTTGAAAACCAATGAAATATCGGTATGTTTTATAAAGGATTTAAATTGTTTAGGTAGGCACTGTTATGCCTAACAATAGCACAAAGCAAAGATGTCTTAACTAAATTTCACGCACGCTCAGAGCTGAACCTTAGGCACAGAAGAAAATACTTAGTTATGTACTAAGTAATATACGTGCCTAAGGTGACATCAACATTTGATATCAGCTCTCTAACCTTGTGCGCTTAAAGTACACCCGTCTTTTGTAACACCTTGTTAATTTTGATATTGGCGCAATTAAAACGTGTCAAATAAGCTGGACAGCTCAAAAGCATGTCATAAAAGCTCACAGACGTTTTAAAGTAAATTAATAAACCGTTTAAACGGTTAAAGGCAATTAGATCTAAGTATTTGATATGAATTTCAACTTGATAGCTCTACGCGTTCATGAGGAAAAAAGTAATAAGATTATATTTATTAAAAAATATATATTTTGTAATGTAACTAAAAATTTAAGGTTTTCGGAATTTTTCCTTTATGTGTGCTATAAAACGTTGCTTCATGCCAAATTTCAAGGTTCTAGGTCGACTGGAAGTACCCTTTAGGTTTTGATTCCCTTGCGAGTACTTGCGAGTTTCAAAATATGCAGCTTAAATTGCTGTTTCTTTTGATTGCGTTGACATAGAAGTTTGATTTTGTTACAGCTTAAAGGTATTATAGACCTGAGTATTTGGTATGAATTTCAATTTAATACCTCTACGCGTTTATGAGGAAATGGGTAGTAAGTTTAAAATTATTAAAAAAATATATATTATGTGATGTAACTAAAAATTTATGGTTTTCGTAATGTTTCCTTCATCTATGCTATAAGACGTTGCTTCGTACCAAATTTCAAGATTCTGAGTTCACGGGAAGCACCCTGTAGGTTTTGATTCCCTTGCAAGTGTCGAAAATTTGCGGCATAAACGGCTGTATCTTTTGATTGCGTTGGCTTAGAAGTTTGATTTTTTCACAGCTTCAAGGGACAGTAGACCTAAGTAATTGATATAAATTTCAGCTTCATACCTCCACGCGTTCCTGAGAAAAAGGGTCTTGACAGACGGACGGACAGACGGACAACAAAGTGATCCTATAAGGGTTCCGTTTTTTCCTTTTGAGGTACGGAACCCTAAAAACTGACTTAAAGCTTAAAATAACGCATTTGTCTTCTTTTTACAAATTCCTTTGGAGTCGGTGCATGATGTCAGGCTTGTAATTTTGTCTTCTATATAGAAAAAAAAAACTTTTGGAGTCTGTGCATGATGTCAAGCGTACGTACACCAACAGTCTATGCACATCATGCACCTACTTACACTGTACCCTAAGTTAAAATATACGTGATTGAACAAAAAAATTACATCGCTATGATTTCTCGTTTTTGAGAAATCCGTGGACAAGCAAAAAATATATACACTTACGAATTTTGCACACGTTCTTGGAAATATAAAGCCTTAAGTTATGCACATACACAAATGTCAAATAGATTACCTTCTTATTTAAGTCGGTAAAAATAATTGTAATACAAAGCATTATTTTACAGGTGGCACGTACTACATGATATCTCGTTCCCTGGGCCCGGAGTTCGGCGGCTCCATCGGGCTGATATTCTCGATGGCTAACGCGGTCGCGTGTGCGATGTACGTGGTCGGCTTCGGCGAGTCGCTCATCACGCTCGTGCCCGACCACGCGCTCATGGTCAGCAGGAGCTGGGTGAGTACACGTTATACTGGCCAGTGACGCACCGGTCACCGGTTGCTAACCGGTCTGTAATAGCCATCCTATTCACTCGCGCATGACACTCGCCCTCTCTCGCTCAGTGAGAGTGAGAGGGTGTTGATTCAACAATGTTGAAGATACCTTGCGAAGAGGAGCTCATTAAAAAAATGCAAATAAACCATACATACTCGTACAGTCGAACATAGTACCTCTTTTTGAAATCAGTAATAAATTTATGGAAATTTGTTTTTTTTTTGGATGCACATTCTTTTCATTACGTGTCATACTGGTTTTTATAAACTGTTGGATCCCGTGAAGTCAATCCTTGGAATTTGTGGCATTTTCTGTTTGTTGAAACAACATCTGTTAATCTAGACTTCTAGAGTAGTTGTAAACGCTCCATATGTTTTTCTAAAACGAATTATAGCTATACGCCACCGTTTCAAGTAGAGTAGATGACAGGCGAGTCGCTCATCACGCTCGTGCCCGACCACGCGCTTATGGTCAGCAGGGGTTGGGTGAGTGGAGGTAGGCCTACTGTAAATCATCTCCCTTCGGGTTAAGTGCAGAGGTGGGTAGTTCCAGAAGCATTCATTGCACGGTCCGGCCCGCGAAGCCTCGGGGAGCCAAGTTAGTTTCGTGCCGAATTAATGTTTTAAATAGCGCAAGCTGTTTTTTTTTATATTTTTTATTTCCACATAATTTAGAAAACATTGTAACATAATACATATTGCCAAACTGCGTTGCAGTTTGTCGACAATCGCAGTCTCGTTTACTTATAAGTATGTAATATAAATTCTAACGTTCTTTAACGTCTTTGCATTAAGAAAGACTATTGTTTGATATATTGATGTTTGAGGTGATTTTCAGAGTAACTAGATCCGTACACGATGCGTTTAATTAAGTGAGCCAAGTCTACATAGATAGGTATAGATAGGGGTGTTATGGTTTTAATATGTATTTATTCATGATAGGCTTATGCAAGGTTGCTACATAAAATGAAAACATCATTAAAGTAGTGACGATACGAAAGTGACGACAATGATGAGACAGTGTCCACTAGCAATAGCTAAATAGTTTTTCCTAGTTAAGTAACTGTGTAATTTGAGGTTGCTATTTTATGTTGTTCTGTCAGATGCTATATCTTGATCCAATCCGTCTATATAGCGTTATAGAAACTTCCGTAAAACAAAAAAAGAACGAGGTCCTTATAAAGGTTTTTAATAAAGTTAGCAATAAATGAGGACTTCAAAATCTTTGTTACAGGACCAAGCTATCTACGGCTGCATAACCATAGTGCTGCTGACCGGCATAGTGATCGTGGGCATGGAGTGGGAGGCCAAAGCGCAGATAGTGTTGCTCATCATACTGCTGGCCGCTATCGCCGACTTCTGCATTGGCTCCGCTATCGGACCGAAGAGCGACCTGGAGATGGCCCAGGGTTTCGTCGGGTATAATAGTAAGTTCAACTTTGTGCTATTGAGTCTGTAAGGCAACGTTTATGTTGTGGGGGAGGAGGTCTATGTTCAGCAGTGGCTGATAATAGTAGTAGTCCCCCTAGCCGATTTCGACTACGGTGGCCAATCACAACGACTAACCGACTGCGCGGGACATATTATATTGCAAAAGTGTGTGCGCAAACACAGGTGCACTCTCTATTCCTTTCACTCTCATAGCCCGATGGGACAGCAATCTGACACGACCGGAGAGAGATCAGGCGCAGGACCAACGGCTCAACGTGCTTTCCGAGGCACGGGGGTGAAACTCCGCCAACTTCCAAACTCCGGGCTACCCTGAGAATTTCTGAACAGAAAAATCCAGGTTCATATTTTTTTGGTCCTACCCGGGAATTAAACCCGGGGCCTCCGGCGCAGCCGTGGCTTTGCGACCCTCTCACCGCTGCGCCAACGATGATGAAGGCAAAGGTCACACGTTGTCTTGCGTCAGTCTGGTCCATCAGTCTTTCTTATGATCGATCATGTAAACTCAATACTCAACACTGAATTGCTCCATAATGCACAACTATAGGTGTTGCAATTAAGGCGAAGTGCAAACCTACACGCACTGACAGACTGATAAACTAAACCGTCATAATTTATTAACATGCTAGTGTCTGTTCAGACTGCTGAACTAGACTAATACCAGACTGAACGTCTAACATATAATATAAATATAGTATATGTCATTATTATAGTCAAAGTCAGTCGCATTCCACCACTGATAAATATGCCAGTTGCAAGCGACCCGCATCGATATTGATTATGCTATAACTAAGTACCATACACCGGGCTTCGAGAATGGATGTCGTTTGTTCGTTTGCAGACTGCGTTTACTTAAACTTAATCTTTAGTTACAATGTTACTTTGGTCATTGTTGTAATATGCATATACGTTAACAAACATACTGCAAAAGAGTGCTGTATTTTGCTACACACTATGTGTTTAGTGTTCAGCTATGGACGTCCTTTGGCTGATGATCACGATAAACGTAACATTCGTTTCCAGTGTCGGTGCTGCAAAGCAACCTGGGCCCGGACTACCGCTTCTTCGAGGGCGTGGAGCACAACTTCTTCTCCGTCTTCTCCATATTCTTCCCCGCCGCCACCGGTATTCTGGCCGGCGCTAACATTTCTGGCGATCTAAAGGTAAAAAAAGAGGTGTTTTTGAATGAGAACGATTTTTGTTTAGTATGAAAACGCAATATTTAATAATAGCCAGCTGCATAAATAAAGTCAGAGTGAAGCTTCTTCCGGGTGACCTCGCTCCGTCGTCGTCTCTGTCTTTGTCCCGTCTGTTCTAGTCTGGAGACAAGAGCGAATCCATCTCATATTGAAAAAATAAAGTAATAACTGCGATCGTAGCTAGTACGGACAGCAGCAGTCAAAGCGACCACTGCGTTATCTTATGCAGTTGTAATAAGGGTTAGTTTTCAACAAAAAAATATATATTCTGATGTGCCAGCGACAGTACAGTAATTCATATCTATCTGCTTTAAGATCACAGTTCTTATAAATTGATACAAAAAGATGCGAGTTTCTTGCGTTATGATTCGTCAATTTGTTGCCATTTCACTGCAGTTTTCGTTGCAAAGAAAGAGAAAGATTTCGCCTGAAATGAAAAAGAGAGAGTGGGAGGGAATTAACATATGGGTGCGAGAGCATTAAGAGGAAGCTTTAAAGTCAATCTTACTTGAAATAGTGTCATAATTATTGTACTAATCACCATTTCTGTCATCAGGACCCACAAAAGTCGATTCCCAAGGGCACTCTCCTAGCGATCCTTCTCACGACGTTCTCCTACATCATCATAGCCATCATAGCCGGATGGACGGTACTGAGGGACGCCTCAGGGGACGTCGGGGATTTAGCCACGTGGGCCATGGCCGACTGCGCCGCCAACCGGACCTGTCAGTATGGCTTGCAAAACAGCAACGACGTGAGTGTCATAGATAAGTGTGCATGATGACAAACACTGGCAAAGTTACGTATGGTGTGTACAATATGTAAACAAAAGTATCGTTGGCCTTTGGACTAATGATAGACTAGTCCAATGACCAAAAGATACTAGGTTTGACTCCTAGGTCTGGCCAAACTTGCGCCTTTTCTGGCTTCAATAGTAATGAGGTTATACTTGTTGATAAGCTTGAAAACTAATGTTATAACTCGATCTATTTTACAAAAGTTTAGTTTTAAGAAAACAAGCAGTGTTTAGCTACATATATACATACATAAAAAAATAACCATTAAGTATTTTGTCATAGGGTAATTTAGACTAATGATATTTTGGCATAATTTATACTTGAATTATGCCAGAAAAAGTTTTTCTAAATATGAATAGTATAAATTACCATATGCCAAAAAATACGTGATGGAGCAGCATTGATGTTCTGAATCAAAAGATATGATGCACTTAATCTCGCTTTTATTAATATGTTTCTACTCTTTCCAAAGGTAATACGCCTTGTCTCTGGCTTTGGGCCGTTGATATACGGTGGTTGCTTCGCGGCAACGCTGTCTTCAGCGCTGGCATCACTCGTTTCAGCGCCTAAAGTATTTCAGGTATGTAAATTACTTGCCATATTTACTAAACCGCTTAAATACTTTCAAACGCTTCAAACAAAGCAACCAATTTTGACTTTTGAGGCGACAGTGACCTCGGTAATACTAATGTGCAGAGCATAACCATAAACATTTCGTTGCTTTTCTACGTTATGTCAAGCAAGGAAGGTTAAAAAAATGCTTGATAATAATGGCTTGAAAAATGTAGCCTCAACTTCTTAAAAGTGACTTCTTGTTACTTGTATTCTTACTTCTTGTTAAATGTATTACGTTGGTGATGTTCTTTTGTTTCACAGGCGTTATGTCAAGACAAGCTGTATCCGTACTTGGAGTTCTTCGCGAAAGGATACGGTCCCAATAACGAACCGGTCAGAGGCTATGTCCTTACGTTCCTCATCGCTACTGCCTTCATTCTTATGGGTGAGTACTGTAACTTATACAATATATACTTTGATGATGTAAGATGTACCTGCTTATGGTTATTTTTCACATGAACTTGCCAAAGGAACCCAGATGTAGGGGTTGTATTTTGATTTAATTTTATTTCTCAACTGCTGTAATTTTAGCACAACCTGCATCAGACGCTGCAAAACTTGTATGTAATATAGTTTCGGTGACTCATTTATAATGAATAGTTTTTAAGTATAATGTTATTTTGTGTCTTAGTAATAGTATGTTTTTAGGGTATGATGGGACTGACGTCCTTTTATGTAAAAGTCCCTAAATAAATAAAAGTAAAAAAAACTAACTGCTGTTCAAAGTAACACTAAAATACATTCGATTTGTTAAATATGTATAGTAGTACGAAGGGAAAATAACTACAAAATCGAATGCATTAAGTAGTATGAAGGGAGATTTATCTGTAAAATTGACATACATGGTTAGTTTTACATGCTATTAATGCACACAGTTTTTCCTTGCCATTTGTGAGCTATTATTTTTTTAATAGCGCACAAAATGTCTCTATAGTCACACTCTGTTTTTAATTTCATCATCATCATCAGAAAGGGCTAGGATGTTATCGGTAACATTTGGTGTTCCAAATTAGGAAGAATAGTGTGGTGGTTTCCATCTAGCTTTCCACACCACTGGTTAAGAAAAGTGTAATTCCGTACAATGTGATATTATAACAATTCATATTTTGCATGACATTTGCAGGCGGTTTGAACCAGATAGCGCCGTTGATTTCCAACTTCTTCCTGGCTGCGTATGCGCTGATCAACTTCTCTACCTTCCACGCCAGTCTGGCCAAGCCTGTGGGGTGGAGGCCTACCTTTAGGGTAAGATATTCAAAGCTTGAAAATACGCACAAATGTATTTTTTTATTATTTCTTTGTTGACATTTGAATTATTATTATTATATTGTTATCATGTTGCATGCCAATGATATTATAATTAAGCTTGTAAGTGTGTTGGACTAGCTCTGTAAACTTGCAAGTGTTATGCTTTAAATAAATAAATAAATAAAAATAAATGTGACTCCTTATAATTTAGCCGCTCTGAGAATGCTATTATAACGTTTTCAATGACATAAATTGTATGAAAGGAATATCAAACTTCCTGACTTTGTCAATTTTCCCTATGCATTTTCTGTCAAAATTGAACGTGAAAAAAGCGTTCTCAGAGCGGCTTAATTATAGATTGCCATTGTATTGACAACTCCGAGTATATCACATAACATTTCTCCATTATAATTCCTCCATATGGGTTTCCATCGACACGCTAAGAAGAAGAAGTGAACATGAGTTTCTTGGGTGATGATAAAATTTTGTATGGAACAAGGTGTACGTGTAAACATATTATATAATGGTTTGACAAGTTTAAATACTTAGAGCCACGTGATCAATAAAACCGATGAGTGTAATATTAGAAGGATCACCGTGAATTCCGAATTTGCAAAATAAAATGCACCCATAGTCTTCCAAATCCGCGGCTTACTCCACTAAACCCCAAAAATCCAGTTTCACCCCAATACGTTTTATAGGGAGGATTATAATTAACAATTTTGGGGTTATAGTGGAATGAATGTATGGATTTTAAATTGGGAAAACAATAGGCTTTGGGGTCAAGTGGCATAAGCCAAATCCGCTCTCATCACCATGTCTAGACGAGTCTTTTGTTTTTTTTCAAACGTTGCCTAACATTTGTCTTGAATTTAATAAAATTATTTAGCTTTAACTCGTCAAGTATGTGTGAACGAGACACAAATTCCATTATTATGCGACTCCCGGCAGTCGTTTGATACCTGACTGATTACATTTCATCACAACCAAAAGCAGACAACTAACAACACAAATCGCGTTAAGTATTAGTTCAGGCAAATGCAGGATGCACAACTCGCCCTCCCTCATGCGGCACAGCTAATGCAATTATAATTACCCAACACCAAGATGCAAAAACCTATTAACAATGGATTACCGAAAAGTACACGTAACGTCTGATCCTAATAATTACCTAACATTAGTGTACTCGTTCCAGCTGTACAACATGTGGCTGTCGCTGGTGGGGTCCATGGTGTGCGTGGCGATCATGTTCGTGATCTCGTGGAGCACGGCGCTCATCACCATCTCGTTCCTGCTGGCGCTGTACCTGCTAGTGTCTTATAGGAAGCCCGGTATGTTTATAGCTCTACCGCAGGTCCATTTGACATGAACATGAACACTTTGCCAAAATGTAGAGTCTAATATATAAATGTAGAGTCGTATAGTTTTGCCGTACACCAAATACTCATGTTTTTAATGCAATACATACCTTTTCTTTTATGCATGTCATTTGTAGGTTTGAACTTTGAATCAAATAAAATACGAATCGAAATATTCAGTCTGTCAGACTATTATAATGTAACTAGCGGTTATAAACGCATTCTTCTTCTGCCTCGCTTCATCCCGTTACGCGGGGTCGGTCTTTCCAATCATGCGACGCCAGGTATTTCTATCCTAAGCGTCTTGCTCTTAGAGTCCTAATACTCGATATTTGTTATCCAGGTGGTATTTACCACAATTTATCACTTTTTATCCTCTTGGATAGCGGGACTTCTCATAACGTGACCGTACCATCTTAGTCTGGCCTCAGAGATTTTGTGGGTTATGGGAAACTTTGAAACTCCCTCGAACGTATTCATTGCGCACTTTATCTTGAAGCGTAACATCGCCCGACCAGCGCAACATACGCATCTCTGTTGTATGCACTCTCTGTTCTTGGCTGTTGGTTGTTGGTCTTTAACTAACGCATTAATACAGTTATTGTTAACATCTTATATTCCATTGAAGCACGCAAAATAACGTGTGAAACAGTATCATTTAAGTTAAATATTGTTTGTTGTAGATGTTAACTGGGGATCGACGACGCAAGCGCAAACGTACAAGACGGCTCTCTCGGGAGTGCACCACTTGAACAGAATCACGGATCACGTCAAAAACTACAGGTAATTACTGTAATGAACTGCCTTTTATCGTGGGACGTTCACTACCAAAATAGAGGACCTTGTAAAGATCGCAGGATCAAACTGAAGGCTGGGAAATAGTGGACGGCGTACTGGTTAAATTTTAAAGAAAATCCGCAAATCAATGTTCAGTTTATTCGTTTGGCACTCGCATACTAGAAGACAAAACATTTTTTTTTTGACCAGAACTACCTAAAAAAGGAGGGGAGTGCTGAGTCATCAAATATTGTGTATGTTTTTTTAAATCTTCAGTAACCTATCGTGATCATTTAAAAGAGCTTTTTATGGCAGTTATGAAAAAATACAACATTGGTTTTACAATATTTTTAACACTCACAGTGTCATATTTTATTCTTAAAAGATGAAATATGAAACCAAAAATTGCGCAAGGGCGGGACTCGAACCAGCATCTTTCTGGCTAACCGGGCCAACTGATCTTCCAATTGAGCTATCGTGCTGTCTGAAATTCTTGGTCTCATTGATACGTCATTGCGTGACGTTAGCGCCATCTACCCGTCTGTTTATGCAACAGCGGGCCAAGTAGTTATTCTTTACAGAATAAATTCAACTTGGAAATGATAACGCTTCGCTACTCAATGGTTTTACAATATTTTTAACACTCACAGTGTCATATTTTATACTAAAAATGATGCTGGTTCGAGTCTCGCCCGGGCGCAATTTGCAATAAGAGCGTTGATGCTTGTTATAGGTAAACCGCGAAATTGAGACCTCGCCTGCGGGGTATAGGGGCGCGGGGGGAGACGAGAGCGGGGCTTGTGAGAGGTGCGGGCGGCAGGCACATTATTTTCAAAATTCAGTACGCTCGCTACACAGGTAGCGATAGCATCTGTTGTCAGTTGCGGACGCTTTGACAGAAGTACACAAGAGAATACTGTCTGACTGAAGTCTGAAGATGAGTCGCAGTATATTCGGACACAAAATCTATATTATTGTATTTTTTGTCGAGTTTTTTTTTTATTTCTATTTTACCCTTGCCCCTGCACCTATTACAATCTTTGTACATGACCTAAAGTTGTAGTACTTTTATATATTCTATGCTAAGGTAGGTATAACTGGGGAAGAGAATGCTCTTAGCATTTAACGCCACCGTTTAACAATGTAAAATAGCAGTGTTTTAATAAAGGCTCTAAATATATACGAATATTTTAGAATAAAATATCCAAATTCAGTGGAATATGAACTAGATATACACTGAAACAAAACAGTCGCAAAAGTAACCAGGGAATGTTATTTGAAGTTTTTAATTTTGCCTTAAAATTAATCTAATTATAAGATTTCATTTTATTTATTGATCAAAATCCACGGCTCTGGATAATAATATTTAGACTTAATTCACTCTCATTAGTGTAATTGTATCGCATCGAATATTTTTTTCCAATATGTTATGTAATGTTATAAAGTGTCGACACTGACGACTACCATTGTGACCACTGACGTCACATATCTTAAGAACTGTCGCGGCTAATTTCGTCTCTTGTGTATCGCCGCCGCCCGCACCCCTTACAGTCCCCGCTCTCGTCTTTCCGCCCGCACCCCTGTACCCCGCAGGCGAAGTCTCAATGAAGCGGTTTACCTATAGTGTATGTTTGTTTCAGACCTCAAATTCTGGTGCTGACTGGATACCCTGCCGAGAGACCGATCTTGACAGATTTCTCGTATCTCCTCACCAAGGGATTGTCTTTGATGCTTTGTGGTCACATTATTCAGGTTTGTAAACCTGATAAAATTTAATGTGTCTAATATAACTATTATACTATAAACTGTCTGATAAACCACGTCCTATTACTTTACGACGGCGTTTTTTAAAACTTATTAGTATCTAACTAAATCATACAGCAATTGGCCATTAGTTGGCAAAATAAATAAACTTTTTTATTATAAAACGTGTGGCCGAGTGTGCTTGCGAGTGGCTTAACACGGCCACTAACGCGAGGGAGCTGCGGGAGAGCTAATGGTTTGCGATGATCGAAGCTTTGAAGAAACTGACAGGCGCAGTGTCAAAATGCTTATGTGGCTATAATATCTCCCTGTTCCAGGGCCAGGTGAGCCACCGCGCCCGCGAGGCGCTGCACGGCCGCGCGTACGGCTGGTTCGCGAAGCGCAAGATCAAGGCCTTCTACAGCCTCGTCGACGACGCCTGCTTCAAGGACGGCGCCAGCGCGCTCATGCAGGTGACTGATACTAGTGGTTGTGTGCGACCATATAGTGCATATTAGTAATATTTAATATTAAATAATAATATTTAATATTTAATATTTTTTTCTTTCAATAAATGAATATGGACACTGATTAATCACATACATTGATCACATCATCATCACATCTCTGATAACAAAAGCAATAAATGTTTGATTTGATCCCAAAGTAAGTATAGGTAATGCACTTGTGTTATTGAAATCACAAACGACGGTGGTACTGCACCCATTATAGAAAATTATGATTTTTACATTACCCGACCGGAAATAGAACCCGGTACCTCGAGCGGGCGACGTCTTGAAACCCAACGTGCTTGGCCAGTACACCATGAAGGTCGTCAAAAGAATAGTGCGTTCGATATTGACATTCTATCGATAGTATTAAAGCTTACAATTTGGCTAGAAGACGTGAAAATATATGCTACTATTTATTAATTTTCATTTCGTGAAAATATTATGTTTTTTTTTTCATATGAAATCATATGCGAAATGTCGTTGCCAATGTTTTTTCTACAATTTTAATTACTAAGTGACTAATGAATTAATGAGTTTCATATGAATTTGACTGTAAGCAAAAAAAATGCTACAAAATCATCACAAGATGATCTCAACTTTACGACTTTCTTTATTTTTCTAGTCGAGCGGTCTGGGTAAACTGCATCCAAACATCCTGATGATGGGCTTCAAAGAAGACTGGCAGACGTGCGAGAGGACCGAGCTGGCAGACTACGTCGAAGTCATGCAGTGAGTGTAACGTCAAATTTAATTTTGTAAAAATATTTTGCTGTGATTTCCGCTAAGCGACGTCGGCGCAGGTACCCACCGTCATCGCGTTGAGTATCGGTTCAGGCAAACTTAGGATCCACCGCCCGCCCTCCCTCAATACGCATGCGGCACAGCTAAATAATAAAATACTATATCACGAATTTCTATAGTCGGTGCGTTATAAACTGAGTCGTCAGCCCATAATGTCAGTAGAATAAGAAGAAGAAGTAGCACGCCCGCTTTACATATAAGTGCAAGCGATATAGGCGTGACGCTGGCAGGACGCAGTTGACATCGCATCAGACACATAACCTTACTCCCGTGTCCTCTTCCAGCAAAGCCCTCGACCTGCACATGGCGATCGCCCTGCTGCACGTGGAGGGCGGCCAGCACACCGCCGACGCGCTCGACGACGACTTGCAGGCCTACCTGCAGGACGTCAACGCGAAGGACCTGTCCACCTTGACGCGTGAGTGCCGCCTCGATACCTTGGCGATATTGTGCTGTGGGGACAATACTTGGGGTACGCGTTGGCGGGAATACACGATCAGTAAAATTCAGAGTAGAATAAATGTGTTATGTAATTTATACCACTGCACTGAAACTAACCTCGTAATAATATCTTTGCTATTGCTTTGTTTTGTTTTTGTTTGGTTTGCTGTAAAAAATATTACTACTTTTGTGAATCAATTTCATTCGTGATTACTGTTATCAGCAATTAAATTACAGTTATTCGGAAAGTTATATCGAGATCGTGTATCGCGTAACATGTCTAGGATGAGTCATTTAAGCTGTAGAGTGTCAACAATTTTCACAGCCCTGTGTATAAAGGGGCTTTAAAACCACCTTTATGTCTTATATTTGTTTGTTACCTAACAATATCCCATCAGCTCCGAAACTAAACCCATGTAATGTGTCCATTTCACGCTGCGTCATAACAGGGAATTGTTCCCCAGGGTCCATGGGAGATCACTTCAAGGAATCCAAGTCGACCGAGAGCTTGACCACGCATTCTGTTGGTGAGTACGATTGGTTATTACAAAATATATTACAAACTTTCAACTATTAGTTAAATATGTATTAATATATTCATGACTGCTTCTTCATCTCGTTTTAATACTGCTTATCTACACACTTGTGTTTTAATATTAACCTTTGGTATCGGATTCTTGGGATAGCATTTGATTAGTCCCAGTGTTGCTTCTTGTCAGATTTTATTGTTGTCAGATGTTACAATAATAACATTACTGTAAGCATAATGATTTAAACTAGATTCACGCTAATCCTGGTTTAAATCTTATTTCTGTCTTTGTCAACGTCAAATCAACCGACAGAGACAGAATGATGATTTAATTCAGGATAAGCATAATCCTGGGCTAAATCTTATTTCTTTGTCTGTCAACGGCAAATAAAGTGACAGAGACAGAATGATAATTTAATCCAGGGTTAGCGTAGTCCTGAGTGAAATCATCATGCGAAAGCGCATGAGAATGAAAAAATTGCGTTCCGCTGCCACGACTTATGCTGAGCGGGTGCCTTTTCGACTCGAGTAGTCTACCCAGCTCTGTATGTTTTAAATGTTTATTTATTTTTCTCAGTCGAATAAATGTGTTTTCTTTCTTTCTTTCTTTCTTTTCAAATTTGTGCAAAAACAGTTTGTTAAGAATGTTTTTAAACACTCAGTGTCATATTTATATTCTTAAAGATGAAATAAGAAATCAAAAATTGCGCACGGGTGGGATTCGAACCAGCATCTTTCTGTCTTTCCGGGCCAACTGCTCTTCCAATTGAGCTACCGTGCTGTCGGTCCGACCGCGCGAAATTCTTGGTCTCTTAGTATACGTCATTACGTGACGTTAGCGCCATCTACCCGTCTGTTTATGCAACAGCGACCGACAGCACGGTAGCTCAATTGGAAGAGCAGTTTGCCCGGTAAGCCAGAAAGATGCTGGTTCGAATCCCGCCCGTGCGCAATTTTTGGTTTCTTATTTCATCTTTAAAAACAGTTTGTGTTTGTACACTATGAAAGACACGCAGAAACAGAGAGTGAAGGTTAGCAGATATTGTCACCTAACTCCTACAAGATTTAACTGTTGTTTATCCAAAACATCCGTGCCCTTCCGCAGGGAGTAGTCTATCGGACGTGTCCCTGGGGTCCCCGCAACTGCGCCGAGCTGTGTCGGCCGACCCCGGCGCCGTGCCCAGTAAGGAACAGCCTCAAAAGCCTGCCGAGAAGGAACGGTAAGCTTAACTTAATGTGACCACAACAGTCCACTGCTTTGTAGTGTTAATTACTACCCGGTTATCGTAAAAAAATTGAACCGCCTTAAAAAAATCACTAAAAGGACTAAAAGAACGCTAGTAGGAGGAACAAAAGAAGTCGGTGCGTGATGTGTGCACGTAGACTGTTGCTGTCCGTTAAGGTTGTCATTAGGCGTGTGTAATATCTGATTTTTTCGATATCTAATCGAAACTATATATCGATATTCGATATCAGATATTGAAACTATATATTTTCAAAACTATATATTGGCGTATCGATGTGTATTTCGTATCATTGAATCTAAAAAATATGTTCTTCTGAAACAGTATACAGTGATTTCGTATCATAACATGATATCATTGTTGTTGTTTTTCTTAAATCTGTTCGGATTATGAACTTAATTATATCGAAAACTAGCGGACTTCGTTTCGCCCGGGCCCCATCCCGCACCAGTCCCGGCCCCGTCGAACGGGATAAATGTATCCTATGTCTTACTGGTTATAAGCTCCTCTCCACCGTTTCGCCCCGACCCCGTCCCACCCCAGCCCCGGCCCGGTCTAAGGGGTATGAAAAATAGATGTTGGTCGATTCTCAGACCTACTCATTATGCCCACAAAATTTCATGAGAATCGGTCAAGCCGTTTCGGAGGAGTATGGCAACGAAAACTGTGACACGAGAATTTTACATACTTATTAGATGTTTTAAATAAAGTAGTATTTACGTAGTTGGTTATTTGTTTTAAAATACGTAATAAGATCTAATCACAAGAATACATAATATACCTACCTAAATAAAATTAATAGAATAAAAATCAATAAACATACCACTATTATTGCCATACGTCTAAAGCTTAGAATCCTACGTATCCCTAATTATTGCTGTTTCACTCGCACACAAACCCTCTCATTCATATCTGTTCATCGTAGCGCAAGTGCCTAGCTAAGCTAAACCGTATTGCATCGGAATACAGTTTGATATCCTATATCTATGAATCATGAGGCAGGCAATATCGAGGCATATCGTATCACATCGATGCGGCAATATAGTGTTTTGAAAATATATAGTTTTGATGCGGGGCGATATCGGATATCACGATATTGATCCAATATACGTTTCAATATCTATATACGATTTGAATCGGCTATGCCTAGTTGTCATCATGCACCGACTTCATTTTGATATGGTACATTGATTAGGACTTTTATATAACCTTGGATTACTATATCTCTGAGTTAAAGCATTTTAGAGCACTATGGCCAGGTCAAGGTAACTACGTATACATATAAGTAGTAGAATCATTGATTACGTTTTTTGCTCTTATTGCAGGCCACACTCTGTATACACATTTAAGCAATTCAGTGCGTAAGCTGCCAGTTACTGGTAGTCCACAATGAGGGACCTGAAAAATGTTCCCGGCAACAGGACATCCATAGTTAAAAAAAAAAACAAAATCTTTATTTCAATTTAGGTCATGAAATGACACTTATGAACGTCAAATATAAAAATTAAAATAAATGAGCGAAACATGTCTCCTTATCTTTTGGGCCCTACCAGCGCTTCGAGACAGAACACAGACAATTAGGCAAGTGCTGAGAAGAAACGCCGGAACAAACTCAGTCACCACTAGCTGCCGTAAAATCAAAATCATCAAAGGTAAGTACATGAGTTGGTGCAGGCTGGACGGACCACACATTCGTGTCGTTTAGATAGTCTTGAACCTTATAATAGCCTTTAGACATAAGCTTAAGTCTTAAGCCATTAGTTTAAGTCTACAATATACATAATTACTATTTTTCTTACAGGAAAGGCCTCGGCAGCGCGGTGCGTCGTGCCCTCGGAGCGTCGACTGCGAGGCGGACGTCATCCTTCACATCAGTTGAGCAGTTTACGAAGAAACAGTCCGGCACCGTTGATGTGTGGTGGCTCTACGATGATGGAGGTATGTCTATTGATAGTTCAAGATCAAGAAACGTTAATTATTTGAACAGCGGGATGTGTTTATGCGCTTCGACTTTTATGTGTTTTGCCCCCAGACAGTCAAATTGACTTTTTCATGGCTTCAAGCTTATAACAAAGTTTTTCGACCCCTTTGCCTGTGTAACATGAGAAATATTTTAATCCAACTTAATCCTTTATCCAGAAGTCCATCTGGATTAACAGTCATAAAGAGTAAACAAACCTTTAGTAAAATATTACGCAAAATATCGACATTAGCAAATACACCGTTAACAGCAAGCTGTAAAGCGACATAGCCACACTAAGCGATACAGCATTTATATTTTCAATGTTACCTATGTGCAATATTTTGTTATGTAAACTTTTTTTTGCTCGAATAAAACTATTACTTAGCAAGTGGAGTGACTTATTTGATCGCTACCCAAGTCAATATCAAATTCCAATCTTATGGTGAGCAATCGTGACTCATTACAGCCATTATCATTATTTGTTTAGGTCTGACGTTGCTGCTGCCGTACATCCTGTCAACGCGACGAGCGTGGGCGTCGTGTCCGCTACGAGTGTTCACGCTCGCCAACAAAAACACTGAACTGGAGCTTGAAGAACGGAAGTAAGTAGCTCTTTTGGAATATCATCATCATCATCATCATCATACCTCGACCTCCTCCATGGTGTAGTAGGTAAGCACGCTGGGTTTTAAGGCGTCGCCGCTCCGAGGTCCCGGGTTCGATTCCCGGTCGGATCAGTGTAGGAATGATAATTTTCTACATTGTCCCGGGTCTGGGTGTTGTGGTACCACCGTTGTGTCTGATTTCCATAACACAAGTGCATTAGCTACTTACTTTGGGATCAGAGCAATGTATGTGATTGGTGTGCAATATTTATTTATTTATTTACCATCAACATTATCAGCCAAAGGATGTCAACTGCTGAACATAGGCCTCCCTCACGGCTTTCCACAGCGACCGATCACAAGTGGTCAGCATCCAGTTTGATTCTGCGATCTTTACAAGGTCGTCTCTCCATCTTGTTGGTGGATGTTCTCAGACGCGCGTAAGAACGCTACTTTTGTACTACGCGGTCTTTGGTCAAAGAGTCTCCAATCAAGTACTATTCTGCCCCAATGGTAAACATTATTTTTTGAAAAAAGAAAAATAAAAATCTTTTTTTGATTAGGGACATCACAAACACACACATACACAAACAGATAAACGCTCACACAAGTTTACAAAAAAAAAAGAAGAAAACAAAGGCATAAACACACATACCTTACAAAGAAAGAAGTATTATTTCTTGTACATTGTAGAGTAAAGTTATAGTATTCTTGCATATTTTGGTGGTCAGCTGCGTATCAGTAAGCATAAATGGCAACAAGCGAGGCAGGTACTGCTAAAAGCTAATAGCCGTAGGGGCAGAAGAGTAAAGGAAACCCTTTTATCATACAAGTAAAGCACCATCCAAATACAAGCTACATCTTTGCATTTTTCCCACAGCATGGCGTCCCTCCTATCGAAATTCCGCATCGACTACTCGGCTCTGAAGATGGTGGCTGACATTACTAAAAAACCGCGAGACTCTACGCTTGCATACTTTGAGAAACTAATCGCTCCGTTTAGAAGCACCGACGACACTAATGACGATGGTAAGTTATTATTCTTGCTTCTCATTATATTCTTCGTAGTATGTCGTCTCTTCGGTGGCGACATCATTCGGCACCCAAAGACTAGATGGCGCTGTAGACGTAGTATGGAAACTGAACCGCGATATGATTGTAAGTTATTATGACGTTTCTTTATTATATTCATCACAGCATGGCGTGCTTTCCGTGGCGTCATCAATTGTTGTCGTCTTATAACATTGCAAAATGCAACTCTTAAGAATTAAACTGAATCGCGATATCAAATATTTAAGCAAACTGCTTATAATAAATGAACTTGACGAACGATAAATAAATGAATGGCTTTAAGCAGTATGTCCCCCATTTTGTACTTTATTTTGTTTGTGCAATAAAGAACAAAATAATTTAATTACAATACGGCAATGTAGGCGCTAAATTGTATTTCAGTAGCGCATGGTAGTGTGACTTACCCGCGCCTGCAGAAGCGATACCTCTCAACAAATAACCTAAATTCAAACTTTCTCTTCTCCAGGTGGTATAACAGAAGCAGATCTGCTAGCCGCTCGGGACCGCACCCACCGGCACTTACGACTGCGAGAGCTCATCGCAGCTCAATCAGCATCAGCTAGACTCGTCTGCGTCACGCTGCCCATGCCCAGGCGTCGAGGAGTAGTCCCACCAGCTCTGTATATGGCTTGGTTGCATGCTATAGCTTCTGCGGCCGATAGGGTGCTGTTAATAAGGGGGAACCACGCTGCTGTCCTTACTTTCTACTCGTAATCGGACCAAATGTCGACACTCTACTCGTGATTGCGAAGCGAATTTGGCACTAGATAAGCCCGTATTAGACAGACTAGTAACTGAGCTGGTATCAGTCCAGTGGCCTTTCTGAACATTATTGTTTAGCTAAGTATGCAAAAAATCTACTTACAAATGTCTACTCTATAGAAACCTTTAAACCTGTTCAAATATTTGCCATAATACCTAGAAACTAGCATGTTGCAGTCCAGATTACCTCTTGATTCAATAAACGCAATTGCAGACGCATAGTCGCTCGTCTGCGCCACGCTGTCCATGCCTAGACCCAGAGTAGTCCTACCAGCTCTGTTTATGGTCTGGTTACACGCTATAAAGTCTGCGGCCGATAAGGTGCTGTTAATAAGAGGGAACCATAATGCTGTGCTTCCTTTCTACTCGTAATCGGACCAATCAACTCTCTTCTCGTGATTAGAGCGAATTTGACACGAGGTAAGCTCATTGTAAACAGCTACCAACAACTAAAGTAAACGCAAACATTCGCGGCAGGTAGAGCAATAAAACGTGCAAAAGAGACAGTGCACATCATTTTCTCTTTTGCACTTCACACAGACACAGAGATGTGCATTGTTTGTATACATGCGTTTATTAATAACGATAGGTTTGTTGAATATGGGTTTTTGTATGTATTTTGTATTATCGATAGTCCAGTAACCTGCGCGTGCGCATCCCTATTTCAAAAGTGATTTATGGCACCGACTGCCGCGAGTCTTTGTGTAAAGTATAAACTAAAGTTATGTCAAAAGATTGAGAGAGTCTTTTCTGTACCATTACCATAAGTTTACGGCGGTTTTACTCGCTAGCGACGACGTAACTTTTTGTATGGAAAAATTTAGTTCTGCAAGTGACCCCTAGGGGCGCTGTCCAATTTTATATAGACTTTTTTACGTAGTCGCTAGCGAGTAAGACCGTCGTTAACTCATGGTAACAGTACTGGACTGCACTACTTAGCACATGCTAAAAATCTACCCACAAACGTGTTGACCCTCGACTCATAGTTAGACCCAGATCTAGAGTCTACTAGGTAAGCTAATGACCAAGTCTAGGATGGGCTTTCTTCAGCTAACTACAGTTGACATTTGTATATTAGACAGCTATGTACGTACTTTTGTACTCATAATAATATATTTTTTACTTTTTAAAAGTAGTGAAAAGTTAGTTAAAAACATCGTAACGCAATGTTAATCGTAACGCAATGGGATAAGACACTTTCTTATCCCATTGCGTTACGATCATGACTCATTATCATCAAATTTAGGAGCTAGGCTCTTGTCGGTGGAGTTTTTTCCATTCTCTACGTTTTATCGCCATTATCTTGACGACCATAAGGAATTCAGACACAACGGTACTACAACATCCAGGCCCGAGACAATATATCTTATCAGTAACATAGCTAACGCAAATGCATAGAGGCCTTAACTTTTGATCGAATACCCCAAATCCAAGAGACCACGATTTTTACTGTATTTTAGAAATATTTTTTTATTATAAATTGCACTTGTAAAAAGCAACTGTTTGACAAGGAATCTAACCCTGTGTTTAACGCTATCCGGGCGCATGCCTATACCACTCGGCCACCGACGTAAGGCACGGAGTTCGATTCGTTGTCTGACACAGTAGCTTTTTACAAGTGCAATTTATAATATTAAGTTTTTATGACAAAACACTGTTTTGTCAAAAACAAAAAAAAAATAGAATTATATTTTTGTATTGGCAATTTTTAAGTGCGACACTTAATGTGTTTGATGTACGATTATACTACTAACATTCCTCATTTTGCGTGATAGTATAGTACAAATTGTTTATTAGCAATCCACCGATTTCATTTACTGCTTACTTTTTAAGTGCACTAATTTTACTTTAACAATACTAATTAAATTTTTTATTATGATACCTCTAACCCAGTAATGACCAACAATTATGTTATTTTAAACTTTAGCACAGTGAACATAAAATATTATGTTTTAATTCTTATCCATTTAAATTCGAGGTGCTGTAATGATATTTTCCATATTTATGTGATTGTAAAATAACACATTTAAATAAAGTACTGTTGACGACAAACATTTCTGTTGACTGTAACAAAATAATTCAATTAGATTTTTTACAATGTCAAATTGTATACAATAAGAGAACCTTTTTTAGAATATTGTACGCTAAATACTTTTGAACTAATGGTCTTTATGTAATAAATGTTTTAACGTACCTAACCTACACAATCGATCGGTGCCTTAAGCGTAGTAATGAAGCTCACGGTGCGATTAGTAATATTGTGTATTATATTTTTTTACTTATATACAATCTACATTTTATAGTTGTGAATTTATGCCACTTTTGGCTGACGTAATTAAAATTGTTATTGACCTAAAATCTCTGCAAAGAATCTCGACGATTTTGAATACAGTATTTCATGTTTATCTAATAATTTATACATGTTTTTTGATGATTTACCAAAAGAATTTCATACAATTCTGTAATTTTGTAACGATAGTTGTAAAATAGGTTTAATAAGTTATTCTGTTGTACGTATAAGTACCTTTATGAAATTAGATAAGTTAATTTAACTGTGTGAGATGTGAATATTTTTAGTGCACATTTTTGCGAGTGATGTTACCATGTAGAAATTTCTTGTTTTTATTTATTTGACTTGTAATGACGGAAAATTGTTTTGTTGGAAGCCGTTATTTTTACTAAAATATTAAATTGAATATGCTGCTATACTTCATGCGCAGTATCTTCGTTTGTCATTCCTTTGTAAAAACAGAGTTATGAATGATAATCTAAATACCTATTACTATGAGGATATTCGTCATGTTTTTTATTATTATTTATTATCTAGTACGTGACAGAAGTAATACTTACCACTTATTATTTATTTTAACCTATCAATTGTACTATTGTACAAATTATACAAAAAATATGTGTGAATAAATGAATTTCAAAGTATTTTTTGTTTTAGTATTTTGGTAAGAAATAAGATTTGATTTATTCTCGTATTAAAATAAGAATGAATATTCTGTTGTTAAAGCAATGTTGATTTTGAGAACGTAGTTTTTTTAACACTTTTTATTGTTCCTCTTAAGTGCTTCGCTAACGAAAACAAAATGATATTATTTTGTTTGTAAGTAGAGGCGTACCGCGATTACATTTTTTAAAATTTTGATATCTCATTAAAAGTTCTTTTGTTCAATTATGTCGCATAGAAATCTTACTTTGCCCTTATGGTTCAAACATCTTTTAATTATTCAATGGATAAACAGACACATTTGTTACTTTCGTAACATTGACTATATATAATTAGTAATTTAAGATTCATCTTAACTTCTATGCGGCTAACGACAAATAAATTATCGTGTTTACCCGTACGTAATATTCTACGTAATGAGAGTTTCAACGAAAGTGATTACAAATTATTATGCTCTAAGAAGACCTTTTTGTGGTATGTTTTTGCTGTAATTTAATATGAACATCACTTTCATTTGATGTGTTTCTAATGTCCATGTTAGCTAGTAATCACTTATAGCTACTAGCTAGTGTCAGCAAAGCAACTCTACCGATGATGAAATTGCATCTTGGAAATTAAATTTGTATTTTGACTACCTAATGAGGATATTCCATTTTTCATTACAAGTACTTAAAAAACTGTTATCAGTTGTTACCTTAGATTTAATGGCGAAATGTCAAATTAGACATTTCTTGTGCTTCAGACTGTGGCAGGTATAAAAGGTGACTTCTGAAAATTTGTTTCTGTTATTTACTAAATCTTTTTCTTTTCGGACACTTATATTTTATCTGAGAGCGTGGCGTGTATTGGTAATTATCTACGAATTGCCAATACCCAATACTTTAGCCGGCGGGTAGCGTGCCAGCCAACCATGTATTACAAAGAAAGTGTCTCCATTTTTGTCGACGTTTCGATTCGCATAATTCATAGTTCGTTACTCGGAGAGCACTTCAATTTATTTGTCATGGATGTAATGCTTTTGCGCTTATGGCCGACTATGTTAATACTTAAACTACGAAGAGATGCTATATTTAACTAATTCCTTTCTATCTTTGGGATTCCCAAAAATTCAGGTTGGGTTGAAGATATACGTTTCTTTCTTTTCAGCTCGTCTTTTATTTTAGAGTTTTACTAATGCGGTTCGCTGGTCACTACCAAGAGGTCCTGGGCTCGAGTCACTGGTTGAATCGAAATTTATTCCTGTAAATATTGATTAAATGCACTAGATTTTTACATCAAGTTTGTGGACTAACATTATTTATATCTTTCGCTACTTTTTTTTCATACTGCTAAAATGTCGTGCTCGTTTGCCATTGCTCTGTGAGGAAGATGCGTATCCGTAGTAAGATTACTAATCGATTGTGCAGTTGTATCATTGTGACACACTGTTACCATTATTAGGTAACGCCATCGCTTTCGCGTTTATAACATTAGCGATGCGATTTGCATTCGGCACAGATTGTTCTGCTTACTTCCGTCAGATGCAAAGTCTTCCTCTGTGGTTATGATTTGACCTCTTGTTATAATCGACCTCCTTTTGCACTAATCAGCTTTTTTGACACATTTTGTAAGTCGAACATGTGACCCAGTGCAAATATGGCTATTTATACTCGTAATAAGTCCGTATGGGCTCCGCGTGCATTGTATTGATAGAATGAATCACTTTGAGTTCTCCAAACATGACATAAGATCTAACATTGCCGAGCCAGTGTTGTGAAAAGTTATTTTAACAGTGTCCAGCAGGCAGATTCTTTTTTAAGCTCCCACCAGATTTTTGACATTATTTTAAAGCGTTCATTAAAGCGGATCGTGTTTGTCGTGTCTGTCAGCTAACTAAAAGTTTTCACCTTCACATTGTCTGGTTTACTCCGTCGGTTTTTTGCCCTAAGATTTGATAATCGTTCGATACATTATTCAGCAGTCACCCGCAGGGATTCCATCACGCTACTCAGTTTGGTTACGTGTTTCACTGGTCACTCGCAGAATTGATTATTTTAAAGAATTAAAGAGATAAAGTGTCACTTGACGTCGTCGTTTTCCTTGTTATCTATGATTAATTTTGCCTACGAAGTGTCCAAATGTATGAATAGGTAGATAAAATGAAAAAAATATGAATAAGTAGATAAAATTATCTTTTAAGTTCTGAGGTTCACTATTTCTGCGTCATATACCGAAATCTGTTAAAATAAATAATGTTAGTTATTATTTTTTACTTAATTGTGGACTGCGCTCTTGATGATGCTGAATTCTGGCGTTTTTCGTGGCTCAAATATATCTCCTATTATAAAGAAATCACAGCACATCTCGTCATGATCTTAGAACAACGACGTATTTGACAAAAATCCAAAAATCGTTTTATTGCATTTTTGGTATATAAACACCGAAAATTTTATTACCAATTAAGAAAAAAAATATTTTTCTTAATAGATCCGGAGTTACGCAGTAGGTACAATGACGTTTCTGATAAATGTCCGTAGTAAAACGACGTATGTACGCATATGTCATGCGGACGTCCGACGGATCCGCGCAAGTGACATTGTTCGTTGGACTAGCCTGCAAAGTACCAGGAACTCCAAGAAATGACTCGAATTCAATTTAATGTGTTTTACACACGTTTTAAAGACAAAAATGCTAAAAACAAATTCAGCAGTCGGTTTTTATCATACGTCACTGTTCTATGGCATAAGAATAAATTGATTAAAAGATAACAAATTTTGCTTAAACGTAATATAAGTACTTAATATAGCTTTTGTTATTGTTTTTTATTTATTTTTAAAATAAATAAATAATCGTGACATATGTAGCCATACTGCATTTTTCTGTGTACATGACGCTGGCGGATGATCACATACGACAATATACTATGGATATGTTATCGTATTTTAGTGTCGTAAGTGCACTTGTATCCATGTTCTTCGAGCACCGAATAACTTACGACATTGTACCTTTGAAAAAAATGGCAGTGTGTAAATATTTTTATCAAAATTTATTTTAATTGTAATATTATGGCGTGTTTAAAGAAACTTTACTAGTTAAAAGAATATTATTTTGTCTATTTGACTCGTAAAAAAAAAGTTTTTGGATTACCAAATATATTAGTATTTGCTAACCAACTCTGCAAGGAGAACACCGAAATATAAAACGAATAGTTAAATTTTTTGTCTGATGAAAATAGCTTTTATGTTTTCTTTGTTTTTGTAAGGATGTCTACTCTCATTTGTATAATTTGTTTTGTACTGAACATACCTAGTAGTTCGTGATAATAGTAACACATCGTCAGTTCACACGTCGTCAACGGGAAATCATCTAATGTCTTAAGAATCTATTTATTTTATAAAAGATTATTGCATAAATAATGTTGTACAAAGGTGAACTTAATGCTAAAGCAATCTCTGTCAGTCAAACCTTTAGGTCAATTAAATCCAGATTAAAGTTCCTCTCTCTCTCTTATCAGGTAATGTAATAGAAAATAAATTAATATCATCGAGACGAATATACATTTTTTTCCTGGAAAATGTTGTTATTATGTAAGAAAAATAAGTGTGCTTATAAAATTTGTTAAGGTACCCTTGGCTTCTCAAGGATTCCTTCCTCAGACCCAGACCTAATTACCATGGGGTCGCATCGCAAGCAAAGGAAGTAGGTATACCGTCGTTATTGAGTCAACTTTACATAAGGACCAGATAGTGTTATGGCAAGGGATAATAGATTTTCTGTAAATTAAAAAAAAAACTCAAAATTATATTCCCATCTACTGCAAACGCTTTAAAAACAAATGCTTTGGTACCTATTTGTCGAAACGCCAAGATTTTTCTCATTTAGAAACTGGATTGATGACTGTTAGTAATTTGTTACCAACTCTGTTTTGTAACCTCCATCATGGTAAAACACCGGTTGTTTTCAGTTATTATAACTAATTTTCTAATGGTTAACGATCTAAACAATCGTTAAGATCTTTATTTTATATTAGTTATTTTATATGGTTGTCGTAATAGGATCATAGAGGCTTATTATAAGTTTAATGCCTTTATATGCTTAAAAAGCCTTTTGATGGTTACGAGAACAATTTTTTTTGGACATCCTGTATGTTTTCAAAATTATCTTAGTCTTACTCTTCATGATATGCCGTACCTACCACTATATGATTTTTATGTTGTAAGTAAGTAAGAAAATTATAACCATCTTTAAGATTTTACGAAAGCTTTTGATTCTAGGGTGATTTACTTTTATCAGGTTATTGGAACGGAGACTTTCCGTTAAGACAATTGTGATTTTCTTCTTAAAGAAGCAAGTTAATCTATACCTACTTATACATATACTAAAGCTGGAAAGTTTGTTTGAAAGCGCTCATCTCAGGAACTACTTGTCAGATGAGAAAAAGTATTATTGTGTTAGATATCCTATTTATAGAGAAAGCCTATAACACATCACTATATTACGGGAGGGAAGGAAGTGAAATTGAAAAGCGTGAAAGCGTTGGACCGCTGTAAAATATAATTAAACCAATAGTTATTAAAATTGTTCCGCCACTGATTCAACTTTCTGCACTCCCAGGTGGATGATTGGTCGAGAATGCCCTAAGGCATTAAATCCGCCAATTGTACAACTCACAGTCCTACAAAATATTAATAAATAAATAAATTATAACGGTAAATGTTTTAATCAAATCATAAATAAATAAGACTAAGAAATCATTGACTTACCCTGTTTGTCTAGGTGTAGTATGGCCTAAAATCATTTTTGAATAATACTGTAACTATCTGAAACTTCTAGAATGCAAAATACGTTAATAAAAAAAAATAGTTTCCGAGTATTATTTAAAAAATAACAATAAATATCATTCAAATACGACAAAATATTTAATGCAAAGTCCATAGAAAATAGTCGTTTTGTATCATCTGACATTAGAATATCCGCAGAAAAACGTCGTATCTTACCATGAGTCACATTTTTATCCGAAGTAAAATGACGTATGTGATTTTTCTCAAAAACCAGCAAATATAGGCTTTTGATACCTATTCCATACTATAAAAGACCTTTTACAATTAACACATGCAAATTTGTATTGCACTAGGTTATATGCAAAAAAAGTTATATAAAAATAACCGTTCAAAATATTTCAAATGGCCGCCCTGTAAAGTTTGACGAAATGTACATACGCCATTGTTCTACGATCACGACGCTGTTCATTCTCTTGAGTAAAAGGATGTTTGGTCTTTCTCCTATTGCAATCGTGTATTAAATTTCTTGATAATTTAATGGTCGTAGCTGCTCTATTAAATTACTCAAGCTTTCCTGTTGCGAAGTTATTTCTTTGTACAGTCGGCAGGATGCAGTCAATTGCACTTCGTTTTATAAGCAGGCTAGTTTGCACATTTGTGTCTAGTAGTAGTAAGTAGTATTGAATACCTAAGTACTTGGATACGAGGTACAACAAGTAATTAAGATTATGTAGGGAAATGTAGGTAGAGTGTTTTTTAGTTTTTAATCTAATTCAAAGTGCTTCTGCATGAATATTTTAGTTTTTTGTATGCAGTATTATCGTTCAAGCTGATAATGTAACACAACTTTTCTAAAACTATTTGCGTGTATCAGTTGATATCTATCTATTAAAAACTTGTTCTACAAGAACTATTTTCAACACCATTCTAGTGAAAATACAGCACCATTGCAATTGCAACACAAGCTTAAAGTTTGGGTCGCAATTTTAACATACCGCGAATGCAATATCTGTAACAATTTGCGGCAAACCCATCATTTACAGAATTAGGTGCGCTAGCGCACTCGTCTGTGATCTCGTGTGCTTTCTGCCGTATCAAGGCTGCTGCATGTAATTTATTGGCAAACAGCATCCATGCGATTTGTACGTTTTCTACTACTGGCGTTCTACCTTGTTAAAACTTTTCCGTATTTTGTCTCTAGCCGTCTTTGTTACTTAATCCAGCGTTACAGCACGAGTGATAGAGACAGGGTGAAAATAGAGGAAAAGGAGTACAGAGTAAAGACCTGAGATGCGTGTGCAATCATTATCTTGATTCTTGCCCGCCGCTGGACAGCAGCAACGCAGTCCGGGCTCGCGCGTCGAACGGAACGCACGTATCGTCACTGTGATTTTTACCGATACTACTACGCTCTTAAAAGTATTTGTGTGACTTTTAAACTGTGACTTGTGATAGTGAGGTGCTAAACTTGGACTAAGGATCTAGAACTGAGGTAAAAAGTGTTTATTTTATCGATTTGAATTGTTTAAATCTTTTGTTTGGGCTTTTTGTTATGATTAGGATGCATGGTGTAATCGACGGCAGATTTGATTGAAGGTAGTTGTAAAATTGTTTGGCAACTCAAATGTCAGTTTGAGTACTTAGTTCATTTTGTAACTAGGCAAAAAATTACGACTTTATTTATTTATTTGGGTTTGCCTTGCTGTTAAAATAAGTTCAATGGCTTGAAATAATTAATGACTGATTGTTTTTTATCTACGAAAAGTTATTGTGGGTAGTTTTACGTAAATTAAACACCCGAGCAGCTGTCTTAATTAATTTGTGTTGGTAGATAAATACTATAATTTTTCGCATTATGTTTTTCTTAACAATTGATTTGATTTTAAATTATTGTAGAGTACTAGCGCACGTTTTTTTTTGCAGTCGATAAATACATACCAAAAGATTTATTTGCTGCATGATCTGGACAGGCCACATTCTACTGCCCAAGGTCGTCAATTTGATTCTCGCGCCTTATTAGTTTTTCAAACTTTGACTAAACACATAATAAGTAATTTCCCTATGTATATAAGATTAACTGTTTACAAACCTAGTTCTAAATGCATATTTATTTATATGTAAAGATGTTTCTGTATGCGATGCAAATTAAGTAAGTATACCTAAAACTCCACCGAGTTTAAAGTAGCTACAAAAAAGTTTCATGTATTTGCATAACCTGATGCATTAGTAATATTACAATGTAAGGTACAAGTAAGTTCTTGAAGAATTGGAAGGAAAAAAAACTGCAGAAGAACTTTTTTGTTTTTATTTCTTTACTGTTAGGTGAAATATGAATGCTCTACTTAAAACTGAAGCGAGTAGAGACCTAGAAATTGGCCTTGTTTCTTTTGGGCAGAAGGCCATACCGACTAATTTGGCGATTTAATACAAGGAAGAACTTCGTAAAAACAATGGTTCATGGGCTTAAATCTTAAGGCAAGGCTGCGCCTTTTTGGTAAACCATTACTTGTAATCTTGTCAAATGGGTTTGATATGGGCTGGATTATTAAAAATATGCACTGTTGCAACAACGTTTTACTCAATCACTTTGCAGCAGAATGCCGTAACAAAACATATTTGATCAATATGACTTTATCTTTACCTTCTTAATAAATGTGATAACATAATTCTAAAAAAATATATTTAACGTATAATTTGACGCAAATATTAAAAGTTTGCATCTGTTAATTAAATCTTCGACTAACCAGCGCTCGCGGGTTTGAATCCCGCAAGGGAAAAATGTCTATCCGATGAGCACCTAACCTAAGTCATTGATGTTTATGTATTTAAGTATTTATGGGAGACGCCCCCGATGTAATCGTTGTCTGGTATTCGTAGCACAAGAAAGAAAATTCGTTACATCAAAACCAGGCAATTGGTGTGTTGTCTGGCGCATATTTATTAACATAAATTTTTATTGAGAAAAAATATCGATTCAAGTAAGTAATAGGTGGATTTACCTCTAGCTCAAAGTTCAGTGACATCAAAAGCATTATCAAACAGAGGACCTACGTGTTACAAACAACCACGATATGAGTAATAAAGAGAATAAAACACCCTTTTATTATTGGTAACAGTGAATTTACTATGTCATTAAGATGTTCTGGCCATTCTGAATGAGTAATTTTATAGTTGAGCAAGTACTTACAATAATATAGAGATCCGGAATACTGAAAAAAGTAATAATATACTATCGTTTAGTAAACAAGCTTCCTGAAAACCACGACAGCATGGTCCAAGATACATAGTTTAACTTTTCCCTGGGACACCCAAGCCTACAGTGGCTAGGATTATCAATAACTTAGGTCTAGTCAAAGATTCTGGCGACGCGAGAGGTAGTGGTGGGAATGAGAAAGTGTTATAATAAAATACCATAATAGGGTAGCCAGTACTTAAAAAAAACACTTTTCATCATCCCACGCAATCCCCATGCCCAGCATCTCGTCTATGTCTTATAGGAATCAGAGTACGCAATTGGGTTCAATTGGTTAAATAGTTGGAACACCGCAAGGGTCGCCGGATCGGTTCTTGCTGCGTGTCATACGCGTCGATGAAACTGATTTTTGACACAATGATGTTGGTTGATGGTTGTGAGTTCACGGTCGTTTGCGCTACACGACACACACTCATCCATAGTATAATGCAATTACAGTAATTCTTACTTGATTTAATTTATTTGCTAATTAAATCTACTAATAATGATTATGTAATTTATCAAAAGTACACAATAGTAATAGAGAAAGGATAAGTAATACATCCAGCAAACCTACCTTAAAAGTTTTGTGGTGCTTGTTTCTTATGTGCACTAGAGAATATCTTTTTAAAACCACTCGTTACGAAACTAGTTGGAGCGAAAATCTAAACAGTTATAGATCTATTACTTAATTAAGTTTATAACATGTTACTCGTACATATCAGCTATGAAATCATGACATAGCAGTATTTAATCAACACACAGATTGTCACAAGTATTTATGGGAGACGCCCCCGACGTTATCGTTGTCTGGTATTCGTAGTACAAGGAAGAAAATTCTTGACTTCGAAACCATTTATGTTTCCATATTAGAGTGTTTTCTGGAGTATATTTATTATTATTATTATTATACTGACATAAATCGCTATACTGTGGTATAAGAGCACCTACTGCAGCTTCGTGTTTTATGCCACAAGCCTTCATGGTTGTTAGTGTTTCGGTTGTGTGTTTTATTACCGGGTTTTCTCTTATCCGATACTTTCAACGCGTACATGACTAGGTAGGCTGTTCAGCACCTCACAAATAAAACAATATTATCTACGAGAGATTGGTTCTACAGCGAAAAAGCGTTATGTAGCAGAAACTTAATTACGTCTGAAGTGAATAAGAATGGTGTACATGAGCGATGTTAACCTGCTGTTGAGTTGACCAAACAGATTAGAAGACAAGATTAAAAGTAAAGTTAGCCTGTAAGCATCCCACTGCTAGGCAAAGGCCTTACCTCAAATATGAGGTAGTGTATATGAGCTATACTCAACCACGCGGGCTCGGTGCGGATTGTTGTATGCAAGGCAAGCGACCAACCTTGCTGTCAGATTTTATCCAGCCGCCCATAGGGCTTCTGACTAGGCTTAACAATTAATATTAATTGATATTAGCCGGGACCAACTGCTTAACGTACTTTTCGAAGTACGGAGATGCTCGTGATATACGTCACTTATATGGACGGAATGGTCACCCAACACTGCGCTACAAGCACCTCATTAAAAGACAAGATTTGGGGGAGTATTTTAGTATTCTTGCTAAAAACCTCAAGTCAAATAAAATAATGAATAATTGAAATACTGACAAGTATCACGGCTAGGCTGTTTCTCGGACACGTATTCATGCCACTGTGACGACTGTGACTGTAATTTTCCGCACAGACTCCGCAACGGTAGTGTCTACGACATAAGACCTTCTTTTGGTTAATTGACAAGATGTCACAAATATTTTTATTACTCTTATGTTTTTTCATTGATTTCATGTAAAAGTTTCAAAATTACATATTTATTTTAATTTATAGTATTTCATTACAATATTAGCCTAGCAGTCTAACGCAGGCGTTTACATAAATTGGTGCCGAAACCTGTGCAAAAATTACACGGAGAAAAAACAAATTAGTGTTTCAAAATGGATGAGTCGACTATGAGCGACGATGCCTCCAGCAGCAGTACAGTGAAGGAAATAAGTGGTCAGCTCAAATCGTTGCGAGTGGCTAGAGGCCAGCAAAAAAGAGCCCTTACGAATATCGAAAAGTATCTTGAGAGCGATATGGATTTCGACGTCGTCGGGCTCGGAATACGTAAGCAAACATTGAAAAACATTTACACAAAATTTCAGGAAATTCAACATAAGATACTTTGCATTAATGACGACGACGATGAAAGCGACCATTTCGATACAAGGTACTATGACTTACTTACAAAAATTGAAAAATTTACAAAACAGTGCGGAAGATCTATTGACGAAAATTCTACACATACATCTACGGCCTCTCACTATTTAAAACTTCCAAGAATAGAGATATCTACTTTTGATGGAAAGTTGGAGGAATACAGTTCTTTTAAAGATTTATACGATTCTATGATACATAATGACAAAAATTTATCTAACGTCCAGAAACTATATTATTTGAAACAATATCTTAAAGGAGAACCACTGGAAATAATAAGTAATTTACCTCTTACGAATGATTCTTATATTTCTGCATTACAGTTACTTAAAAAAAGATACGATAACCCTTCTATTTTGATAACGAAGCATATAAATACTATTTTGGACTTACCAGTTTTACATCGCGGTTCTGCTGTAGAACTAAGAGCACTTTCAGTTAAAGTACGACAGCAGATAATGGCCTTACAGAACCTGAATCAGCCAATAAATCACTGGGACTCTATTTTATTTTGCATTATAAGCAGAAAGTTAGATACACTTTCTCTACGACTATATCACTCAGAGCGAATCAATGAACTTCCGGACATAACAGCTTTGCTTGATTTTATCGACAAAAGAGCAAGTTCATTGGAAGCAAGCCCTTCAACAAGCTTCACAAAGGGCAAAGTCGTAAATATTGCAAGTGAAACAAAGAAAGTAAACATTTGCATCATATGCTCAAAAGAACATAAATTATACAAGTGCCCAAATTTTATATTAATGACGCCACAGAAAAGGCATGAATTTACAATTGATAAGGGGCTTTGTAAGATCTGTTTGACTCAGCATGACAAACAATGTAGATATAACTTTAAATGCAGTGTGTGCAATCAACAACACAACACTTTGATACACATAGAAAAGGAGAGTACATCTAATCAGGTTTTTCATGCTGTAAAACCAAGTGAACACAATGTACTGTTGCCTACTGTCAAAGTTTTAGTTACAGATGTTCATAACAACAAGTACATTGTGCGAGCTTTACTTGACTCAGGAAGTCAAACTTCCTTTTGTACAACATCTTTAGCATCAAAGCTAGGTAGTAAAACTTTCGAATTGCATAAAAATATAGTCACATTAGGAGAAAATGCCAAGACAGTAAGCAAAGGCATTAATTTACATTTAAATTCACTTACAGAAAACTTTGATATTGACGTTACATGTTCCATTGTAGACAAGATTACAATTAGCTTGCCACAATGTAGTTTTGATATATCAAACTTTACAATTCCAAGTTTTGTCAAACTTGCTGATAATGATTTTAATGTTTCAGGCGAGATTTCACTTCTTCTGGCTGCCGATGTCTTCTTCAGAGTTTTGAAGGACGGAAAGGTAGAAGGCGGTCCTAGAGATCCGATTTTGTTCAATACCCATTTCGGCTACATTGTCTCTGGTAACGTACAACCTTCCAATAATTTATCCGTTTCAATGCATTTAAAAGACAGTCTTATTGATCAAGATTTTTATGTTAAAAAACTGTGGGAAACAGAAAAGATACCGGAAACTTTTGTCGAGTCTCTGCCTGAACACGATTACAGTGAAATGATTTTCAAAGAATCAGTTACATTACAAAATAACAGATTTGAGGTTCGAATGCCGCGAAAATGTAATTTAGATGAGTACGATTTATCTGACTCATTTTTGATTTCTTTACAACGATTTTACAATTTAGAAAAAAGGTTTGATAAAGATCCATTATACCATTCCTTGTATACTGATTTTATTAATGAATATCTTGCATTAGGACATGCTAAGACAATTGATATGGATAATTGTTTGCCGGAAGATCGACCGCTCTATTTTCTCCCTCACCACGGTGTACTTCGCCCTGAAAGATTAACGACGAAGTTAAGAGTAGTGTTCGATGGTAGCGCTAAGTCAAGTAAATGCCCAGCTTTGAATGACATCCTTTGCAATGGACCAGTAGTTCAAAAACCTTTGTTTGATATTTTATTGCGTTTTCGAACTCACAAATATGTTCTTATGTGTGACATTAGACACATGTATAGGCAAATTTTAATACATGCAGATGATCGCGTTTTACAAAATATTTTATGGCGTGAGGATATAAGCAAACCTTTACAATGCTTGCAATTACAAACTATAACATATGGCCTGACTAGTTCAGCATTTTTAGCAACTCGTTGTTTAGTTGAATTAGCAAACAGATATAAAGATCAATACAAATTAGCAAGCGAAGCCATTTTGACAAGTTCATATGTCGATGACGTTTTATGCGGTCACAGCTCATATCAGGGTGCTATTGATTTGAAACAAGAGCTGTTTGACTTGCTTAAACTTGGTGGTTTTGATCCTCATAAATGGTGTTCTAATGACATGTCAATTTTACAAGATATTCCAAAAGAGAAATACGGTTTTCAACAAAAGGATCTTGATCAAGACATAACAGTTAAGACTTTGGGTCTTACATTTGATATTAAAAAAGATGTTTTTGAATTCAGTGGCAAAGTTGTATCTGCCCCTAATATTCCTACAAAGCGAACTGTTCTAAGTTCAGTGAGTAAATTTTTTGATCCAATGGGTTACGTTGGCCCTGTAGTTGTCAAAGCTAAAATGATTTTACAATTACTTTGGAAAAACAATCTCGAGTGGGATACGCCACTACCTTCTGATCTTCAAATTATCTGGGAGACATTTCATGCCTCAATTTCCAATATGAATAAACTAGTAATTCCACGAGATTTACATTTATATGAGGCAGATGAAGTGGAATTGCTCGGATTTTGTGATGCATCGTCTGACGCATACGGCTGTTGTTTATATTTAAAAGTACGAACCATTGACAATAATTTTTATATCAATTTACTATGCGCCAAATCTCGAATTGTTGGCTTAGATTCTAAATTGACTATACCAAAACTTGAACTCAATGGTGCGTTGCTTTTATCTAAGCTTGTATCGAAAGTGTTATCAGTTCTTTCAAATGTAACTAGGGTATTTCTTTTTTGTGATTCGAAAATATCTTTGGGATGGATCAATACGGTTGAGGAAAAATTACCACCTTACATGGCCAATCGCGTCAAAGAAATCAATAAATTGACTAAAGGTATGACATGGAAATTTACTCCAAGTTTGTTAAATCCTGCAGACATTTTGTCACGCGGCGGAGATCCCAAAGATATTGAGAACAATATTTTATGGTGGCATGGACCCGATTTTTTAAAAGACAGTTGTTACAATTTTCAGTCATTAGATATAGAATATCCACTTCTTATTGCTGAACAAGCGTCTCACACTTCCAACGTTCCTTTAGATAATTCTATGATGACATTTTTTACAAAGTTTTCTAGCATAACAAAAATGCAACGAGTTATGTCCTATGTTTTGAGATTTATTTACAAATGCAGAAAGTTACCCTCAAGCTCAATAAATAATTCAATTACTGTATCAGAACTTAAAAACTCTTTCGATATTATAATACGATATGTTCAAAATCACTATTTCCATAAAGAAATTGAATGTATCAAAAAACATATTGATTATAAAACTAATAATAGTTGTTATCTTAAAATGTTAAATCCTTTTATTGATGATAAAGGACTTTTGAGAGTAGGCGGGAGATTGCAAAACTCAAATCTTCCTTTTGCAAAGAAATTTCCTATTATATTACCCAAAAAATGTCATGTCACACGGCTTATAATAAGGAATGAGCATTTAATTTTGTTGCACGGTGGACTTAAGATCATTTCAAGTAGTCTTTCACAACGATTCTATATTTTAAATTCAATGAGAGAAATTAAGTCTGTTATTCACAAGTGTATAACTTGCACTAGATACAAGGCTGAATCTGCCAAACAGCTTATGGGTTCGCTTCCTAAAGAAAGGGTGCTGCAAGCACGAGTTTTTGAAAAAGTAGGGATTGATTATTGTGGACCATTTGAAGTAAAGCAATCTACTATAAGAAGGAGCATAATTTCTAAAGCATATGTTTGTGTTTTCGTTTGTTTAGCATCAAAGGCAATACACTTGGAAGTAGTTTCTGATATGACTAGTGACGCCTTTATATCAGCTCTAAAGCGTTTCATTTCTCGGAGAGGTTTACCTTCAGATATTTTTTGTGACAATGCTCAAACATTTAAAGGTGCAGATAAACAAATAAAAGATTTATATCACTTACTTAATAATAATACATTTCAAAGAACCATTACTGAATATGCTTCTCAAAAAGGTATTCAATTTCATTACATTCCCGCATATAGTGCTCACCAAGGTGGCCTATGGGAGGCATCTGTTAAATCTTTTAAGTTCCATTTTAAGAGAATATTAGCTGCGAAAACATTGACTTTTGAACAATTAGTTACTTTTACTATTGAAATAGAAGCTATTCTAAATTCGCGCCCTCTTTGTCCTATGTCAAATGATCCAACAGATTTTAGCATATTGACGCCTGGTCACTTTTTAATAGGCTGTCCTTTAACTTCATTGCCACAGCCATCCTTAGTAAATGTTCCAAATAATCGTTTGAAATTATGGAGGTCCATAGAACAGTTCCGACAACATTTTTGGCGGGCATGGTCCAAAGACTATTTAGTCTCTTTGAACAAAAGAACTAAATGGCAAAATAACCAACCAAACATAAAAGTGGGTTCAGTAGTTTTATTAAAGGATAATATTGTTCATCCACAATTCTGGCCATTAGGTCGTGTAGTAAGATTGTTTCCTGGCAGGGATTCTAAGGTCAGAGTCATTGAAATAATGACACCTGATAAAAAAATACATTCGAGAGCCTTTACTAAAATCGTTGTATTACCTACTGATTCTATTGATTAATTAAGGTTTATTTAAGTTTTATTACTTATTGATGTGTTAATGAAGTTTCATCACATAAGTTATATTTATTCATGCGCGGGCGCAATTTATGTCTACGACATAAGACCTTCTTTTGGTTAATTGACAAGATGTCACAAATATTTTTATTACTCTTATGTTTTTTCATTGATTTCATGTAAAAGTTTCAAAATTACATATTTATTTTAATTTATAGTATTTCATTACAATATTAGCCTAGCAGTCTAACGCAGGCGTTTACAGGTAGCGTGTGTGGTCCAGCGTTTTCATGTTCGGAACCGTTACTGATCTTAAATAGTTAATTGAAAATGTTATGTCTAAACAACTATTATTCGATTGAACGGTTAGAAAATTAAATTTGTTTTCAGATTGCTCTTTAATTGTTTACTTTGCAGTAATTTATTTCTCGTGCTAACAAGTTTTAATGCTTAGTTCCACCTTGACAGCAACCATGATTAGTTCTGTTGCTACTTATTTTTATTTTATCTATATTTCGTTTCATATCTCTTATTTATATGCCATATTTACGCCTCACTATCCAACACTGGGCTCGCGCGCGACATGCAATAGAGAACATGATTCAAACAAGTTGTTCTCCGTCGCCGCAGCTATCCAGTCGAACTTGTGATCGCTTAACCCTAACACACGCTTAAATCAATCACACTCTAGCCTATGTTCTTCTTGTTTAGTTTTAATAATATTTTTAATAAATCTCTCATTTTCTACGGCCCCACGTGCGTTTTCATGGTCCGCCGGCGCAGAGCGGACCGTTACCACCAATTAGAACATTCCATCTCGCTGCGCCTGCGCATCCTGCTCGAGATCTCGTTAGTATCGCGAAAATATATCAATATTGGCAACACTAAGTATTGAAACTGAAATCCGGTCGATAAAAAGTATTGCACTTGAAAATCGAGAGAGGTACCAGTTACTCGGTCTATTCGTTATTTAGTTTCTGCTACATAAATTAACACAATGTGGCGAACCGCACCAGACTTTTAAATACACAGAACTTTCTAACTTAAAACATTTAATGGGTTACAAAATTCTTATAGTCAAATGAAAAACATAACAGGTGGATAAACTAAAGCCTTAATGAGAGAGCACCCACACCTAAATACTGACTAGAAGTACCGCTGATAATACCGCCTAAATAGTATATTGTAGCCTACATGTCTTGGAATCTATTGCGGAAATCGAAATTTCCTTTATGGTGACTACCTACTATTTATATAGCCACACGCCTATCCAGACATTGACAAAACCGTGAACCAGTGGTATGTAGTGCAATATTTTATCTAATAACTAATTAAGACCTGTACCAAAATAATCGCAATCGAAAGTCAGAACTATGCAACTGATTATGTATTTTGTCTAAAAACTAAAAAACGTGAATTAGCCGCTTGAAACAATCGTATTGAGCAACAGAGACAAAATCGGTGCCAAATATCATTTAGTAACTGACTAATTGCCTATTGTAAAACTTCGCTAGAAAAGTGTCAGGTGACCCAATTAAAATATTGCTAAATAACTTTCGCTATAAAGATTTACTCACTCAAATTACGAACAGGAATATTGGAATATTTAATGAACAGTATAATTGTTTTTCTTAATTCATCAGTGTATCTGCGGGTCATGTATTGCAAAAGTATACTTACTTTTAAGGTTTTTCAAACTAAGCTTCTGCGTGCTAAGTAGTAGGAAGAAAAGATTTCAACGCGTTATAAGATTGCGGATACATGTGAACGTTTGCCCGAATCCCGACTGTAGAAAGGGAGTTATGATTTTACAAAATATATTACGATATCTAAGATACTGCCTACTGTACTGATTTTAAAGAATCTAGTCCATGTAGTAGTAGTAGTAGCGTCCGTTTAATTAGTTATGTAGCAATATCTCATGCGTTAATGTCCGTTGTAGTTGTATAAGAAATCATGGAATAAAAAGTAAAACTTTAGTTTACCTCTTTTTTGTTAAATCTAATGACAGTACTGTTTCTTGGAGACATTACTTGGTGTTCTCAGGCGGTACAGATACAATCTGACTTTGTTTACGAGTGCTTTTCAGTTTGATGAGTATGAAGGAAAATAACTGTTGTAAGAGTAATTTTCTTTCATCAAACTAAATTAACTATATTCAATGTTTTGTCGAAATATACTTTAATGATTATGTCAAATGACTTGCTTTTTAGGGTTCCGTACCTCAAAAGGAAAAAACGGAACCCTTATAGGATCACTTTGTTGTCCGTCTGTCCGTCTGTCCGTCCGTCCGTCCGTCTGTCAAGACCCTTTTTCTCAGGAACGCGTGGAGGTATGAAGTTGAAATTTATATCAATTACTCAAGTCTACTGTCCCTTGAAGCTGTGAAAAAATCAAACTTCTAAGCCAACGCAATCAAAAGATACAGCCGTTTATGCCGCAAATTTTCGACACTTGCAAGGGAATCAAAACCTACAGGGTGCTTCCCGTGAACTCAGAATCTTGAAATTTGGTACGAAGCAACGTCTTATAGCATAGATAAAGGAAAAATTACGAAAACCATAAATTTTTAGTTACATCACATAATTTTTTTTTTAAATAATTTTAAACTTACTACCCATTTCCTCATAAACGCGTAAAGGTATTTAATTGAAATTCATACCAAATACTCAGGTCTATAATACCTTTAAGCTGTAACAAAATCAAACTTCTATGTCAACGCAATCAAAAGAAACAGCAATTTAAGCGTAATGAACGAACTTTGTAAACCTTGCAGGTTTGTACGGAACCCTCGGTGCGCGAGTCCGACTCGCACTTGGCCGGTTTTTTGTTTAGATAAAGCTCAGGTACTCTCCACCTAAGTTAAGTATGCTATCGGAAACTTAGTCTCGGTTACACCAAAACACTTCAAAATGCTGTCAAAATCTACATTGAAAAACACGCTTACTGTATTATACGTACGGTTAAAAAATAAAATGGTGCAACAACACCTTTACCAGATGTGATACTGGGTCATAGCGTTGCAGCCAAATAAAGTTCATCGCCAATAGCAGCATGAGAAACAATAGTCTAACGTAAGTTAGGTTCACAGTAAAGCACATCAGGCTATACATTTTCGTTGAAAACTAACCCTTATTAACCGCATAAGGTACCGCAGTGTTTACCTTGACTTGCTGTTGTCTGTACTCATACTTTAGTACTCGAATCTATAAACATTATGTTTATTGGAAGCTTTAAACATGTTATAGAATACATAACAGGTATTGCAACTTTGGTATTTTTCCCTTTTAAACCAGTTGGCGTCTAAATATAGCCGGTACATCTAACAGGTCACTCGATAGAATGTGTGAGCTTTTACTAACGTCATTTGAAGCGATGTTAGGTCCTACCTTTATGGTTAAACAGCAGTTAACACTTTTAATAGACATTAATAAATAACAGTAACCTATTACTGTAATAGTTTAGCCACCCCGATAGTGATATTTTGAAGGTCTCAATTTTGATTTTCACAGAAAATGTATAGGAAAAATTGTCAAAGTCAGAAAGTTTGAGCTCTTTATAAGATATTCAGGTAACTACCTTAAGATTTGAGCTTAGAACTTAGAGTGTAGAATATCGAGTCTTAGAATATCGGAAGCTCATAAATAATAAGGTACATGGTACAATCCCGTATCTAACTATTCTAACTTTAGAGTGTAGTAAAATACATATATTTTTTTTATTTTTGTCGACTTTGCCAATCCGGTTATTGTCTATTGTCTTCTTGAGAATAAAATAAATCTATTATCTGAATACTTTTTAACTCCTACTAATTATTTTATATGACCTAAATATACCCAAGCTCGATTGTGTTTTGTGTAACGCATTCATTATAAGTGCCAAAGATAACATGCATAATAAATGAATGTCAAACACGTTCCGTACAATTACAAAAGTCAATAGTACGAGTAAGTTTAAACACGCAAAGACGTGCGTAACTTTACTTATTGTAATTACAAACGAAAGAAAGATACAAGAGATATCCCTGACCTTTTATTTGACAGAAATTGCGGGTAATCAAATAATTTATCTTTTTAAAAGTATACTCGTACTTTGGTTTATGTGTTATTTTTTGTATGGTTATGTTCAAAAGTGTATTTTTAACCCCCGAAGCAAAAAGAGAGGGTTGTTATGAGTTTAACGTGCCTGTTTGTGGTATCGTAGCTCCCAAACAGTTGAACTAATTTTCAGTTAGTTTTTTTGTGTTATACATAATTTTGCCTGAGTGTTCTTAGCCATGTTACATGAAAATCAGTTCAGCTGTATTTTTATTTGTGATGGGGCTATAGCTATAGAATGATCTTTTCAGTTTCAGGCGTTTCTTTAAAAGTTATCCAATCATCCAACCCATCAAACTCTGTCATCTAGTACCTAGTCTATTCGTAGATTACGTAACTATCATATGGCACTAGCTTTATTTTTCACTTTTTATCCGACTGCGCCAGAAGAAGGTTATGTTTTTCACATACCTAAATCCTAAATGAATTTGTACGTTTAGGCATGATGAAATATAACTAGTTATATTCAATATGCGAATAAGTTTATTGTTGTATGTTCTCGGTTCTCATGAAATATCTGGACAATAGCTTTACGATGGTAAATCAAATTGCATCTTAAGAATAATTAATTATAGATTGAGTTTCTCGGTAATGTTTAAACGTTAAAACACAGTGTTTATTAAATTCTAGTAGTATTTTAAATAGCTGGATAAGTGAGTAAAGACTTTATTTGCGCGAAGATATTTTTATAAAATTTTACATATTAGTTTTACAGAAGTCCAGTGTAATAGAATAGTTTGTAAGGTAATAGGTGGGGGCCTAAAGTCTTGGGTACGACTCCGACGTTTGTAACAAAAAAGTTTTAAACTTTTGTTCTAATCAACATAGAAGCTAGTTGATCAAGCTGCAGTTAGTTCAATCAATCAAATGACTCTAGCTCATAATTATGTATTTAGTTATGTTAATACAACAAATAAATACCTGCCCACGTAGCAGGCGCGGATCCAGCACTCCAAATAGGTTGTGGGCACGCTATGGGTTTTCAATGATAGAGGGGGGGAGAGGTTTTGATGATACGAAAGTAAAATTTGCGACGCAAAATTCAAAACGCTTAACAAATGAATACCTCCTTTTTCTTTTGAAGTCGGTAACAAAGAACATTATAACAATTTTAAGCGCGAGTTCGCTACTATCTGCGGCTTAAGTCTGAAGCAAAACTTTTGACATTTCGCGTAGGCAATTTACATTTTCTGACTTTCTCCTGTATCAATAAATTGATTAACACACGTAGTGAATATCTTAGATAATCTTAAAAAATGTGGAGACTTCCGCGCCTGGTTTTCGTCGCCTATCAAGCCAATAACATGATAAAAATCATGGCGCGAGCGAAGCGAGCGCACTACAAATCGGTTTTCGACACTCATTTAAACAAGGACATAATTATCTACACTAATATTATAAAGAGGAAAACTTTGTTTGTTTGTTTGTTTGTTTGTTTGTTTGATTGTAATGAATAGGCTCATAAACTACTGGACCGATTTTAAAAATTCTTTCACCATTCGAAAGCTACATTATCTTCGAAAGCTACATTATCTTCAGATGCTTCATAATTTAGTAAAATGACAAAAAGTTTGTACCAACCATGCACTTTGTAAATTGTGATTAGGGTTGTGGGCATGCCCACAGTGCCCACAACGGTGTATCCGCGCATGCCACGTAGACAATCAACATGATGCAATTGCACTATTGGGAATAGTGCGCAATTAGCTGTCCCTTATTATAAGTGCACGTGTTATGAATATTTTAAAATAATTCTGTAGGTATTTGATATTCCTTTTGTGGATTGATTGTTTAACAAATATGACCATTGTGATGGATAGTTTTTATGGTGCTATTGTCAACTTTCATAGAAATTTGAGTCAGCTCACCAATCAACTGAAAGGAAATCCTACTTCTGTCCTGAATCAAATTTTGTGTTTGTACACATAGTTTTACACCTAGACCCTTTTAGACTAGGTCCTAGGGTCATATAAATCCTACTACTATTATAAAGGCGAAAGTTTGTAAGTATGGATGTATGGATGTATGGATGTTTGTTACTCTTTCACGTAAAAACTACTGAACGGATTTGAATGAAACTTTACCACGATATAGCTTATACATCAGAATAACATATAGGCTACAATTTTTGAGGTTTCTAATGTGAGGTCGTAAAAAAACACATTTTTTGCGCTACTAGACGGGACGAACCTGAAGTCCACGCGGACGAAGTCGCGGGCAAAAGCTAGTAGGTTAAATAAAAACTGTCAAATGTCGTCCTAGGGCCCAACATAGAAACGTACGTTATTTTAGTATCAACTATAGCTATACATAAGTAATGGAACTGTTCAATCTCAACCAATAAAATTTTCGGACTGTTTCCTTTACTGTTTGTAATATTCTCTTGCAAACAATTAATGGCTTTAATCAGGTTTAGACATAACCAGTTTGAATACTTATTTGCATGAAAATTTACCACTATGGTTGCGCACCTGTCTGCTTGTATCGAGAATAATAATTATAATATGAACTATTTATTGAAACACACTGTTTCCTTCAGCCTAAAACTAAACAACTATTAAACTCTTTAAAGTCATTCGTGATTTGACATAACTTTTTT
Source organism: Pyrausta aurata (assembly GCA_963584085.1). Taxonomy (NCBI): domain Eukaryota; kingdom Metazoa; phylum Arthropoda; class Insecta; order Lepidoptera; family Crambidae; genus Pyrausta; species Pyrausta aurata. Next base: position 1,317,413 of record OY757268.1, on the reverse strand, counting down.
GTCTATATGTATTAATATGAAAAACAGATGTTTATTTGAACGATCTATGTAAGTTTATATGTAATTATAAATTGCCAGTACTTAAACCTCCTTTGCCACAAGGAAATAGTTTCGTTTTTGAATAGGTAAGTCTTATTTTTTATGTAGAATGTCTTAGTTTTTTTTGCCAGTACTTAGGTAAACAACTCAGTATTTCACTTCATGTAGGTTTTCAGCGGTCTTACTCTTCAGACATACTCTTACTAATCTGTGTAGCTGTTAAGTATTGACAAAAAAATATGACCATCACTTTTTAAATTTGATAATACTAATTATCACAGTTACTCTTACGACACCGCCATGTAAAAGCATGAAACATATGATATTAGAAACAATTGTTATTAAATTTTTGTTACACTTACCTTTGATCTCCTTTCCCAATGTTACGGCTATTGATAAATAATTACAGTGAAATTGAAGGTGTAATAGTAGTTAACCTCAATTCGTTATGGTCAAAACACACCATTCATTTCTTTCCTCATGTAATACTTGAAGTAAGTAGGACCAACTAAAAGTAAAGAAAAAAAATGAAAGAGTATCGTGATTTCAGAATTCGTGGTTGAAAACAAACGTTTTCACTCGAGCTCAATGTCAAGATTGTTTGAAAACAAAGAGCTCTACTATAGTAGTGTTCAGTAGGCCCACGATTCCATATAAAATAGTTAAAACCGACTAATGATACATAGAAAATAATTGTTTGTTGTAACTACTATCAACAAGGTAGGAAATCCTGTCTATTAAAACAAGTTTTGGTGCAAGAAACTTAAATAACGTTATTCGGGTAAACAAAATGTAACATGGGAATGCGAATAAATAGTCTTTTAGGAAAATTTATATGCAGAAAAACCTGATTTTTGGTCGTGTGTTTGATCAACAAAAATTTTAATCTTAGCTAGATCAACAGAGTTTTTCTTTATTCTTACTGAAGTGAGTTATTTTAGTAAAATTATCACTTTTGGTTTGAAAAACGTCAAACCAAAAGTCAATCTGTAAATAAAGTATGGACTGGTATATGTTTTATACTTTAGTTAAGTTTTATACCTTCCCACCTATTACGGTTGCATTTCAAGTTCCCCCGTACCTCGCACGAAAAAGAAACCGTAATAGGCATAGTGAACCGATTCATCTCATTGAGTAACTGTTGCGCAAGAGTTGATTTCCGCTGTTTTATGCAGATCGACACGGAATAGCGCCGCTCTGGTGGTCGACACTGAAACTAATGGAGGCGTATGGAATTTCTTGTGAATGTGTAGTTTATTTCAAACTTGCGCGGTTTGAATATTTTATGAATAACATAAATATTGAATTTCTTGTACGAAGTATCTTCGAAACCCATTTTTTTCTTAGGGCATAGTTTCTGAATAATAACTATCCTATGTCCTTTGTCCTTCACATAGTTTCATATTTTAATTAATATCAGTTCAGTACGTTTGAGGTCAAAAGGTAAATATGCACATATAAGTATGTAGGTAATTATACATTTAGAATAAAGAAAGAAAGAAAATGCGTTTTTTTAAGCAATTCCACAATTAACTATGGAATTATGTAATTTACTATGGAAGTACCTACGTTTGGTTGTTTATAAATGCGGGTTATTATACAATTATGTTTTGACTATATCGGCTACAATATCGGGATACAAACACGATTGAGATATTTACAAGTATCACGAAGAAAACTCTTCGGTATAAAATCATAGAAAATAAATAGAGCGGCAAAATGCAATTATGCAGTTTCAGTGAACCAAATAAGTAAGGTCAATAACGTTGGTTAAATGGTTCACTAATCGTGTGTAAACGACAAGATGAACCAAATCACTGGTACGACATTTATACACTATTTCCTATCTATGGCCTGAGTTACCAGAACCTATATGCACATGCTCACACCGTGTGTCGATAGAAGTAGAGCCAGGTAATAATAAAAGTAATCGCTAACAATATTGATAGGTAAATCAATTTTGTCAAATGCATCGAAATTCTAAATAATACGATACTGCCTACAGCCAAATCGCAATCGCAGCTAAAATAAACGCAAGCCGCGCATGACGGCAGTAATGATTTTTGATGCCATTAAAAACGGTTTCGAAAACATTGTAATGCAGAAATATCGTTAAAGCCAACTTGATGGAATCTGGCCATCTACTTTTGGAAGACAGTTTCTTTGAGTTTAATCAGGAACACAACCAAACCAAACGACACGTATTAATCACTCCGCGATTTTAATTTCATATCAGTGTAACTAATAAGTGTTTCTCCATGTCACATATATATTTCGCAAGCTACTGATACAGGCTTCACAGTGATATAATTGGTCAATCCTTATTCAGCTGCCTTTGTGAGTAATAACCATAAATTCTTTTAAAAATAATCGTTGTCATCCTCCGCTCCTGACCTACGACAACTCGTGGCCCGGCCCGATTCTACGCACACATACGCATCGCTTATAGTGCGTTTGTTAACCCACTACTGCAGTCGGACGTTTTGCGCCTTGTTTACCTATTTATTTACAAGCTTGCTTTGCTTGCCATGGCTCCGTCTGGAAATAAATGTGCTGGATGTCGCCACCACATTTCAACGAGAGAATTTCTTGTATGCTCTGCTTGCTCGTCTAAGTATGATCTTTTGTGCGCTAATGTTGGATTAAAGCGATTTAATCAGATGAATCAAGAGGCGAGACAGCATTGGCAGTGTCCTGAATGCCATAGTAAACAACCGAAAATGGATAATACGAACTCGCCATTGCGCCAACCGACCCAACCCGTCCTGTCGGGCCCCAGTGTGGACCCTGCCCCCGGTGTTCCTATGCCTGAGGTCAGTCACGTTACCCTCAGAGCTCGTCCAGTTGAACAGCAGCTGCGTTCTACTCAGGCCGACGATCGCTATATTACGGAGGACTCCCTACGCAGAATTCTTAATGAGGAGCTGTCAAGTACGATTGAAGATAAAATAAAAAAACTGGTATCGACACAACTTCGTACTTTGGACGATCGCTTGGTGGGACTTGGCGAGTCGATTGCTTTCCTTAGCAAACAATATGAGGACATGAGAGCGGAACTGCAAGAAAAATCTAATATAATTTCCGGACTGCAGAAGGACAACGACGCGCTCCAGTCGACTGTCAGGGATCTTTCCCAGAGGCTAAACCTTACAGAGCTATATATGAGGGAGTCAAACCTGGAACTGACTGGCGTACCGGAACATAAAAACGAGAACCTTATCACTGTAATTTCGCAAGTTGCAAAAACTGTCGACTATCCTCTAGATAACCAGGACATTTACCACGTCACTCGAGTAGCTAAACTACACAGGGATAGTGACCGACCTCGAACGATTGTCGCCAAGCTTCGCAGCCCTAGACATCGAGATGCCATGCTGGCTGCCGTCGCCAAATTCAACAAGTGCAATCCCAAGGAAAAATTGTCGACGCAGCATCTCGGTATGGCGGGCCCACGGAAGCCAGTCTTCGTATCGGAACACTTAACTCCAGCCATGAAGTCCCTCCACGCTGCGGCCCGCATTAAAGCAAAGAATGAAGCTTACAAATTTGTTTGGGTCCGTAATGGGCGTATTTACCTACGCAAAGACGAATACAGCCCAGCCCTCTTTATTCGAAATGTGGAGAGTCTCAATGCACTCCCTTCAACCACTGGCACTCAACAAAGCTCTTAAGGAGGTGCGAAGTTCGAATTATATTACCAGAACGTGTGTGGACTAAGAACAAAAACTAGTGATGTGTCAAGAAACATTTTAGCAAATAACTACGATGTGATAGTGTTCACAGAGACTTGGTTGAATTCGAGTGTAGCTACTAGTGAAATTTTCGACGCTAGGTACAAGGTATATCGTCGAGATCGTGTATGTTCGGAGGCCACCAAAAAAGATGGAGGTGGCGTACTAATTGCTGTATTACAAAATATCCCATCGGCACGTATCGAGCGATGGGAGAGTAACTGCGAGGACTTGTGGGTCTCTATAAAGATAAAGTTGGGCGGTGTTACGAAGGATGTTTCCATTTGCGCGGTATATTTACCCCCACCAGTTAACTTGCATACTTTGGAGTATTTTCAAAACAACACCGACAATGTAATGAACCAAACTACCAACGTCCTAATAGTGGGCGACTTTAATTTACCGTCAATAAGTTGGAAAAGCGACCCCTATAATACTGCGCAGATGGTTCCATCCGTCTCGAGTTGTGCCCTCGAGTGTAGCTTTGTAGATTTCATGTCTGGCAACAACTTAAAACAGTTTAACAATAAACCTAACATTTTTGGAAATATTCTGGACCTGATAGTGAGCAACATCTCGGGTGTACGTGTGTTGGAGCCTTTGGAGCTCCTCAGTAAGCTAGACTGCAAGCATCCTAATCTCCTATTAACGTTAAATGCCGATCTCACCTATTTACAGCCCAGAAAACGATCAGACCCAAATTTCTTTAAGGCAGATTATGACGAAATAGCTGCCAATCTTCAGAGTATCGATTGGGACACTCATTTTCAAAGCTGTGGCAACGTTAACGAAATGGTCACTAAGCTATACGATGAACTTAACCTAATAATTGAAAAGTTCGTACCCAAAAGGCGTTCTTCCCCATCCAAGTACCCTAATTGGTTCAATTACTCTCTTATTAAGTTACTGGCCGAGAAAAATAAGCTGCGTAAGAAATATCGGAAATATGGCAATCCACGCGATAAATTAGAATACGACTGTTTACGAATCCGTTGTCATAAGCTTATAGACAAGTGCTATAGTGATTATAAGTCTAAAATTGAAATAGGAATCTCCCGCGATATAAAATCTTTCTGGAGATATGTTAAAGACAAGCGCGGCAACCAGTCTACCCTGCCTTCAAAAATGCACTTGAATGATTTCGTCGCTGGTTCTGGTTCGGAGATAGCCTCTCTCTTCGCCGAACACTTTGCATCTACATTTTCAACAGACTTTCGGCCTCTGACCTGCGAGTCTGCATCTTGTTCTCATGGCACTTTGTCCAACATACTCATAACTGAATCTGACACCGAAAAAGCGATTAAACATCTGGACGTTTATAAAGGAGCTGGCCCAGATAGAATACCTCCACTGTTCATCAGGCAATGTGGATCCTTTTTGTCGCGACCATTAACTATGATTTTTAATCGTTCCCTTAGAGATGGCGTTTTCCCTGATGAGTGGAAAAAAGCCAAAATAATGCCCATTCATAAAAAAGGTGATAGTACCAACATCAAAAATTACAGACCAATTTCCATATTGTCCACATTCTCGAAGTTATTCGAGTGTCTAATATATCCTACTATTGTTCGTCATGTGGATAGTTCACTGTCCGAGTGTCAGCATGGTTTTCGTAGTGGCCGTTCAACTCAAACTAACTTAGTTTCTTTCATCTCTGACCTGGCACAAGGAGTAGATAGTGGAAACCAAATTGATGCTGTGTACACAGACTTTGCCAGTGCTTTTGACAAAGTTAACCATTCTTTGCTTCTTTCGAAGTTGCAAATAAAAGGGGTTCACGGTAGTCTGCTTTGCTGGTTCGGGTCATACCTCAACATGAGACCCCAGGTAGTTGCTGTTGATGGTTTTGAATCTGGTATATACTATGCTTCATCCGGAGTCCCCCAGGGCTCCCACATGGGACCAATTCTTTTTCTTATATTTATTGACGATATCACTACACACATAAGGCACTGTAAATATAGTCTATTCGCCGATGACTTAAAAATATACATGCCGGTTAATTGTGATCATGACACGATGCTCATCCAAGATGATTTAAACAGTGTTCAAATGTGGTGTGAGTCCAACGCTATGACCTTGAACGTTGATAAATGCTACCATATAAAATTCACAAAAAAGCAAAACCCCTATCCTTCTGCTTATAACATAAATAACGCTAAAATCACCGAAGTGGAGGAAATGAGAGATCTGGGTATCACGGTTGACAGGCAGCTTAATTTCTCATCTCACATCAATAACGTTGTCAAGAAATCTTACAAAATGTTAGGATTTATAAGAAGGGTCAGTACAGGTTTCCGACTCAGTTCCACTCGCATAACACTGTTCAATGCTCTGGTTCGTAGCAACTTGGAGTATGCGAGCGTCGCATGGAGTCCCGTGTATGCCGTTCATTCACAGCGTTTGGAGGGTATCCAACGTGCATTCACCAGACATCTTGCGTTTATCGCAAGGGGTATTTCCCATAGATCACCATACAACGAGCGACTTAAGTTTTTTAAAATGAGCACCCTGCGTAGTCGTCGAGCACAGTCGGATATTTTATTCTTGCACGGTCTTATTAATGGCAAAATGAAATGCCCTGATCTCGTTGAACGTATCAAACTAACAGTGCCACCCCGTCTGCCCCGTTACCCCATAAAAAAGACCTTTGCTTTGCCTCCTACTCGAACCAACCTAGGCCGTCACGCTTCTCTCGTCAGATGTTGCTCACAATACAACGATTTTTGCACTAAGGATCTAGACATTTTCCATGATACCTTGCCTAAATTCAAGAAAAAGCTGTCTGAGCTGCTGAATGAGTAATGCGTATCAATATTTTTTGTAAGCAGTGTTTCTCAACTATGCATAGTTATTGTCAAAATTTTGGATTAAGGCTGTTTAATTAACTTGTTCAGGTAACTTATCTTGAAACCTTTATTATAACTATTATTTCAAAATTGCCCTTAAGACTATATGATTTAATTACTGTTGTTTCGTTACTACAATGCTGTGTACACCTTTAATAGGTCTACATATAATATAATAAACATTGTCAACGTTACTTTAGTTAAGTGTGTACAATATGTAAACTGTTGGTGTGCCTTTTCAATAAAATAAAAATAAAAATAAGCCATGTACCAGAGCTGTCAGATCAAACGAAACATGATGAACTTTAAATACATTGCAATACCTATAGTTCATTATGCATAGTTTTCCATTTTTAAGGAACATTAAGGTATCTGCTTATTAAATCACACAAATCTAAGAAGATTCAAAATTTTGGGCACAGTGGGTATTAATTGGGGAATCGTATTACTTATCACGTCCACCTGGGTGCCAATTCTTGTGCAGTTCGTATTTGAAATAAGTTCACCAACCGAATTTTATTTTTCTAAGAAAATATACAATTTTTGATTTTTCAGGGTCACGATTTGTCCTATGCATTTCGATTTCTTTCGTGCGGTAGGTTTTTTTCGTGTGCATTATTCATTTTTTCGGTAAAAACAGTGAAACACGTAATCGAGTCACCACAAGAAATACATTCGATTGACGTGAGAATCGCCACCCTGGGCTCTAAACGTGGTCTTTTAGAAGTGATGGACTGTTAATTACAGTAGAGTATGGAGCAAATGTGAATCAAAATAAACATTAAAATCACAAAAACATTCAAACAATTGACTCAAAAAAGATAATCTAATCGCTAATCCAAATGTTTAAGATTAACCTTGATATTCCGATTAATAAATCGAAATGGATTAATGTTTTACGAATAGTCATCACGAGTGATATTCTCAGATAGATAAGACAAAATAAAGTTTTATAGCAGTCGTATAACACATAATAAACTCCAATTGAATGATATGATTATTGCAAAACGGTATTGATTTCACTTTATTCGAAACTTTCTAGTAATTAAAATACGAGTATAGCTGATCTGAAATTCAAAAAGTGACATGTCAGTATTTTTAATTCGTCTTGTAATCTGGGTAAAGCCTCGGTGTGTTCTGCACTGAAGCTGGGACTCAACAACATCGCAATGATTTCGAAATCTGTACAATACTCTAAATACAGATTATACTGCAACCATTAAGTTGGTCTCACGTACCTATAAATTGTGCATTCAGTGCACGCCGGGCCTGCCTTGTGGGCTCAAAGGCCTTACGAACATGCTAATTGAATTAGTTTATAGCTTATAAGGAAGTTTTGACGCAGTGTCGTGGACTTTTCACACTACTACTCCAGCATGGGCAATGTCAACATGGCCAGGGAAAACCGAGCGTTTTGAAGTTTTAAATTTAGATTTTTGTAAAGAAAACGTAAAGTAGATTTTCATATTCGATTGCCCATGCGTTTCGTTCAATTCTAAACGCTGCTTAATGACATAGTTTAACTGGTTTCTGGATATAAATTTCACTTGTAAAAAGCAACTGTGAACCTGTGACAGACGAGGAATTGAACCCCGTGTCTTACGCTATCCGGGCGTATGCCTATACCACTCGGCCACCGTCACATTAACAAGCCTGTTAAATTTTGCAAGTGCTTTTTAACGCGTAGGCTGCGTGACAACATCAATGTTGCGAGATTGCTCTCACAATATCCGAAGGAAAATATTTTTACAAATATTTTAACAATCAGTTAAGATGATGAAAGCCAATTTTTATTATTAAGTTTGAATGGTGACAAAACACTAAAAAACAAAAAAAACTATGGTTTCTGGATATTAATTAATTAGTAAATATTTATTAATTAGTTTTCTCAAATGTTTTTCTATTGAACGATCTCATAATTCTAATATACTAGTCCTTGCCAATAATAACCTGCAACACCATTGTTATAAAAGTTGCAGTAATCTACTACAGAACAACTGCAGTATGTTCATGCTGAACTTCAATGTCAACCTCACATATGGGGCGTTCCGTTATCACAGATAACAAGCATCGATCGACTCCTGCGCAGCGTCTGTTTTCTGAGAGTTGGCGAGTCACTGATCAATGGCGACTGGTCTGCTTTGACAGATAGGCTGTTTATACCTACTGTGTGTGTGTGCACCAGCGATATAAAAAAAACATGCAGCCCTAATGCGTGTAATGGATCAAAAAAATGTCTTATGTAAAGGTACCTAATGTTTCATTTACTATGTTAGGTAAAAAGAGCTCTACATAACTAGAAGCTTCTTACTACCTTTACCTTTAATAAATTTCACAGATGTTTTAATTTATTTATGAAGGTAAGAGAATCTTTTAAATGTTTACCAACAAAATCATCTCCAAGTTAACTGCGTGAAATTGGTATTTTCTTTAAAATACTTTGAATGGATGAAGTGTAGAAAGTGTAGAGTATTGTGTCGATTTTAAAGAGCAATTTAGATATTTATCGTCACGATACTAACATTATCAGCTTAGCTTTCGACTGTGACTCGGACATTTTAACGGATTACCTAGCTATATTTGTAAAAAGGAATGGTAAATACTGACTTATGTGTATATAATTACATGAATACATAATCACATTTTCGCGAAACAGACACTTCTTCTTGCTAACTTTGTATGTTTTGTATTGTATTTTTTTGTTTTAGTTCCGCCCCCTCAAATGTCTTTATTTTTTGTATTCGAATCGTGAAGCGGTTAGCAAGACACACCTACCTACGATTTAACTGTAAATTGTATAGTTTCAGAATAAAGTGGATGTGACATACGGACGGGCGGACAGACAGACTTGACGAAACTGTAAGGGTTCCGTTTTTTGGCATTCGGCTACGGAACCCTAAAAAGCCGCTTCTTTAGGCGTGTATGTTTCTTGCATGAAAGGTTAGGATTGAACCATAAAGTTTTCACTCTATTAATTATATGTATAGTATAAGAAAATGGAAAATGCATGAAATCAATTCCTGTTAAATTACCTGTGCTTGATTTGATTTGAAATAATATCAATTCTTGGTTATTTCTTGCCAATAACGGTGCTCATATAACCGTGTCAAATTAAACATTACCGTTGGCACATGTTAATATTCTAATCTAGTTTATGTTTATTTATTTATTTTATTTTTACTTGTTGGAAAACAAACAGCAATAAGTTACATGTATAATGTTAACGGGAGTTTTAAAACTAATAAGCCTATCGAGTTTTCACTTATAGAACGTATCGTACATACATAGCAAAGATATACAACAATGTTATAGAAAGGAGATAACATCGTGCAATTAAATAAACTAGCCAATAAATTTCAAAGTACAATGCCAAGTATAATAAAAAAGTTAAGTAGAAGAAGTCATACCAAAGAAATATTTTATGTCTAATCAAAAAAGTTTGAGCTAACATGTTTTTTAAAATGATTTGGTCTCGCAGTAAACAAGTCTATATATTGAGTATAGTTTTTATTAAAATCAGTCGCCACTCTATTAAAGAAAAAGTTTTTTCTATAATTAGTGATCGGCGGTGGTTCCACATGGAGGGTCAGATAATTTCTTCTAAGATTAGCTTACTAAGATTATCACAATAAATGTTGACTATTCTACTAGCACCCATAAAATATTGAAATTGAAATCGCCTATTAAATAATAATAAAATTACCGTCGACACCTACCGGCTAAAGTGAAGTCGATTTCTTTTAGAATTACGCATCAATTATCAGTGATACAGGAAAATCACAGATAGATTTTTGGAGAAACGAATATTAAAATAATGCCAAATGGAATTATAAGCATAAGAAGCGTAAATTTTTACTAGTGTATTAAATCTTAATTAACAAAGCCAATTATAAGAAAAAAATACTTTATTTCGGTGTCATCGCATTCCTATAAAAATGGATTCCTATAACATATTCCAATGACACTTAGAACTAGCCATAAGGAAATTGCTTGTATGTTCATACCATTCGATGTTAACATGTTTATTGTCTGTTACCTAACAGTTGTAAACGAGCCATGCTTCAGGGCTTATGGCCCTTAATAAAAGAAAACTTGCAATACGGAAACCATATTCTTCTATATTAATAGCCAGGCAGTGTAAATTTCCTGAACGGAGCAATGGAGTTTCTACTAATAAAAGCGTCATTGGATATGAGGAACAACAGGCTGCATGCCAAAGCTAAAGATGTAATAAAAGTATCTGGTTGCTGTATTTTTAGATTTGGAGTAGGAGACATTTCGCTACCATCCTCGTCCCCAATTATTTTTACGTTGCCCACAGAAGATTATTTTTGCTAATAAATAAATCAAGATGCACTCAATCGCCTTTATTGCAAGCTTTTATTTGAATAGACCAATTAAACCAAGTAATAGACGGAGTTATCAGTTGGGATAGGGGGCAGGGGGAGGGGACAAGTTCTCCTGTTTATACTACTTTGAACTTATAATTAAACTCTATTATTAGCCTTTCTGATAAATGTACTACTTTCCTAACTAATCTAGATCGTATAGTTTAGAGCTGTACTTACAGACTAAAGCGGTATTATTAGTTTCGTTGGGCCCAGGTAGTGGTCGGAATGCGGACATTGCGTAGGCTGGAGAAAGACTCCGTTCGACCTTCATTTAGAGCTTATCTATTTCCGATTTAGGGTATTGGGTTGGGTTTAAAATTAGTAACTAAACTATAGGCAACACTCACAAAGCAAGAGTCTTACCCTAATTTAGGGCCAGTTTTTTAATCCGTAGTAATGGTAAAATTACGTTACCAGAGCGGTTGAAAATTTACGATTGTGTGTTTTGAATAAAAACTACCTTAACTAATGATCATTAAATAGCCATTCTAACATTTGGTTAATCAGTCAGGGATGAAACGACTCCCGGGAGTCGCATAATAATGGAATTTTTATTGTGTCTCGTTCACACATACTTGACGAGTTAAGGTAGTTTTATATTAAAAACATACACGATTGTAAATATTCAACCGCTGGTAACGTAACTATACCATAAAATATATCAATGATAAAACTGGGCCTTAGAGCTGATCAATTAGAATAGTTTCGAACATCATTCATTTGTTTTTCAGGCAACAAAGCTAATCCCAGCTTACCGGCGCATGTAAGCGCAGCAAATGTTTTTTTCTTACAAGTTTTCCACTAAGAACCAGAAAAAGTTTTCTTGTTATGTAAATTCCTTCAGTCCTTGTGCCAAAATAGTGAAATATTTTGACTGAATAAGACGGAAATCTCGTATTTCAGTCAACTTTGAGCTGAAATGCATAAAGCGCAACAAAAATGTGATGATGACAACACACTACTAAAGTGTAAAGTAATAGGTTTCATTTGTGTTGTTTCATTGAATTATCAACTGGAACTGAATCAATATTTTTTCAATTTGAATACTAGCTGGAAGCAAAAGTTTTTTTCTTACTAGGCCATATTGACACCTCGTACACACTGACATTGAGCGGTAACACGTGGGTGTGGTACAGTCTTCACTACCAAGACACCTTATTACCATGTACCAAGGTACATCCAAGTGCACTTATCACTACTGTACAAGACCGGTTCATCTGCGGTTCCCGCTGACCCACTGCGCTCAAACGCATCAGGATCGTAACGGGCTCGCTCGTGACTAATTGAGACCAATATTCGAGATAATGCACACTTTGGTGACACAGAAAGTACTCATTGTGCTTTAAGATGACTGACTGATGTTGCTGATTCTTACTATTCAAATCAGCATGTTAGAAGCTGCTCTTTAGGACATCATCCGTAGCTTCGACTCCTGCCTGGCATCTTACTTGCTCGAGCTACGAGTAACTATTTTTACGGGCGACGAGCGATACGATACGTATCATCGTACAGATAATAATTTTTCGTTACCGCATTACAATGTGATGTGTTCCGAATTAAGAACTAGAAGCAGGCTTGCTTTTAATAGCTTAACGTTACGATTTTACAAAACGTGGGAGATACAAAGGCTCTAGCTGAACTGTTTATTCAAATGAACCTTCATATTGTTACGTGATTAGAAAATATAAATTCGCTGTTGGATAAACAAGAAAAGATAGAAAATAAGGACATAACTTGTCTAGAAAAACGTACTAGAATATTCAGGACCATAACGGTCGTTAGTGACTAATTGAGACCAATCTTTGAAAAAATATTTAACCTACTTACTTGTACATGACCTAGAAAATGCTTAGTTAACACGTTCCGGGACAGTGCCCGCCTACAGGCGTGAAAACAATAAAACATCTATTGTGTCTGGAGTAGTGTCCCGGAACGTGTTAAACTAGTCTTTGAATAAACACATGTAATAGACTAAATCATCGACTCTACAAATAAAAATCTGGAGTTTTGATTTCTTATTAAACGTTACATGCACGTAGATGTCCTACTTATAAGCTACAATTTAATTCTTAATTGCACCCTTTTGATTGATTGTTTATTACGAGTAAAGCTTATGATTACTATTAAGTTAACCTATAACAAGGAAGTGATCGTGAGTCCCAACCTAATATAATAAGTAACAAACAATACTAAATCAGTAACAGATCATGAACACAAAAACTAGATTTCAAGATTAAAAGAGCCAAAAAAGACTAAAAAATCGCGTCAGAAAAAGCCGTACGTAATCTTCAATACCCAAAAGTCGATGTTCACAAGAAAAGCAATAAAAACCTAACTAATCATTAGCATTAGCAACATCTTAGCAAATAATATTATTATATTGTTACAAAAAACCTTAGCAAACGCTGCCTTCACGGCGAATAGCCGCGTTTTTGCTGCCTTCCGATTGCCTGGATTCGTATAAGGAGTCTACAACAGCACCCTGAGCCAAATGACAAACGCTCGGTATCGCATCGAATCATCGCCCACGCTAACGCTGAATCGTAATCGCTAGTAGATTGGTAGCCAAGATGAACGGAACGCGGCGAACGCTTGTTCTCTCCGACCATTCGCTAAAAACACGACCATTGTCTATGGTTGCGTTCGATGCCATATGCAAATGTCAAAGTCAAATGTTGAAGTGACGTACGTTCAAATAAGTTTCAGCGCGCGCGGCGGACAGTCGGAGCACTTGTCGTAATATAAACGTTTGAAATCTTTTTATTAATTTAGTCAAATTTTTATATTTGTGAAAGTGATATTTTGTGATATTAACCTTGTTTGAAAACAGTGAGTATTACAAAAAAATATACGATTACCAACTTTAATTGTCGTATTTTTGAGTGCTATGTTTTGATACACAGTAGTGTGGTTTGTTTTATGTATTTAATTATTATCATTATGTTTTAGCAATGGAACCAGCGAGATTACGAGCTAGCCCGGAACAATTTAGTGCACTAATAGAATACATGGAAAGGTAGGTCAACTAATCCCTTATTTTTTGTGCATGCATAGCACTTGACTCTCCATACGATAAACATTCACGCTCTCAACTTTTGAACCATAACAGGAAGAATGTTAAGTGGCTTGTTTTTGTTTATGTTAAAGGCACGGTGACTTAGCGAGGCCCCAGACGGGATCTCAAGGACGAGTGCGAGCTGATAGATTATGGCAAGAACTTACTTCCTTATTGAATTCTATTGGCGGCGGTGTTGAAAAAACTCAGGATAAATGGAAAAAAGTAAGTTACCTAAATCATGCTTCTACAGTAATATTATTCTGAATGCCATGCATTATCTGACACTGCTTTCATAAACGTTATTTAGGTATGGGCTGATTGGAAAACCAAAACAAAAAAGAAATATAGTCTAATTAGGCGTCATGCAAGTGGTACTGGTGGTGGTCCAAGCAGCAGGCAAACTTTAACCGCTTTGGAAGAAAGGGTGGTGGCAATAATTGGAGTGACTGCTGTTATTGGTCAGGCCGGAATTCAGGAGCAGGGTTTTAATGTTGGTACCTTTTTTCCAGTCTCTCCTTCGTCAAATCACATTACTTGTGCATTTTATATTTTATTATTGATATTATGAGTACTGAAAGTCAATTTTAAACATGCTTACTATTTATTTTTTCAGATACAATCCCAGATAAATGAGGATCCAATCACTGAAAATGAAAGGAATGAATTAGAGATATGTGACATTAACTGTAAGTTTCTTTCACAAGTATTTACTTATATAATTTTAAATTATCAAATGTTCAGTACATAATCCAAAAGTATATGTGAAAGGTTACAATAGTAAATTGGAGTACCTAAGTATAAACAGTAATGAATTTGTAGTTAAAAACTTTGAGCAGATATTAAATTCTACTTACCATTCTATGTTTATGATAATTGTGTATCTACATCAGTGAGTTGTTACTACTACATATAGAGAAGCTATGTTAGCAAGAAATCGTCACAATCTTGTCGTCGTTTTTGCGACACATTTTTTACTTAGGTAAAAAATGTGTCGCAAAAACGACGACAAGATTGTGACGATTTCTTTGAAAATTTGAATTTTGAATTATGATTTGTACTATGAGATGATGACTGGGTCATCAATTCATGGATCACAAAATTTGTTTGTGATGTCGGTGCCATACGCTAGTAATAGTAGTTCAATGATCTACATAACATATTTCTAATTATTTTACAGTAACTCTACCACCAGAACCACCATCAACACAACCTTCGGGTCCAGAAGCCACAACATCAACACAGTCGCCTCCGCTGCAAACTTATCTGCCAAGTGCTGACCGTCAGACGCCGCTATCTTTACAAATTGTAGAGTCTCCCCGGCGGCAGCGCTTGCTAAGAGCGCAACGGACTCTGGGGCTAACACCTTCCGACAGAGGAGCCAGCGTTTTGGGACCGGAAGCGTCAGTATCAACGTTGCCGTCTCGGTCGCGAACCCCTCCGCCAAATACTGATCGCCAGGCGACGCCATCCCCACAAACTGTGGCCGAGACTCCTCGACGGCAGCGCTTGTTAAGAGCGCGACGAAATCGGGGGCTGACGCCTTTCGACAGAGCAGCCAGCGAGTTTGTAGCCGTCGAGCAAAGCCGCCTTCGACTCGAGGAGACTCGTGACAGGCGCATGCACGAGCGTGAAATGGAGCGACTTAGACTAGAGGCGCTAAGAATTGAAGTTACCCGTGAGCAAAATGAACTGCTCGGGCAGTTAGCCGTAATTGCTCAAGGGTTGCTTCAAACATTGTCGCATAATAGTAGTTTATCATCAACAGTGGTTATTCCAGATACTGAAAGGAATGACAATTGTTGATGATTATATGTTACAGATATAGTATAATTAAAAGAATACTCATAATATGTGTAATAATAGCTTATTTATAGCATAAATAATTAATTGATTGAGAGAATAAGTAAATTATTATTACACATATCATGAGTTATTTTTTAGAGATTAATTAGCAAATAGATTGTACAAACTTACACTAATGTTGACTGTCAGTTTGTAAAACCATTTGTTAATATATCTCTATATTATACTTTACATCATAAACTACATCATCTTTTTCTTTTTTTAACTTTTTATACAGACTAAATTGGCCTTTGGATTAGTTGTTTTATGTGTTATCAGTTATGTAGTAAGATTTGTGACCTCTGCATCTTTGTATTTATTAAATTATATAATCTGCCTTTTTAATATAATTATTGTATTAAGTTATGATTTGTTCCTAGACTTACTTAGAATTAAAACATTAGCAGTGTTACTTTTCAGTAGATTCATTGATATTAAATAATATGTTTAAAATGTGTTGTAATTTAATTAAAATTATTAATACATTTATACAGGAAAGTTACATTCTTCTTATCAATCCGCTGAGCATTGCTCTGCCACGCATCAACTCGTCTTGGTTGCTAAAAGTAGCAGGACCCACTTCTGCATCAAAATTATCATTATTATCATCTTGTTGCTCTAAGTCACTTGGATGTTGCAAGTTGTTGGCCAGGGCAATGTTGTGCAGTACACAACATGCATGTACAATTTTACTAGCAACATGAGGATGATAATGAAGTGTTCGATGCTTAAGCAGACATCTCCAACGAGCTTTCAGCAGGCCAAAGCAACGCTCAATGCAATTCCTGGCTTGGACATGTCGCGTGGTGTACTCCTCCTCTCTTGACCCTGGTGTTGCATTGAGTATCGGAGTCATCAGCCACGCTCTTTGTGGGTACCCAGAATCCCCTGAAAAAAATTGTATTTTGTTAGTGATTATATTGACTAGCTATCATGTAAAGGGAAGGGAATTCAAAACTTTATTTCTTACCTAGTAACCAGGTTTGTTCTCCATTTTGGTGAAGTGCTCGCATATACTCTTCCACTTGACTTGATGCCCAAATGAAAGAGTCATGTGTGGCACCTCCATATTTGGCATTCACATTAATTATTCGAAGGCTGTGATCACAAATCTGCACAAAAGTAAACAATTAGGGCCGTAGAAAGAAAAGTTCATCAACATAACTATCTATAGGGTACTATAGGGTCTATTAAAAGTAACGCTTACCATTTGTACGTTTAAAGAATGATATCCTTTTCTATTAAAATAAATGTGCTCCTCTTCATTTGGCTTGACAATTGCTATATGAGTGCAATCAATACAACCGATAACACCAGGTAAATGAAATCTTCTTTGAAACCTTAAAAAAAATTAGACAGTAGTTAGTGGTACAGTAGTAGTAATAACATAAATTTTGCAAATATTATGTGTAATATGATTTTAAAAGTCAGCCTGGACTGGAACTTTAACAAAAACATGTACCTCAATAAACAACTATAAAATACTTAAACAATATAAAAAACAAACTTACTCTTGTCTAATTCTCGATCTTTGTTGAAGGGTTTGTGGAAAAACAATCCATTTATTTATTATATTGGGATGGTTTAGAGCTGCCACAACTTCCCTAATGCAACGGCTTGCTGTTCGCTGAGGCAGATGTTGTGTAACACCCACAATCCGCTGATATGACCCCGTAGCCAAGAAACTCAAAGTACAAAGTACCTGTAATAAATAAATTTATTTAAACCATTAGTGATCATCGCTCTATCATTACTAATCTATTCCCAATCAGCTCTTGTATTGACTAAAAAGTTAACATAACCTCTTATTGTCACTTTATTTTGTCATGAAATAGGTAAATTCAACTTACTTTTACTTCGAATGGGATTTCTCGAGTTCCTTTTAATGCTGTTTGGCTACGAAGGTCGGAGCAAAGGATTGAGAAACACTTTTTGTTTAACCTGAACCTTTGACTAAAAAGTAAGTCTGGAAATTCGGCTATTTGCTCCAAACAACGACGAGAATTATTTCTCCGTTGACGCCTTAGCCACACTTCTTCATTATGTGCAGCCCACAACAATTTTAAACAATGCATTGTAGTTAATTTCCTTTAATTCACATCTAAATACACAATATTCAAACAAACACACCGTCAGCTGATTTGAGAATCGCCATTTTATTTCGTGAGCGTCAAGGGGTCGGCGATCGCTACCTAACGTAGCGATGATACGCTCACTTAGCGTAGTTGATTGTCAAAAAGGGACACTTGGCTTTAGTAAGCGAACGACTAATGTTGCGTTCTATTTAATCGAAAGTTTAAAGTACACTTGTCTACCAATCTACAATTCGTTACGACTAAATCACGTGACATGTCAATCGACGACTATTCTTCATACAAATCTTTGAGCGTTTTCGCTAATCGATTGCCATTTGTCTAGCGCTGCAGTAGTGTTGTGTAAACAAAAATTATACATAGAATCGATGTTATTAGTTATTTTATAGTTATTATTAGTTATTTATTTCGTTGAAATAGTAAACCAGAGGAAAACATGAATTCATGTTTTCCTCTATAACCTTGAGCATACTATGGAGTCCGTGAATTAAAAAGGTACTTACATGTTATGTCAAACTGAAAATGTTTTAAAGCTGCTTTAGCCAAGTTTTGAATGTGATTTGAATAATTATATGATATCATATTTCTTTTGGTTCATAGTTTTTTTGGTCGACAGTGTTAATTCAATATTATAACGAACATTAACGGTTGTTTTAATTTTCCGCTCTGTTGTTTTTGCCTATCACTAATAGCATCTGCATATATCATGTAAGTAAAATAACTATAATCGACAAATGAATTTATCGACAGTTCAACAGCCCTAGTCAACGGTCCTATGATCTGTCTCTCATAAGGTTACATTTCACCACCAGCTGACATTATCAACTTTACTACACGATGCACACCAATGCGCTTGACTTTTTGTCGATTATGATATTTGTTGTCAATGTTCATTTACTGTGACAGCCCTTCGCTGAGCAATCGTCAAGGATTATTAGCACCTATTTTTAATTTTCATTGCTGAAGGCCAACAAAATGCATAGCAAAATATAGAACTAGTGGTTCCCCGCGACTTCCTACATTTTTCATTTACATTTTCAATGCTGTTACCAGCGTTATGTTGTCCTAGATATACTATGTATTCAACAACCATCTATCTATCCAATACTAGCTATCTTTCCAGCACAAAAACGTTCCAAGAATCAGTCGTTTTTTTTTTGGTTAACCAAACTGACAAACTTTGCAGCTCTACAATATTATTAAAAATATTGGTCGCTCAGTTAAAAAGGTCCAAAATATTGTAATTTTATCGTAAAACTTAATGGAAATTAATTATACATGACTCAAAACAGCCACCGTATTTACGAGTAACTCAACATTAATTTAAAAAGTTTAAAGTTGTAATCAGTCAGGTATCAAACGAATGCCGAGAGTCGCATAACAATGGAATTTTTATTGTGTCTCGTTTACACATACTTGACGGGTTAAACTGACCTTTTCATCAGAAACGAGCTCTGTCTTGCAACGTTTCGAATCATGTAATTTATTCGCAATTTGGTGCAAAAGAAAACTTGAGAAAATGTGATTAACAAGACCATTATTTTGAATACCGACGCCCTACAAACCACATCCGTTGACAACTTGATGACATTATCTATGTTACTCGCAAATAAAAAAAGCGGTGATTCTTCTTTGTTGTATTCAATCGAACTTATCCGAATATCAGTAGAATTTCCAGCTTTTGAACTGGCCTGTTACTTTGAAGTATCTTCAAGAAAAAAGAGTCACACAGAAATGATACTTCAAAAGTTAGTCTGCTGTGAAAGATGTGAGTCCCTAACATACTTCGTTTTTCCTGCAGCTTCATTAGGCCTTTTTAATTAAAATCGGTTCCGATTAATATAATGTTAGATAGAGGCTAGGAATGGGCGTTAAGTAATATCTAATGTCTCGTATATAAAATGGGACTTATGTCATTCTAAGGCCCTGCCCATTAACAATAATATTGTCACATAAGAGAGGAAAATTTACGTAAATAAAAGAAGCATCCCTGTGTCCAACTAAACAGAATGATAAACTCGATTGGTTTCACATTCATTTAAACTTGTTTGCAAGTCTGTCGGCTATCGGTCACTTACATCGAAACAGCGCCTAAAATAGCTCAGATAATCTAATGGTCACTCCATTGTAGGTCTGTAGTGCAGGCACAATTGCTCTAAACGCCTTGATACGACTCACAATAGCACTGGGAACAGCTTGCTTACACCAACCAAACAGCTTATGATAACCCTTCTCACGCTTCAAACGTGACTCTATCAAACAAAGTTTAAAGTTCATATTTAAACACAGATGCATCTGGAGATATGATTCAACTTGTGAGAATGTTATAAATGCTCGTTAGTAATTGTTGAGAAATTAAGATTCATTACAAGAAGTGTGTTCTTTTGCACGTTTGTACGCACGTTGACACCTGTAACGTGTGTCAATTGATTTGTTGTAAGCATACAATGCGGTAATTAACATGTTATGAATGTTAATTAACGATTAAACGGGTTTACGGACGTTTGTTATTGTTTTTAATTGGGTTGTTAAAGCAGAGCTAAGTGATAATAAAGAAAGAGAAATGAAAGCATAGTTTAGAGACCAACAACTGATAAATAATTTACAGAGATTGCAGTATCTATACCAAAAGCTGGGAATTGATATATAAAGTTGGATGATCTTTTAGTAAGTAGGTGGGTAATGATAACCCCAGCAGAACTTAATGTATCGTGGCTATTTCAGACTCAGTATTCTAATAAATAAGTATTTCTTATCCACCTCAGGGAAATAAGTAGAGAAACTGACATAATATCGCTATTACCGCCATATCTAAACCAATTTAGCGTCCACAGCAGCCAAGATACAATTTAGCTTAACGACACTTCTTAGAAAACGTCTACGCGCTACAAAATATGTGTTCAGTGAAAATGTCATTATCCACACGATACACTGATATCTCTAAGTTAACTGCCTCGGTGGCGCAGCGGTGAGAGGGTCGCATTTTAAAGCGACGGCTGCGCCGGAGGTCCCAGGTTCAATTCCCGGGTCGGGCCAAAAATATGTACCGGAGTTTTTCTGTTCAGAAATTCTCAGGGTAGCCCGGAGTTTGGAAGTTGGCGGTGTTTCACCCCCGTGCCTCGGAAAGCACGTTAAGCCGTTGGTCCTGCGCCTGATCTCTCTCCGGTCGTGTCAGATTGCTGTCCCATCGGGCTATGAGAGTGAAAGGAATAGAGAGTGCACCTGTGTTTGCGCACACACTTGTGCACTATAATATGTCCCGCGCAGTCGGTTGGTCGTTGTGACTGGCCACCGTAGTCGAAATCGGCTAGGGGGACTATTATCTCTAAGTTGCTGTTTTCTCTTTCACTGATGGCGGAGCAGGAGGTCAGCTATTCACAAATGTCAACGCTCGTTCGTATGAATAGAAAGAAAAATATAAAGCATTTCAAAAGGGCGTAACTGTAAGTAAAAATGATGTGATGGTTGGTTGAAGTGTCAAGGGCGTTTTTGGTTTTCTGTTGTTGTCATCGTTATCCAATATTTGGTGTTACAGAGAATCGAAGTTCCTTGAACATTTTAATGAAGAAGTTTTGCTTTGTAAAGAAATAGTAGGTATTTCTTCATTAATTTATTACCTGCAATAACGAAAGATATTTATGATGATCGGCTGATTATAACCTTTTTAAGGGCAAGAAAAGATAACTTGAAAACCTTCTTACACGTGTATAATAACTTCAAGTCACGGTACATGAATACCAATAGATTCTGTATGATCTATGTGAACAGTAAAATTGAAAGATAGGTTTAGCTCCATTTGAATTTTATATTGTATGTTATGTGCTATATTGTATAGACGTAATGGTCTGCACAGTGGGCCATTGTTGTTTTTTAAATATATCATTTGCTGTAACCTTGCGCTCTCCGCTCCTCCCATTGGCTGAGGCAATATTTTGCTCTGTATTTGGTAAGTCCGTAAGACCCTGTGCACTAGTATCATGGCAACTTTAATTGTATTTAATGTTTTGTAGTGTTATTTGCCGAAATCACTACGAAGACAGAAATATGTGAGTGATTGATTAATGAACTTGGTTTTAGATTCCACATTTTTGTTAAACATTACCGTGTACAAACAACTGTGTAAAAAATTGTTTTATGCATTCAATGTAAGATTTTCGCCTTTTTAAAACTTTTTTTATTACCTGTTCATTTTCCTGCAATTTTCATAAACTATAAACATATCCACTCCCAACGTTTGTCCGTGCGCGACGCGTATTGAATCGTTCTCAAATACTAAGGTAGAAAGCCATATAGTATAAATATGCATAACTCTGATGATTTCTCTGGCAGCACGCTAGCGGCGCGCGCGCAGTTTTCTGCGAAGAAAACTCTTGACCAAATTGAGTATCCGATCGAAAGAGAATAGTGGAGGTCTTGGTATGTTTGTATATATTTAATATATGTTTAATTATATATTTTTTATACCACTATATTAAAATAACTGAATTGTTGGCGTTGTCATCGCGCACCAAGCGAATATACAGGTTGTGGACTGTAATAGGTTAAAAATATATTACATTAGCGGTCCCAGCGAACTTCGTTTCGCCCCCAGCCCAGTCCCGCCCCAGCCCCGTTTTATGGGAATTTTCTTTGCTATAAACCTCACGGAGCCCAAGACCTTTCCAACGAAGCAAACCGTGGAAATCGGTTCGTGCGTTCTGGAGTTATAGCGTTAGGAAGGAAAACCTGACTAATTTTTATATAGTAGATTTTCTAACAAAATACATCGAACCAGCAATGTATTGCAAACAAATGTGCCCAGAACTTGTCATTGTCATGAGGAACGAGTAAGTGATATGTTTGGATTACTATATCTCTGAGTTAAATAATGTAAGAGCACTATGACCAGGAGGTCATAACGTATATATATATTTTTTTAAATAGATAGCCAGACATTTGGCTACGATTGCACCTGATGTTAAGTGACAATGAAGCCTAAGATGGACCATGATCCTTAGAATCATTCATTAAAATTTTCGCTCCTACTACAGGTTACACGCTGTATGATTTGTATATTGACAAGTGTTAATGAATAATTGCTATTTTCCTATTCACACTCAATGAATTTGAATGTAATATAAGGCTAACTACCTCCACTTTTAGTTTAGGAAATGAAAAAAAAAACTTCCTGTCGTTACCGCTTACAAACATTGGCCTTGAAACTACAATTCACTAGGCCAAATGATTTGCCAATTAGATGATTTCTGCAAAAAGAAGTCGTCTCGATGGCTGTTTGGACATAGAGCAGCAAACCATTGCGGTTCCGGTCGACCTCTGCTGGCGCTAGCTGATGTAGATGTCGCAGCCTTTTGGTTAAATGAGCCCAATTAACTGGATGCCTAGGCAGTTCATTAAACGCCGGCATCCAATTATATGGCTAGGCCGATGATTAATTCGACTAGAAAAATTTGACGTTTAACAACTTGGCGTATTGAAAGTTAGGCTGACTTGCCTTGTTTGATGTTTCAGCCAAATGATTCAAAGTTCAGTAAGTATGTTTCACCGCAGCGCTACCAAACAGATTGTGAATGATATATGAATTTTCGTTATTTTAGGTAACTTAAAGCTTTCGATATTTTTTAAGCTCTGATACTATCAAAACAGTTTTAAAATAAAGAGGTTACAAATCCTTTTCCCGATTTTTTATACTTAACTATCCAAGTACAATAAAAAATATAAGATTGGTTTATAATTATCATTGAGTAATATTCATGCTTTTTTGTATTATTGCGGAACGAGTAATGCTACTTTATTAATCATTTTACTGAACGTCGACCTAACTAACCAAACATCACAAATACGTCAATCAATCAAACTGAACAAAATGACTAGCCATCTGGCTAAACGATCTAAGACTTGGCTACTTGACGTTCAGCCATTTAATTGGATGCCGGCGTTAAATGAAATGTCTATAGCCATCCAATAAACTGGCTGATTTAACCAGCTGGCTGCGACATAGCTATCGGGAAAGGATATAGAAACAAACGCTAGAGGAAATTGTAGAAATGTCACGTGGACGTGAAATTTGTTTGATTTACGTAATATAGTTTCATCTAAGTAGGATTGATTTAAGAGTGAAAGAGTAATATTATGCAAATACCTTCGAGGTGGTACACTACGCATTTTGTTATCGTTCTAAAAATATTGTTATAAATTATTGGAAGCTTGTAATAAAATACCATACCTGAAATACTGATTGTGTGCTTATTAGAAGTGGTAAAATGTGACGTGTCTTTTGAAATATTTCTACGAGTATTCCTAACTTTAAGAACGTAATGATTGCATAACTAATTTATTACTACATAACATAGATCAATCTATATTACTTTAAAGCTCGTAGTAAAAACAAAACCCATTGGTTTTTACCAGTACGTCGTGCAAAAAGCTCAAGGTATCTTTCCATTGCAGTGATCGTGATGTTTTTGTTATTGCCGAGTTATTTATGCGTTGATGCTTCAAAGAGGATATTTTAAGATTATTTTTTCTAACCAATGAGATATATATTTTATAAAGCTGCTTAATTCTGGGAATAAAATTTTCATTAGAAACGAAAATAAAACGGTTAGTAACTCCGATTTGAATGTTTTTCTGCTTAACGCCCGTTCGAAACACAAAGGGCGATATAATTTATTTTACTTAGGTACACTGTAACGTAACATTGTAAAGATATTTTCTGAGGGAATTAAACTTTTATCTAGTGAGTACCGGTGCATTATGCACTGTATATTCTTATCTTACTCACTATTTACTTTGTGTAACTAGGTGCTATTTGTTATAAGACATTATATCCAGTACTTTTGGAGGCTTAATTGTTTTATCTAAGGTACATATTCAAGTTATTTCCTTTTATTCATCCTGCAAACACTGAAAAATAATATTAATTTTCCTATTATTGAGCTTAAGGATAATACGAATTCTACCTATTGCCCATAAAATATCACAGCACTTGTAAAGGTGAACGTTCAAAAGGCGTGGAGCGGATGACCCTGGGTTCGATTCCGGTGCAAAACGAGTTCTCTTCGGTAGTTTTGATCTAGTCATAGGTTGCCATGTGAGGTCTAGATCGGGGCGTCTAGAGGTATTAAAAATATTATTATGATGGTTGTGTCCATTTTGAAATGTTAGAAAAAGTCAAAGTGTTCTTTTCTTTTAACCAATATTGAGATTTCGGAACCGGATTTTAAATTTAGGTGGCATCTACTTACTTCAGTGGTTTCAGCTTTATAAAAATAGATATTAAATCTATAGCTAGCTATACTTTCTAACATGATGTATTTTGTAAACTCTACATTAACCATGACGTAGGTAAATATAAAAGCTAGTATCATACGTTTCTAATTGATCATTATTATTATTGGTGGTGAGGGTCGTACAGGCAATGTGAATGTCAGATTTTCGGCAAAGGATGTAGATCGCGTCATTAAGGGCATGGTACGGGGTAAATCCCCTGGTCACGACCGCCTCAGCATAGAACACCTGCAGTGTGCAGGGATCCATCTACCAAGAGTCTTATCTTTGTTGTACAACCTCTGTATCAGCCACTCTTACCTGCCAGAAGACTTTATGCGTACCATAGTTGTGCCCGTCATTAAGAACAGGTCGGGGGATCCATCGGACTTGTCAAATTACAGACCAATCTCGCTGGCCACTGTAGTGGCCAAGGTGCTGGATAGTTTGCTTGATCAACACTTAAGCAGGCACATAAAATTGAATGATGCACAGTTTGGCTTTCAACCTGGCCTTTCTACCGAAAGTGCCATCCCGTGCCTCAAGCAGACTGTCCAGTACTACACTGAAAGGAACACTCCAGTCTTTGCCTGTTTTCTTGACTTGTCCAAGGCCTTCGACTTAGTGTCGTATGACTTAATATGGAAAAAACTTCAAAACGAGACTGATGTGCCGTATGAGCTGGTTGAACTGCTGAGGTCCTGGTACGAGCGGCAGACCAACTGTGTCAGATGGGCAAACACATACTCAGATGTATATAGACTTGAATGCGGGGTGAGGCAGGGGGGTCTGACTTCTCCTAGGCTCTTTAATTTATATATTAACGGCCTGATTGAGGAGCTGAGCAGAACAAATGTTGGTTGTCATATTGACGGTGTATGTGTTAACAACATAAGTTACGCGGACGACATGGTTCTGCTCAGCCCGTCTATTGGTGCAATGATAAAACTACTAAAAATTTGTGAAAAATATGCAGCGTCCCATGGACTCAGATACAATGTGCAAAAGAGTGAATTCATGGTTTTCAAGTCAGGAGCCAAATCTTGCCCAATTGAGACTACCTTCACTCTTTATAATTCACCACTAAAACGTGTATCACAGTTTAAGTATCTGGGTCACTGGGTCACTGAGAATATGTATGACAACGCGGATATTGAGCGGGAACGTAGGGCGCTGTCCACCCGATGTAATATGGTGGCCCGTAGGTTTGCTCGTTGCAGTAGGCAGGTCAAGATCACTATTTTCAAAGCCTACTGCCAGTCTTTTTACACGAGCAACTTATGGGTTAACTATACGCAGCGGGTGTACAGCGCGTTGCGGGTCCAGTACAATAACGGGTTTAGGATGATGATGGGTCTGCCTCGCTTGTGCAGCGCATCAGGAATGTTTGCGGAAATGCAGACGGATGGTTTCCATGCCATCATTAGGAAGCGTGTGGCATCTTTCCTGAAACGTTTGCGGGGCAGCTCCAACAGCATCCTAAGCACAATGGTAGATAGGTGGGACTCGCCGATACTTGGGCGCTGGATACGGTTGCATTCCGCGGCATAAAGCGCCCGAGTTCTTTTTCCCGATGCTATTGCCATTTATATTTATTGAATCATTGTAAGGTTTGCATATTCTGGGTGTAACACTTTCATACCATTTTAATAATAATAATAATTTTAATAATTTTAATTTTAATTTTTTATGTTTTTTACTAACAATTCTGTATGGGTCTTTCTGATACCTGAAATAAATTTATTTTATTTTTTATTTTATTTTATTTATTTATTTATTTTATTTTTTTTATTAGTAAGGTGTTGGAACTGCAAGTTCTCTATGCAATGGGAAGACATAAGCACATAATCCGGTCTAAAATATCGTCTGATTCCGTAACTCCTAGATGCAACGTCCCTCTTAAGTTTATTAAACCATTCACACAGCCGAATGCATCCAAGTATGAATCTTATTCGGTCGCAGTAAGGACGTCTGTGGACAGAACCTCGTCTCCTAATTGCCCCGGTGTTGCCCAAGAGTTGAAACGATGTTATGAAACCGCTTTAACTCTATGCGCTCCTGGTACTTTGAAACGAAATGCGTCTAGTCGTAGAACTTAGTTTTTTTCATCTCTCCTGTTCGGAAAATATAACTTTCCTGTGTAGATAGCCGGGTGGAAAATAGCTTATCCATCCCTAGGGTGGAAAGTAATTTAGTTTTAATTGACATGGCATAGAGTCAAGGCCATCAGTCAAAGCTTGGACCAAAGATAATTGAGTCACATCATGTTATTAAAATAACAAACATTTTTGCTTAGCTATAAATTGAAAATCATATTGTGTGGGTATTATGTATAATCGTTGATAAAAAAATATACAATTTCTAATTTTAATTCAATTAACAATTAAAATATTTGGCTGCCCGCCATAATGCCAAGATGTTTTTTTTTAATTTTATATTGTCAGTGTCATTTCAGGAAGGATTCGTCCAAAGCCGTTAAAACTTTTATAAAAAAAAGAAAATATTTTTGGATTCTGTTATTATCTGTGGAAAAAAGTCGATCGATATTCTTTACAAAAATTTTAATTATTTGATATTTTCTGCTTTTTTGTACTCTGTTTTCATGTATTCGTGCCGTTATTCTTTCTAATCGTGTTAGGTGTTGTTACTACTGTAAATCAACTGTCATATTTTGTTCAAAACTTGAGTTTTCCTTTCTCGCTGAACTACATAATACCTCACCAAGACATCTACAACCACTTTTGTAAATTTAATGTTTTCCTCACAGTCGAAATGAAAAATAGTATGTTTAACACGGGTGAAAGCACCCATTTCACTCTCGAATTATTGGCGCTCTCACTTCGTTCGAGCGCCAGAAACATCTCGAGTGAAATGGGTCGCTTTCTCCCCTTGTATAACAATCTACTATTTATTTGTCTATGATTTTTTTGTCTAACATGCAGTTGAGGTCTACTTTACTTTTTTATGTTTTTTTTGTTTATTACAATTGCTCATCTATATATGTATACGTGTATATTCAGTGGGCCTAAAGTTTAAGCGGCATTCTCTACCAGTCAATAATAACAAATGCTTATAATCACAACTTTATGTTACTTCCAACTGCTGATTCTCTAGTCTAGGTAGTTCATGTTCTATGCTCTACATATTTCATGTTTTTCATTCTAGTTATAATTTTGATTCTGAAAAAAAACAAAAGTTTCTACTAAAAATGTGTTGGTATTTGAGGTATGTTATGGTAGGTATTAGGTGTCAGTTACTTCATAAAGCAACACCTACGAGTTTATTCACCTTGCATTCTGTTTTGGGGCTTACGGCTATTTCATGAATCATGATGATGTGTAAAGAAATGGTCTACTAGATTTACATAATAACACACAACATGTTTACTGATAACAACATAATTAGTAGATATCATGATTAAAATGTTTAATTGAGCATAAGCTTCAATTATCAAAACCATAAAATATAGTGACACTTTCAGAATGACCAATCTTTTATAGCAATTATCAGTAAATTAAGGACAAAGGGGAATCGTCTTGATCTGTCTGATAAGAAACACGAATGTTATGCTTTGGAAGACATGTTAGAGTCGTAGACAAATCATAATACCAGAGAAGATATTTATTTTAAATAAACTATAGGATATTTATTTCTCGTTTCTTAGGATTCACCATTAAAATACTGTATTTATTTATTTTATTTTTATTTATATTATTATTTATTTGTTTCCTTAAACAAACAGCTTAACAATATTACATATTATTTCCATTTCCGGTTAGTAAAGATCATAAATATCTTCATTTGCTAATTTAACCAGTAACAGGAGTCCTGCTGAAATTCTTTGAGGGTTATTCCTTCAAGTTTTTGTATTGACAACTTATTTTAATGGCAACATATGATTTTTAGTGTGTGTGCTTTGCGTGTCCTGTTTACAACTATTCACGATTGGTGTATGAATAGCGAAGGAATGCGGACTTTATTAAGCAATTAAATAATAACGCAGATGGCCCTAAAGGTTTTAATGTTTATGTCGGATTTATAACTTGATTGCTAGTTTCGATGCGAGCATAAATGTTGGGGCATTATTTAAAAAATAATTAAAATAGAAGATATTCATATTCAGCAGCTTGTAATAAAAACTCTCCTACATTTTAAAAACGCATCGATTAGGGCTCGGTTGCACTATTTAAATTAAACAAGTTTATAAAATGTGAAAAAGCTGTTAAAATCGATACCAAAAAATATTTGACGGCTATAGCCGTGATATAATTAAGATGGTGCATCAAGAGCCTAAGTTAAGAACAAATTCTTTAGTATTTTAAAAGAAAGGTTGTGATGTATGAAACAAAACGAAGAAAACAGAATTGATTTATACAATTTCACGGTCTAATACAGTAAAAGTCAATGTCATTGAACTGTGTAAATAAAATATGGGTCGCTCACCCCTGATCGTCTGTCTGTGAAAGCCTACTCTTTATACAACCTGAAATTAGTTTTATTTCCTGGGCAGTAAAAACTATAACCCATTGTATAAATTAGACCATTTTAATATGAACCTCAATGATGATGAAGTGTAGTAGTGATGAGAGATCAGGGTGTGATGGTTGATAGTCTAATGGTAGGGTAATTGCTTCAAATGTTGACACTCATGTCTAGCACGCAATGATCGATCATAGGGCTCGGTAATTCACGAGAAGTTGTATCATTTATCAGTGTGTTTTACTTGTAGGTACACTGGAATAAAGGTATTGAAAACCGATGCTTACTACTACAATATTACTTACTACACCCAGAATGTATGAAATATATTTGTTACCAATTATGTCCATAGATATTCTTATACAGGGTGTGACCTTAATAGGAGCAAAAAATTAAAATGTAGGCCCTATAAGTGACGAGTAATCCATATTATATGGTTTTATTTTATTAAATTGAAAAATAAATATATTGTTATTTTCTAACAAAATAAATCGAACCAGCAATGTATTTTAGTGATTTTGATGTACATTGACTAGAGATTATAACTTTGGATTACTACATCTTTTAGTTAAAGCATTTTGGAGCAATATGACCAAGTCAAGATAACTACGAATACTCTGAAGAATCATTGATTAAATTTTTTGCTCCTATTACAGGCTATACGCTGTATATCTTGCACTTCCAACTCTAAGGACTTTTTTTAAACTAATAGACGTATTTTTTTGTTTCAGATCATGAGTTCCGAGGGCTGATGTCATACAAAAGGTACAATACCTACGTTTTATAGTACTGCTATCTGATGAATACAGGTTTTCTCCAAAAATCCGACAAATTATAAAAAAATACGGTTATAGGTAAACCGCGAAATTGAGACCTCGCCTGCGGGGTACAGGGGCGCGGGGGGAGACGAGAGCGGGGCTTGTGAGAGGTGCGGGCGGCAGGCACATTATTCTCAAAATTCAGTACGCTCGCTACACACGTAGCGATAGCATCTGTTGTCAGTTGCGGACGCTTTGACAGAAGTACACAAGAGAATACTGTCTGACTGAAGTCTGAAGATGAGTCGCAGTTTATTCGGACACAAAATCTATATTTTTGTAATTTTTTGTCGTGTTTTTTTAATTTCTATTTTACATCATTCTCCTGCACCTGTAACAATCTTTGTACATGACCTAAAGTTGTAGTACTTTTATATTTTTTATGCTAAAGTATAACTGGGGAAGAGAATGCTCTTAGCATTAAGTCCACCGTTTGAACACTGTAAAATAACAGTGTTTTAATAAAGGCTCTAAATATATACGAATATTTTAGAATAAAATATAGATCCAAATTCAGTGGAATATGAACTAGATATACCCTGAAACAAAACAGTCGCAAAAGTAACCAGGGAATGTTATTTGAAGTTTTTAATTTTGCCTTAAAATGAATCTAATTTTAAGATTTCATTTTATTTATTGATCAAAATCCACGGCTTTGGATAATATTATTTAGAATTAATTCACTCATTAGTGTAATTGTATCGCATCGAATATTTTTTTCCAATATTATGTTATGTAATGTTATAAAGTGTCGACACTGACGACTACCATTGTGACCACTGACGTCACATATCTTAAGAACTGTCGCGGCAAATTTCGTCTCTTGTGTATCGCCGCCGCCCGCACCCCTTACAGTCCCCGCTCTCGTCTTTCCGCCCGCACCCCTGTACCCCGCAGGCGAAGTCTCAATGAAGCGTTTTACCTTTTGTTGCGCGCGATATAATGTCCTTTTGATGTCTGTCATAATGCGCTTTTACAAATTCTATGATGCAAGGCATAACATGTTATCATTTCTGATTCTTGAAATTGTGTTGTGATCTGAACATTGCACATTCCTCTTTAGGAACTAACTATTTTTGTTGAATATATAAAATATATTTTTGTTAAACACTCCATATTCTGTTTAATCCATCGGTATCATGTAGATAATAAGTATTATCATCCCATACTACGATTAATGTGAGGAGAGCATTAATGAGTAGGTAGGTTGATTTTTTTTATTTATTTATTAAAGTGGTGGGGAAACCACTTAACAATTATTTCTGCTTAGCCCAAAGGTATGACTGGTAGAGAATGCCATATGGTGTTAAATCCACCTTTTGTACAGTTTTGGGTTGTGCAATAAAGTATAAATAAATAAATAAACAAACCACTAGGTAGAATTAAATAACAGGCCCCAAATTGCTTTATTGCATACAGCATATATGAGAAACACCGATATCAAACTATTTTAAAGACCATAGGTACAGCAACAAAACGCACCAAATGAAAGTTCAAATAGCAAAAGGGAGCTATAACTGTCAATTTTTAAATTTATTGACTATATCCAACAAGTAACATATGTACTTTTATTATGATAGTTTAAAAAAACACTGAGGTTTATTTGAAACCTGTAACTAAAACACCAATGACCACATCTTTGTATCCAAAGACCCAACATCAGCATCAAAACGCAACCAGAGCTCTTGGTGCGGCAGAAAGCTTAAGCAGGCTCTCTGAGAGCACTTAACCCTTAACTGCCATTTAAACGTGTAATTAAAACAACAAACACATGACTCACACTTGTATCTAAGTATCCAAAGACCCTACAACAACAGCCAACCAAGAGTGTAGCAAAAAGCATAAGTGTGCGCGTGCGCATCTCAGGAGAAAGCCTGCGCGCTGGACCGCGACCCGCGATGTGCTGTACTCGCTCATTCGATTCTTTAGTTTATGACGGCATCACAAAGGTTCTGTTTGAAGCTAGCGCGAATCGGAACGTATTCGTATATGGAGTGAAAAGGAGAAGTTACTGTGACTAAGTGTAGAAAAAAATTATGTAAAAAGTCAAAGAAAGAGATTACGGTTACCTACTCCATTTACGACAGCATAGCTCTTAAGTCAAAGAAGAAGAAGACATTAGCAGGAACGACTCCACTGAAACCCATAAAAGTACCACTTGTAGAGTCAATCCATCATTTAAGTATTTTTTTCAAGAGGCTGAAACTCTTATCGAAAGAATCTTAAAAATGTTGTTCAAATACGTGCCAAAGTTAGCACAGAGCAACAGACTTACCTACATGACATTTCTTCTTGATTAAATGTACTGTATGTAATAATGTAGAAATCATAATTTTCTATATTGTCCTGGGTCTGGGTGTTGTGGTACCACCGTTGTGTTTGATTTCCATAACACAAGTGCATTAGCTCCTTTTTTTGGGATCAGGGCAATGTTTGTGATTGGTGTTCAATATTTATATTTATTAATTTACTGTTTTCAACCAAGTTCTCTGCCTCTATGAAGCACTCGCTCTGTACCCGATAGTGATGCATCCCACAAGCATTTACCTCCCAACAATTAATTAACAGGGACCTCAATTCCTTCGGCCAATTACGTAAAATACCTAGGACATCACCGTTATCAGTCGATTGCCAATTTACACCCACGCTAATGAAGATACGTACCTAAATACCGTGAAGTCCATTCTACTAGTAGTAATTACAAGGCGTTAGTAATGCTTGAAACCAAAAATCATAAAACCGTAAAGTTTCCGGATACACGGGACTAGATTATTATTACATACTTCGATGATAAAAGTTACTGTTTGATTTAGCAAAAAATGCTGGATAAATACTAGGCATCAACAAAGCAATCGTATTACTTAGTAAGTTACTTACAATACAAACATAGATGAATCGTAGCTTTAGTTACCGATAGAATAATAAGGGAGCATGACTATCTTACAATTGATAAATTAATCATCATCATCAAATTAAGAGCTAATCTCTTGTCGGTAGAGATTAATCCAAAACTTCAAATAAGGGAAGATAGTGTGGTGGTTTATCTTTTGCCTTCCAAACCATAGTTAAAGAATCGGGGTGTTTCCTCCTCTTAAAGTCAAAAGTCTTTCCTGATATACTATATCTTCAGCCTTATGCCAATATTGATGGAGCTAAGCTGTAAGCTCTAGTAGCTGGGTCACGGCTGGCGGATAGTGAACGGCCACCAGATATAGTGGTTAGCTCCAAATATGTTGAATAAGCAGTCCCCGAAAAAATTGCGGCAGGGTTACCAGAATGTAGTGGGGAGTCTAGTGGAATTGGCTTCCCTAATATAAGCTACAATATTCAGTGACGATCATGTGACATAGCGAGTAAACGATAAATGAATCATACTAAAATAATAACCACTGCTGCTTAGCCAAGCTTAGGTTTTCAGCTATATGCAACTTATGAACCCAAAGAACAGTTGAGAAACTAAGGCTTCTTGTCCTTCGAACAATAACTACAATAACACACACGACACAAAAATGACTAGTTTAATAACACACATCACCTTGCTCTTGTAACCACACCAAGTTTCCTGTCACTCTTTGTCTGCTGCCTCGTTTGTTTACCTTCGAGAATAATGAGCTGAAAGTGGGTTACACTTTGATACTTGCTGGGCAAGGTTAAGGAAGTCTAAAGCACTGAAGCATACTTTGGGCAATGCATATCTCTACATGAAACCCTATTTACAATTAAATCCAAAAGGGCTCGTGATGTGTATGGGTGAAATTATATTTCTATTTTAAAAAAACAAGTACCAGAAAAGTATAAATTTTCTTGTTATTATGATAAATGAAGTCAAAAATTGTGTTCTAAGCGATTCCCTCAAGTATCTTTCCATTACTGAGCTAGGAGAGAGAGAGTTCCTAAAAAAAAGATCATCGATCTCTTCTTTTAATGAAATTTACGATGCACGATCTTTCCATTTTATTTTTAATGAAATTTGTAGTTTCATTTGTAACCTTCCATCTAAGACTGACCACAACAACTCACAAAGTAGTTCTAAACTTTATTGTGACACGAATACATAATTCTTAACAATATTATTGTTACGAATCTAATAAATCTAGGCTATGTTATTCGTCTGGGACTGGCCACTGAGAATAGATTAGCGAATTGCATGTTATTTGCATTAATTAATATGCAACATTACTATATGTTGCGAAATTCTTAAATGTTGGACAACAGTAAATCGGACTTCTTACATTCAATTACCAAGATTTAAATGTTATAGTTGATTTTTGTTTTTATAGTGTTTTGTCACTATACAAACTTAATAATATAAATTGCACTTGTAAAAAGCAACCATGACTCTGTAAGGCTTATTAATGTGACGGTGGCCGAGTGGTATAGGCATACGCCCGGATAGCGTAAGACACGGGGTTCGATTCCTCGTCTGTCACAGAGTCATGGTTGCTTTTTACAAGTGCAATTTATATTTTTAAATGTTATGTTAAAAAAAACGGTTTACCGTTTAGTAAAGTGTGAAAAGCAAGAGGGAGACCACCACACCATCTTCCCTCATTTGGAGTTTTAGAAAAATCTCCACCGACAACAGCCTAGCTCTTGAAGATTTGATCGATCAGCGTTTAGTAAACCTGTTTGTAAAGTCACGCATTTATCTTCTTTTGTTTTAGTGAGTACTTAACCATGATTCAAGTAACTTAAATCATGGTTAAGTATGGTACTGTTTTAAATGAAGCTGAAAGTAAAAGCTGAATCAATATTTGCCCCATTGAAGACTAGAATTCCGGGTCTGCAATTGCGAATACTAAATACATAATTACTCGTATGTGCCTAGTTATTCATATAGTTTTACATTACATAGTAAAGGGCGCCAGTGCCAGATAACTGTGAATCAGTGATGATTTGTGAAGTTCACCTTCATTTTGCAGATATAAACAATTAGGTAGATAACACGTGCTATATTTCTGTTTTGAAATAAAATGTATAAACTTATTTGTCATTCATGACTTGATACCTAGATGAACTATTATCATTATTATAAGTTTAAATTGTAATGTGGGCTATTCAGATTTTTATTTTGTGCCAGCACATGAATCAATATTAATCAAGTACAAGCGCAGAGGTACTAATCTTATAAACTTTGTATTTTTCTTGTAATTTTAATGGTGAAGTCACAACTTGCATTGTTTATGCAAAACTTTAGGTATAAAATGACCAAAACTATTTCACTTAACTATGCACTACTTATTTTTTACCCAACGATTTAGGAATAACAAATTTAAATCAGCGAATTGAATTCATCACACAAAAGGTCAGCTGCGTTGCATAGATTAACCGTAGAAATTCAAATTCAATTGTGAAATTGCGTATCAATTACATTTGCACAACAAAACGCAAAGAAACGACTCGTCCGTGAAATATGAGCTTTTCATGAGGTACATTACATTTCTTGCAGTGAACTTTGAAATTGGTGATTTATTTGGTTTCATAAATTGAGTTTATTGTATAAGTAGCTTGCATCAAAAAGTAGAACCTTCAGCACCCCACCTCGTACCTGTTATCTTCTCAAAGACTAAATAGCTTCTTTAAGTTAATTCAATAAAATGTATTTATTTTATTCTTTATTGCAGTAACAAAATAAATTACAAATGGCGGGCTTAATGCTTAAAGCATTCTCTACCAGTCAAAGTAAGTTAAAATGCCTTTGTATTATCATTAGCTTTCTTGACGAAGAATCATCTAAATGCTGTTTTGCAGCACGATACACGTGGAATAAATATTTCAGTAATGTTTTTGAGCAAACCTGTAACTCTTTAACAGCTACATATTGATGTTCTTTCTTAAATCATTTAAAGAAGCCCAGAAAGTGTAATATGTACCTACAACACGAAAAGGACAGGATAGCGCCCGCTGCGTACCAATAAGGAAACGGGAGTTTGTGGCGCCTTGCGCAGTGACACAATTGGGCTAACGAGCGTCTGTAGATGAAAGTGATCTTGCTTATAAACAGCAACACAGAAATAAGTAAAAACAAAAACTTTTACAGTTCCTTCTATGGACTAGAAAGTGTCGTTTTGTTAGCCGTATACGAATTTTGTTCATAGCAACGTAATAATAACAGAATTATTTACATTTTATACATAGTTACTTAATAAGTCCTATAAAAAAATTGAGTAATTCAGCATTGTTGTTCATTTTAATGATAGCCTTTTTATTTTAATTAAAGGGTTTTTAAAAATTAAGTGTTAAAATAGTCGTTCGTTTTTGACTGAGAATACTGATTTTCATTTCGAGGTATCCTCAAAATTTTCTTTGAGTTCCTCAATTGAGTCGGAGCCGAAGTAGTTTCAAGAAACGTCTAAACATACTAGTGTTAGTATTAATTCATACTCAAGTCAGTTCAGTTAACTTGAGTAAAGCTCACGAGTTAAAACCAGTGAGTACCTTGAGCAAAGTTCAGGCCAATTGTAGTCACGAACTGCACGAATTTGGCCCAAAACCTGCAGAGGTTTACTTACAGTACAGGGTGTGGCCTGTAATAAGAGCATACATTTTTAATTCAAGCCCTTTTTAAGTAACCAGTTATCAATTGTAAATGGTTTTAATTTACTCGTATTATAATAAAATATAAATTGTTTTTTGTTTTCAAAAGAAATCGAACCAGTAATGTATTGCAAGCAAATAAGTCCAGTCATAGAAATCGACATCTTCATTTACCACCACGAGTTAGCGATTTTGATATACATTGATTAGGGATTGTTACTTTGTATTACTATATCTCTTAAAGCATTATCGAGCGCTATGAGCATGTCGAGGTAATTACGTATACTCTGTAGAATCATTGATTAATAAATTGTTTGCTCCTATTACAGGCAACATGCTGTATAATTTTAACTATAAGTAGGCAAACCTAAATCAACTTATTTTCTATTGTGGGCAGTGGATTCTGACTTTTCCCTGCTTAAAACTCATTTTGCGGTTTTGATGCATTTATTTAATATTGTGGTCGAGTTCCGCTTGATTGAATTTTTGCTAGTGCTGTTTTTATTTTTGTTAGAAAATTCTTCCGAAACACGTGGTAAAACAGAACCCAAGATTGTAATTTTATTTTTATGTTTATTTCTAGTTCAGAATATATAAGTATTAATACAGTATTGTCGGCACCCGTATTTCATAGTTTATTGTATTAGGTGCCATGAAGGCATAAAAAAATGTGACGCTGTTATTAATTAAGTAGATACATGATTCATGTAACATGAAGCAATATCTACACCATTTAGGCACCGAATAACATATATATATATTTAAGTACTCTGGATGCAATGGTTAATTTCTTTTTCTAAAATTGAATACTTAATTAACATTGTTTTATCCATTACATTATCGCGGTTATTTAGTGAAACCAGAGTAGTATACGCCCCTCGTCACATGGAGCGACGACGCAATCATTTGAATCACCGGTCGAGAAGTAAAATAATAATCAGAACAAAATAATTTCATTTGTTTATCTACTAACTTATCAAACAAAAAAAAAACAATGTATTTTAAAATGGATTACTTTTTATTGTGCCGTATGAAAAGATGAAACCTATTGAATATGGCGTAGAGACACAGAGGATTCAATACTGTTAATCGACCTAAATACTCAATTACGCTTTAATTTATTTATTTTATTTATTTATTTTATTTTTATTTTACATTTTTCGGAAGACTTACAGCTAGAAATAGATTGAATTAAAGCATAATTAAAACGAAGGCCATTTACATGTCTCCACTAATAGATTTAAAGAATGACAGTAAAGTGATCTTACATAAACAAATTAAAATTATAAAATATTGCTTACTACACAATAAAGCATGGGTAAGTACACTAATCGAAAAATTCGTTATACATGCGTTTCTTAACCTGACTTACACTCGTACAGAACAAATCGAAGTCGTAATTGTATTGACATTCGTTAAATAAATTAGCTGCTCTTAATGCGAATAGTACTGATTTTTATTAAAGTTCTATTTTAAACCATTGATGAAGAAGAAATAAATATTATTAAAATAAAAACAGTACTTATACAGTAGAAAGAAATGTATGATAAGTTTTAAAGATAAGATACCATTTCACTTTCGATCCGAGTATTTAGCGGAATCACACTCCGTGTCTAACTTTAATTAGTTATACCCTTTACAACACGTGTAATTATAACATTCGTGTTTTATTATTATGTTTTGGAAGCGAGCGATATTTCTTTTATGTAACTCATAGCATGAATGTTACGAATATCTGTACCTAACAACTTTAATTGCAGGGATGACTATACATCTTAGTAACAGATTTTTTACATGTGGAAAATGTCGGCTGCGATGAACTATACAGATGTTAAAGACATCATTAAGACTAACAGACTGTTAATACCTAATCTAAACATCTTGCACGACTCTACAATCTGCCGTACATCAAGTACTAACTTCTACTTAGGATTGAGATGCGCTCTATGAAGTTAAATTTGCATGTCATAAGTTTGGTAAAATATGAAACTAAAAACACTTTATTCCAATAAACAACAGAAAATATACTAAGTATATGAAACTTATTATTGTACCTATTTAAAATATTCATTTTATTTATCTAATGCCTCTTTGGTATTATGAACTTTTACTGAGATGATGCCGCTTCTTATGGCTACCTTTGTTTTAGTTCGAACCTAAAACCCTCATCACAGTCATTAGCTTATTCAAACCAGACCGGACGAATCCTCATAAGCCTTTTAGTCTATCTAGCTCCATCTAAGGCTATTGTTTGTATCGGAAACAATGGTATCATTAAACCTAAGGAGTTTTGACCTAGCCATGGTCTGGTAGACCCAAACATATCATTTTCACTTTTTAACAGACTCGCGTTTGGGCGAAAGTGAGTGTAGGTTGCCGTTATTCGTAATTGAAGTGTAGGTTCTTTATTTATTGTAATTAACATATGATTAGGGACTTGAGTAATGTATAACTAGCTATTACGATGGATACAGATGTTGATTTGGATGTTATGTCATTGAGTTACCGAAGTTAAGCATGTTGTAATTCGGATGGTCATTCTTTTTTAAGTAAATGGATATAATTTGTCTAGCCAAATATAATTTGGCTGACTAAACAGATCTAGTCTATTCAAAATTATTGCCATTTATCTTTACCTACCTGCATCCCGAGTTTTTAAAATCAAGAAACAGCATTGGTGCTATTGCATTATCTAATGGATTGAACTAACTCTATCAAGTAGTTATCCAGACTATAGAATACTCTTAAGAGTTCAGAGTTACCCCAAAAAATAAAATAAAAACATGTCAAAATAACAACAAAATTATAAGAAAACCACTGTTCTAGTTTTCTAGTTCTATAAAATCATGTTATTATTGGTTCATTGTATCAATTAGTGAACACTACAAGATCGGCTCAATTCCGAACGCCACGGGTTGCATTTCCAGTGCGCCCGCGCAATCATCGCTAATCGATGACACGGTCACGGCTGTCGGCAAGAAGTATTCCAAAATTGACTACTTTTTAGAGTTCCGCATTGTCTTGCAAGAAAAACATAAACTTAATTATGTAAAAGACAGCAAAAAGGACAACCTACAGAGGGTCGTAATTTGAAAATAATTCAGTAAAGTAAGCAAAACACTTGTAAAATGTTGAAATACAGAATCAGCGAAATCGCAAACAAACTTCTATTTCCTAATTCTGAATCACTATATTAACATTATTTGTTACAAAATATTTTAATTGTAATTTATTTTTGTGAAGACTAAGAATTGACAGCTACCTTTTACTAAAGTTTTGAACAAATAAAAAGCGTAAATGTTTTTTTTATGAACGCCCGAATCTGGCTCAAGAAAAAATCTTCAGATTCCTTTTTGTAAAGTTTCACGACATTCCCTATGATAACGTGTTGCATAAATGATATGTTAATAAAATTATTTTTTTATGGCATTGAGGCAGACAGTCGGCCACAATCTCACCTGATGGTATGTGATGTCTGACTGACTATTAACAGCCTATTCACTCTCTTCTTGAATTAGCCCAGATCATAAAAGCTAGGAAACACTTCTACCCGCAGCAAATTCCACTCCCTAGCCCAGCCTCCCTACCTACAAACCCACAAGGTATTAAAAGCAGCAAACATAGGAACTGACACCCAAGACCGTGGTGAAAAGCATAGTCACTACAGTCGACAATAATATTTACTAGAACATAATCAAGCAACTTCACCTACATTGTCAGTTTCTAAGTCCTTGACCGGTTGCATCACAGCTGTGTTGACGGACAGGCGGACGGACGACATTGCCGGATTATTACGGACCATATTTGGGTACGCGGTAATTGGTGGTACTGACGACCAGGAGACCTATTTTTGAATCACTCGTTTGGATATGGCGTATGATTTTCGTTCGAAAACGAATAAAAAATCAACGGAAACCACGCGATATATAGACGTGAGTACTAACAAAATTAAGCAATGATTTTTCAAATCCTTTTTGTGTAGATTACAA
The DNA here is from genome assembly GCA_963584085.1 of Pyrausta aurata. Taxonomy (NCBI): domain Eukaryota; kingdom Metazoa; phylum Arthropoda; class Insecta; order Lepidoptera; family Crambidae; genus Pyrausta; species Pyrausta aurata. The sequence continues at coordinate 1,276,321 of OY757268.1, read as the reverse complement.
CTGGTTTTTATTCCAAAATTCGACTTTAATCATTGAATATCACACGCCATCTTGACGCAAGTGATTCAAAAATAGGGCCACAGAAAAGTGTTTGTGTTAAAAAAAAATGATTTGTAAGAAACTGTAATGAGGTAGAGACGATTTTGTAATTGCCTAAACAAATTAATAGCTGGGTGGGTAGTTCAAGATTAATGAAATAGCTCTATGAATTAAGTCTAAAATGATTCTAAACTGTAAACACGGCCACGACACGTGTGGTGTAGTGGTTAGCGCTCCTGACTACTATGCCAGCAGTCGCGGGTTCGACTCCCGCAAAGATCAATACAAAGTTTAATTTCAATAAAAGTTCAATCATGATGATGAGCACGAACATTTATACCGAAGTCATGGATGTTTATTTATTTAAGTATTTATTTGAGTGGCCCCCGTGCTCCATCATATTCGTTGTCAGGTATTCGTAACACAGGAAGAAAATATTTTACTTCGAAACCAATACATTTGGTGTGTTGTTTGCTCTATATGTATACCCAACTTTGCAAAAATAAACTCCTTTAGGAATTTCAAGGGACGTATGAAATAATCTTATATGCGTAAAAACACGATTTCTTTCAAAGTACCTACAATTTATGTTCATTAAATATAAGCCAAATGTCACAATAAACTAAAAAATAACATAATTAACGTTGGACATACCCTCACCAAGCCAGGTCTACTCATATTATACTCAAATTTCCAAGTATTCAACGACACGATTCGACATTTAAATGCGCATTTACAACTTGATAGTGTTGTGCTTTTATATTTTAACATCGACATACTACATCGACGCTTCTTCGTATTCGAAGCACGCGCGTGTTGTACAATAGTGATGTAAGAGTGTCGATGTGACCTTTTAACGATCCATTTATGTATGGGAAAGTAATCTGTAATCAATAGTAGTATCGGTAGTTACGATGTTTATTTATTCATTTAATAACTTTATTGCACTAATAACAGTGTACAAAAGGTGGACTTAATGCTAAAACCATGTTGTTGATGCTGTAATTGTATATGTATAATCGTCTGTATTTAAAGTATTGCATTAAGTATTTTTTTATTATCTACATCAGTTAAATTTGACTTGTTTAGATGTACATACTGTGTTTCTAGCAAGCGATAAAATTGGGATGCCTAACAACTCTTATTAATCTGTGATGCTTAAAAATAAAGATTAGAATAATACCAAAAAGGTAAGCAATATTGCTAATATAAAGCAAAATAACAAGTTTCATGTCCCATATAAGATCTGCGTGAGGATAAGTACTAGTAAAACTAATGTAATAAATAAAGCATTTGTTATTCTCAAAATACGTAACTAGTTGCATTAATGACCGTCGTATATAACTGAACAAAACAAATCAATTTATAGCCACTTTATCATCGCAATCAATTCTCGATGATTTGCTAAAAACTTAATTACCAATAAATGCATTGTCACTCGATATTTATTTACCTCTCCCAGCACTAACGTGCAGCGACCGAGTCGCATGCGCATTCTATCACGATCTCACATCACTACCATATACGTTTACTCTTATACATTTCTTATTAGCTCAGCATACATTGCTGCTTTACCAAGACTCTATTAAACACACACTGCAACTTTACAGGCAATGTTTTTAGTAGCAATCGATTGAACCGTCACTAAATGAGACAAGAAAATATAAATGTTGGACATTAAAATTTAGAAACGACTAGTTTGAATGAATATCGAATACATATTTGCACGCGTATTTTAAGTAAATACGCTTAATTATATGTAAGTAGTACGGTGATGGTATTTGATGTATTGTGAATTTGTGATACAAGATGCTGCGATGTAGGCGTAATGTTTGTGATGAAATTGTGAAGTAGGTAACATGTGTAACTCAAAGCTTCTAAAATTTAGGAAAATTTGAAAACGAACATTAGTCATTTTCAGAGACTTGAAGTGTAAGTGGCCATAAATATGATCTTTAATAATTATTAACGCAAACATCAGGAAGCAACTAACCACGTGATTTTTACTTCACAAAATACTATTTCATTAAAACACACTTTACGGATTGATTTCGCAAACATTTATTTTTAATTAATGCCTGACGTTTCGAATGCTTTACAGCATCCGTGGTCACAGGCAGACTAAGATGTTATTTGTCATTACATAGTTATAAAAAGTTAAACACCATCACTCATTAATATTAATTGACGTTCCTATCCTTATCATAAAGAGCTTACAGTGTAAAGTGTGTTTTAATTAGTATTCGCGTAAACTTCAGAACCAAATATAAAATACTATGTTAGACAAAAGAACGTCGATAAACACATCTGAGAGGGATACCCAAAATTTAATTAGATCGACCTTTTTAAGAGCTTAGACAAAAATGTGCAAGTTTACCTATAATAAAAGAATAATTATGATCTGAACCAAAAACTTGCTGGCACACAAAATAAAATTGCTGTAAGTTTAATATGTAGAGAGAGGGAGTGATGTATTTCTTTATCTGATTGTGCGTTGGCTTATACAAAGTTCACACAAAGAAAAATAATCGTAATGACCCAGTCAACACAAACTACACAGAAAGCGGGAAATTTTCGTAAGGGACATACACATAGCCTTTCTTACTACTCGTTTGAATTAAAGGATTTTGTGGCCGGTACGCCTGGTTTTTTTAATGGACTTCAAAAAGATAGAGGTTATATGTTCGTCACGTACATTATTTTGTACCAGGAGATCTCTTAGTACTTTCGACGGGTCATGATCATTAAATGGTTCAAGCTGCTCAAGCAGCTTAATGAATTGCCTTTATACGTATACAGCGTGTGGCCTGTAACAGGAGCAAAAAATTTAATCAATGATTCTACAGAGTATTCGTAGTTAGAGTACCTTGACCTGGTCGTAGTGGTCCAAAATGCTTTAACTCATAAAATAAAGTAATCCAAAGTTATAATCTCTAGTCAATGTATATCAAAATCGCTAACTCGTTGTAGTAAATGACAATGTCAAGTTCTATGACTGGACTCATTTGTTTGCAATACATTGCTGGTTCGATTTAGTCACTTAAAGGGCCTACACTTTAATGGTTTGCTCCTATTACAGGTCACACCCTTTATATTATGATACTTACATGACAAATGATTTAAATAATAATCTATAATATATGTTTAAAAATATCCACATGCCAAGAACAGTAGTTCTTGGAATCTTGCTGTAGCAAAACGTCTTCTTTTGAAAACATTCCATAGGATTTCATAAGATCTAACTTACCTAATTACTTCGCAAAGAAATATCCACAAATGTAGGTAACTAAAGTCAACTATCAATGGTATTCTGAAGAGTTACATTCTATAATAACTGGGAGAAAATATTTGTTTCGGAGGTTTTTCAAAAAAATATATGCATAACGTTTTCATTGTAGTCCTAAAAGGACTAGAGCAAAAGCAAGAGCAAACATCGACAAAAGAAAGAAAACACAAAGCATCAAATCACACTGACCTACATAACTAGCTAATGAGCAGCAAGTTCGGCACCTCCAATGCCTTAATTTGGGAGTCAAACCACATTAGGATAATTAGAACATCTGGGTCACTACTGGTCATTCGGGTTAAGTTGATAGCAAGGACCTTTGGCCCTACTACACATTGATTGGATCTATATCTTATTGATATCATGGAAAAGGGTTACAGGGACCACTAACATTGTAGGTATTATAGAGTAGATACCCTGGTTAGCCGTTTTGTCTGACATTTATACTAGGTGTTTCAAAACAACCCATAAAGAAAGAAGTTAGCTACTCAGAATCGGTACTTAATTTTTTTTTCCTAGAAACATAGGTCGAGTAACGCAAAAAAAATTGCTTTGTTTAAGAAAGATAAAACTTTAAACCAATAAACTACATACGAGTTCTCATACGTTGGGTTACGAAGAAAATAAGTTTTTAATTGTAAATTAAGGTTTTAATGGTAGAGAAAATAAAGGTTGAGTTTTTACCACGGCAATTACTTTGCCTATAGTTGAAGTCTCTTAACGTGATTTCATAAAGTGTAAAGGGGATGCAAAATTGCACAATCACGAGTAATGCTTATCCTATACAAATAGCAGACTTCCTTCCGACAAAATCATAAAAATACAAGAACTAGACAACATAATACTAAACGCTTCCGTATTTTTCGAAACTCGCATGACTATAATACCATCAAGACATAGTGACAACGCTCATGCACGTCCATGCCCCATATTGTTCCATTACATAACACTGTTCCCACGGTAAGATTGTTAAAATCGTGGTCGTCTTCCTATGGACTGAATAGTGTTCACACTTAAGTAATCGGTGTATTCTAGATTGAATTGCGATTGGGAAAATGAGTTGTTTTTTTTTAAAGATGTTGATTATGTTGACTCTACACGCTTAGATATACTGCTACATAACTATTAAGAATAAATGCCAAAGTTGTGAGAGGAACATGTATCGATGTTTGTTACTCTTTAACTGTAATAGGTTAGCATAGCTCTACATCAGATTTAAAACATAAGTCACAGTTTAATATGCATACGAATGAAAGAACAAAAGCTAGTGAATATTGCAGGGAGTTACCTCATCAAATTATAAGTTTTAAATGAATTCTAACTACAAAAAATTAACGGAGTTAGAGTATTATTTTACCAGACCCAATCTCTGTATTTTGAATGTGTAGTTGATCTATTATAATGTTTTGTTAATGAGGTGTTTCTTTTACTTTCAGGGGCAACCATGAGTGGCTACGGGACGAGTAATTGACCATCTGCCCTGACACCAAAATGAAATAGACATGGAGTCTCCAGTAAGAATATGTTTCGGTACGTACAACAGAATAACTCAATAATTTATTGCTCCACGTTGTACATGTATTATACATTAGTACCTACTTTAAAAATTACAATGCGGTAACGAAATCATAAAATAATGAAATGTACTGCAATTGAACTTTGTCTACTCTACGAAACTTTCTAACAAGCTTTCGTACAGTCAGCTGATTTAAAAAATATAACTTTATTATTTGATTTATGGCCAAATTAATATATGTATTTATTAAACTTTGTTGCACTGTGCGTGATATGAGTTGTACAAATTGGCGGACTGAATGCCTTAATTAATTATCTATCAATCAATCGCGTCTGAATGAAGATATAGTTCAATAAGTGGCAGGACATTAATAAAGACGAAAGTAAACTATTGGTACCGAGTAATTGATAATAACAGCTAATTATTTATTTGAGTTTTATCTTATTTCAGGTGCGGCATTAGTAGTGAACTTACTACTCTTGAGCAGCACAATAGTTTGCCACGCGCTTCCTCACGACTCGAACTCGACCTCTGTGAAGGACGACAGGAACACCAGATACGCCAGGCTTAACGGCACCAACTGGATACAAAGGCAACATGCCAAGACCCCAGACACATCTCTCAACGAACTTAATCCTAAGGACTCAGTATCCGAAGAACACACGGAGAAGAATGCAAAATACAAAGACAGGGGAAGGGTCAGATTCGGCACGCAACCCAAATCCAGCACTGCAAGTCCTCTCCGCAGAAAAAGCACGACTGAACCTTCAAAAGTAACTCTAATTATAGTCACGCCTACACCGGAGGTGAAAAGACCAGCGCAAATTATAGACAGCATGAGAACGTATAAGAAAACTAAACTACCAGTGATCATTTCAAGTTCCACTACCCCTATGTCGGTAAAAACAGAAGCAGCTAAATCTGAAAGTTCTGAAGAAGAATATGAAGACGAGGAAGAAGATGATGATGATAAATCTAACGAAAAATATACGCCTGGAAAGTATTTCGACAGCAATTTTTTTACCATCCCTAGTTACAATGACGATTTTAGCTCATTCAAAGGACGAGGTAGTTCTGAGAAAAAAGAAAAGAAAAAAGATTATAGTGGTGAATCATTTGGCGAGTTCTCTACCTATTTTCCAAGAGACACTTCTTTCGGTCCTAAAAACCATGAAGCATATAAATCCGAAACGTTCTTCGATTTTGAAAGTGATTTAACTACGCCAAAGAATGATTTCTTTGACAAAAAGTTTAAAGAGATTTCCAAAAGCATTGAAAGCAATTTGGCTGCTTTATCAACCAAATCGCCACCACCAAATGTGACCAAGGCGGACAAAATTGTCAAAGAAAATGCCGGTCTAGAGAGACTAGGCAATAATACCCCGAGTAATAAGTCTACAGTATTTTTTAAGAATACCAAAGAAATTCGACTGTTAGATAATGAAGAAGCAGGAAGCACTAACAAAGAGCTATCTGATGTGCAAGGTACAAGTATTTATTATGAGATGTCTGTTTTGTCCACCGAAACATATGCTTTAAATCACTCTAATGAAGATGATTGTGAAAACGACACAATGCCGTCCAATCCAACGGTCAGTACATCGGCGGAGGAAGAATTAGCGTCAGTAAAAGCCACTCAAGCTACCCTGCTACCAGTTCCTACAAAACGAGCATTCCCAGACCCCAGTCCTGAAAGTATTTCTACTCAATCATCAAACTACTTTCCTCTATCTAGTATTGTCCCATCTGTTTTCAACTCTCCTAGCCCTATTCCCGTTTCTACTCAAAACAGCTTAACACCAACTGATAACACCATTAAAGTGTATTCAAGTAGCTTTACCAGGAATCGAAGTTACTCAAAGCATCTTAACCTCAGCAGTTCAATAGGTTCCCCTAACAGTGTTACACAGAGACCTCAACAATCTACTGTAAACCATAGCTACAGACAACAAACTCGTAAATTCCACCATACGACCCCCAAAACTAAACCCATATGGATGGCGCCAAGACGAAACATCACCAATAGATACACATACAGCCGACCTACCAATCCCACGACAATATATTCAGAACATTTCAACATCAGAGACAGATTCTCTACCGAACGTCCTAACGTAGTAAATAAGACGACACTGACCACCGTATCATCAGATATAGATCCTGTTTTGCAAAGTGATATTGGTGGAATAAAGAAGATTGTTCACTCGGCTTCCATTTCTGATAATAGTATTCCTTCGTTATGGAAGAGGGGGTCAACGAAGTTTACGACAGCATCAGCGACAACTTCATCGGATGAGACTGGAGTGAGCGATTTGGAGATACCTCCAACGCTGACAGCGTGGGCACTGGCTAGTCTTCGTAGCCCTCCGTCTATGTCTAGTGCAATCATTAACGCCACAGCACAAACGCAGAAAAGTGCTGATGAGAACGAGTTGCAGAATGTTGGGGAAGTTTCAGGTAGTTTTCCTATTTACTTTTATCTTTTGACATACTTATTCCATTATATTTCATCTAATTCATTCTGTAATTATATAAGTCAGTAAATATCTTTTTTCACGTTGCAGAAAAGAAAGAAGTGACCACCGGCTCTACGACTACGGCTAGTACCAGTATTATGAACAATGACATCGTGTCCAAGAAAATAACAGAAATAGACCAGAATAGGCTGCCATGGCGACCGATCTATGCTACTACATCCCCTAAAAATGAACCGATACCTGACACAAAGTCTACAGAAGTAAAATATGAAAAATTGCCAGCTGAGAGTAACATATCTGAGCAAAGCAGTGATGAATCAATTAAATCTACAGAAAAATCTAATGAAATAATCAATTCTCCTATCAAAACTACTAAACCTAAGCCGACTTGGGTACCTGCCACTGAGTCAGAGAAAACTACGGAAAATTTGCAGGAAGCTTCTGAAGAAACAATTCTTCCAGTTGATGGTACAAAGTCAACTGGTTTCGAATCGATTACTAAACTTCCAGCGGGTATTACTACCCCCCAAGATGAAACTATCGCAAGTTCGGAAGAAGAGAAGAGCGAGATTAAACCTATGGAACAAACGTCTAAGCTACCTTCTACTACGGACTATGAAATAACTACCATAAGATTTTCTTACGTGCCCACTGAGGTGGTCACAGAAAGTGAAGAGACCGAATCAACACAGACGCAAACTGAACAAACTTGGCGTCTTTTAGCTCCCACTCGAACTATGATGACAACTATGGAAGACAGTCCTATAACTACATACCGACCAAGATATATCACAACTACGGAAGAAGTTGAAGAAATGACCACTACTATTCCTGAAACGCCATCATCTATTGAGGTCTCGTCTCAAATAATTGAGAATATAACTACAAAATTGCAGGAGCCTACTGAGACCCCGGTTCCGACTACAACTGAGGAGCAAACAACTACAGTTCCTCCCACCACTACTACAACAGAGGCTACCACTACTACAGAACCACCTAAACCTACAACGGAAGCTAAAGAAGAAACAACAATGATAGTGACTGAGATAGTGACAGAAATCGTGACTGAAATAAACACAGAAAGACATAAACCTACTTCCACAGAAGAAATCACTACTCCAGCAGCCCAGCCAACTTCATCGGAGGAAACCGATTGTACTTCAGAAGAGAATAGTGATAGCAATGAGGTTATTACTCAAGAGCCTAAATCTACAACTGAAGAGGTTACAACTCACAAAGGAACAACTGTCAAAACTACCACAGAAAGTGAAACCACATCAATAAAAGTAGAAGTGACAACTGAACAAAGTGCTAAGATATTTGAAGTGACTACCAGTGAGGAAGATACTACTGTTGACGCTACCACTGATTTGGGAACTAAATCTGTGAACAGTTTGGAAGACCTTGGCAGTTTTGGGGATATGACAACTGAAGCTATACAAAGGGCAGGAGATGACGAAAACGGATCAGGGGCTGCTATAGCTATTGCTGTCAGCACGATTGGAGTCATCGCTCTAATACTACTCATTGGATTATTGGTAAGTACCTAAATACGTAATTTATTATGTTTTATTGCTCAAAGAAAACTAACTAATTCTTAACTGACCCCCCCATTTAAATGCCTTGTACAATGAAATGAGGGAAAAGTAATAATTAATTGAAAGAATAAAGGATAGGTAAATAATGTTTGATGAAAACTGACCTGACTTTGACACTGGCGTGAAAATGATGTCATTGATATCTGAAAGAAATTAGTATGAAACACACACAAAATTTAGTAAATGGTCAGAAATCATAATAAAATCTATCTTCTATTTTCTTGATACATCTTGAAGAAGGTAGTTTTGTTCGTCTTCTTGGGTGAAGAAAATTCTTACAACGTAATCCAAAGTAATGTGCATAATATCTAAATAATAAGATTCACGATAAATTATGTTCACTACTTTGGGGAACGTTGTAGAGCGCTGTCGGGAATCTGGTCAACCTGAAATGGAACGACACGGTGGTTTAGATAAAGTTCGTATTTATCCAACTGAAAAAAGGAAGATTTATATAAATAACTAGCTTTTGCTCGCGACTTCGTCCGCGTGGAATAGTGACTTTTTTCTCCCGTTTTTTACACATTTACCACTATATCTTTGCTCCTATTGGTCGTAGCGTGATGTTATATAGCCTATAGCCTTCCTCGATAACTGGACTATCCAACACAAAAAGAATTATTCAATTCGAACCAGTAGTTTCGGAGATTAGCGCGTTCAAACAAACAAACAAACAAACAAACAAACAAACAAACAAACAAACTCTTCAGCTTTATAATATTAGTATAGATTAAATCTCTAATTGAGAAAAACAAAAATAATTTATTTTGTTAAATACGGACGTGTAACACAAAACATTTCGAATATCGAACGATTTACATTATACTTACAAAAAGGTGTTTTGGAGGGTCAGCTTGAATTTTCGTCTGTGTATTTCAATTCTGAAGCCGAAGGGTGCCTGAAAATATTAGTTACCAAAATCGTTAATTATATAATATAGCATGTTACAAAGATATAGCATGAACCGTATACTATCTATAATCGAAGAATAAGTAACTGAAATAAAGACGCAAAAACTAAATTAAGCAGTTACATTATCCATGATAATGTTCAAAAATAAAATTACTAGTGCGGTCAGTATTACTAGAATGAAAGAAAATTATCATCCATCGCCATCTTGTTTTGACAAATAACCGGGGAATTCCCGAACTGTAACGGCAAAGTTTCTGCCTAACTACTGAGAAGTTTGATAAAAATATTTATTTAACCAAAAATTCCAAGCAACAAATAAAGGGACTATTCATATACTAGTTCCTATTTTAGCATAATTGATTTGATAACTTAGTTCATGATATCACATGTACTGTGCGAACACTATTAGAACGTATAATAATTTATATGTAATTATTCGGTATCTAAACTAAAAATTATTAAATTTTCAATTAGAGTGTTTTGTTGACAGGAGAAATAACTAAGATCCTAGCAGTCTTAAGCTTTATTGAAAGTAAACTAAGCTTATACTTTTCCACGTGTGAAAAATCTGCACAAACGAAACTCCATTGGTCCTATGAACCGAAGTCGTTTAAACCGTTATAAGTTTTAAATGTTTAGACTAATTTTGTCAATCAGCAAGCTCTCTGTTCACAAGTTAATCTGATTGAATGTTTCTACGAAGGCGTTGTCGTAATAATAACAGTGGTCGCATTTATGACATTGTCAGTACCGGATGCTAAGCAGTAAATAGTAAGAGCAGAGTGAGCTTTTGTTCTTTATAACTGTTTAGATTAAATTGCGCTTACTTTGCAAAAAAAAACGTTTAGGTTTAGTACCTAGGCAGCTTAACACGTTCCGGGACAGTGCCCGCCTACAGGCGTGAAAACAAAAAAACATCTATTGTGTCTGGAGTAGTGTCCCGGAACGTGTTAATATACAATGTTGATTGATAAAAACAAGTTAAGTTAATGTGAGGTAATTTAGGCTCACTGGTTTTACAAATATTTAAACGAGGATGGCCCTTTACTTTAAAAGTAAAAATCAGTAATATTTAGTATTAAATCTCGCAGCATTAAAAAACCTTTTATTTATTTGCTAGACAAAATCGTTTCATAATAAAGGACGATGTCTTTGGCTGTTTCACGTTCCCTATAATGTAAACTATAGTTAAAGGTAGATAGTATTTCCCCGACCGGATATAGAGATTTCTAGTGCGAGAAGTTTTATAGGGACAAAAATCTAAAGAATGACAATCATTTCTACCTCTAGTAGGCCAAAACCACAGATATAATGGATATAGGAAACGGCTGTAATAAACCGAAGACCAAAACGTCACGAAAACGAAGACTAAGGACATGAAATCGCGCCTAGTAACGCCCTTCAACCGCCATTTTTCGCACTCAAACCCTCTCGTACCGTATTACTCAGTACCTATAAAGCTGATGACTACCACGAATCACCACCTATCTTAATTTGCCTTCAGTTACAAGCAGCGTATTGCCTATAAAAATTCTTGGACACACGACTCCGGTATCCGACACCGCGCTATCAAGCGGATGTCGGTCAAGCCAAATGACTTTATCTTACTGGTAGGTGGCCTATGCATTCTTGCGAGCTTTGATTTTGCTGTGACTTGTTGAAGTTTAATATAAGTTCTATTACATAAGTATTAGCAACAAGTAGTCACATTGTGACTACTTGTAATAGTAATAGCTAAAGCAGTCTAAAAATTCGTAAATAGAGCAACCAACTGAAATTACTTGTGCACTAAATACCTAGTGTATAAAATTATATAATGAAAACCTTGCAAATTAAAAATCTTTCTCAATCCGTTGATTGTGTGATTAAAAAATAAGATGTTTCTGTATTGTTTATTGTTTATGGTGTGCAATAAAGTATATTTATTATTATTATTACTACGTTACTGAGCTTCAGTCGGTGACTGAAGCTTAGTAACGTTTTTTTTGTTGGCTAGATATGTTCATAGCTAAGTAAGTTTTATTGTTAAAAATAAGAATTAGAAATATCTTAGGTAACACTATCCCGTGCTTTTTACATAATTGTGATAGATGGGGTGGTTAAAGCTCAATACAGAAAAATAAAAAAAATAACAATTTACTATCGACTTGGAATACTTTTGTATTAGCTTTTAATTTCTGCTTAGCCTAAAGGCATGACTGGTAGATCATGCCACATGGCGATATGTCCCCTCTTTGTACAATTAGTACCTAGTGCAATAAAGTATGAACAAATAAATTTATCAAACTTCCTGATGACGGAATACTACCTATCAACAAGCTTTTTTGAGCTTTTGTCAAAAAGTTTGACTTTACCTTCAACTATTTGTTATTGAGTTTTACTGCAAATTATTGTAGTAAAATTGACATTTAAAAATAAAACAAAATGGATTTAGCTGTGTGTGTGTGAACATAAAATATGAAAAATACTGAAACTTCACTATTTGTACCTACCTACCCACCTAAAAACTGCAAATTAATGATAACGAATACGACGATGTTTTATTTACTATATTTTTTATTGTACAAACAATAGAAAGTACAAATGGCGGACTTAATGCTTAAAGCAACTAATTATTAATATACTACTAATATATTTGTACCTCGTGTGTTCATAAGTTTTGAGACAAACTTGGTAGTTAAAAAAATTAATTAAATATTACTGGCTGCTATTTAATTCTTTTTCCAATTTTGAATTTGGAATGTTTACTTTTAATACCTTTGACTTTCAAATTTATTTCTGTCAATTTTATCGTGATGGAGGGGACTAAAGAATTGCGTGCGACCGTGATATCGCTATTTAAGGCGGGAAAAAAACCAATGGAGATTTTCCGTGAGATGAAAACTTTTGGCGTAAGCCGTAACTACGTGTATTACACTATCAAACGATATAATGAGACAAGTTCCTTGCAAGATCGCCAAAGGAGTGTTCGGCCACGCTCTGTAAGGACGCCTGCGAACATCAAAATCACCCGAGAGCGACTTCGCCGAAATCCATGTCGCACTCAGAAAAAAATTGCTCTGCAGACTAAAATTTCGCGCGTTTCAGTCAACAGAATACTGAAATATGATCTTAAGGTAAAGGCGTATAGCCGTAGAAAAGTTCACTTTTTAAACGATCGGCTTCGTAAATTGCGACGCGAACGTTGTCCATTACTGCTTAGGAGACACGATGCGAGGAAGATACTGTTCACCGATGAGAAATTTTTTTAATGTCGAAGAAAAGTTCAACCGACAAAACAATAAAGTCTATGCCAAAAGTAGCAAGGATGTCCCAGCTTGAGCACGGAATGTCTCGCGTACTCATCATCCGGCAAGTGTGATGGTATGGTGGGGACTTTCGTATGAAGGTGTCACTCCGCTCCATTTCTGTCAACAAGGCGTCAAAGTGAAAGCCAAGAATTATCAAAATGACATCATAGAGCCTGTTGTGAAACCCCTATCTCATACTTTATTTTACAACAAATTTTGGGTTTTCCAGCAAGACTCAGCACCATCCCATAAAGCAAAAACCACCCAAGCTTGGTTGAGGGAAAATGTGCCGGCTTCATCGCGGCGAACGAATGGCCCTCCTCCAGCCCCGACCTCAACCCGCTGGATTATTCTACTCGGAGTCACTGAAGCGAGCTCTTGTTCGAGAAGCAAAGCGAATCCCGCTAGAAAAGATTCGTGCCGCCATTGATGATTGGCCAAATCGTCTAAGGGCCTGTATTAAAAACAAGGGTGGACATTTTGAATAAAAGATATATTTTATTGTTGATTATTATCTACTTAGTGTTCACTGTAAATTTGAGAAATATAAGTTAATTATTTAAAAAGTTATGCCTCTTTTTTTTCGTCTCAAAACTTATGAACACACGAGGTATAAATACTTAAACAACTTCATTAACATACTTGAATATATAAGTTTATCCTAACATAAGCTAACAGACATTATAAGGGAAACATGAAAAAACTAAAATAATGGAGGTAATTATTTCTTACAGAATCAAAACAGCAAACGTAGGATAATATTTTAAATAGGCCAAAGCACAAACTACCCACTGTATAGAAAAAATATTTGCTTCCTATCAGTACAGTCATTCATAAGAATTCAAAGATAAGAAACGATAAATTATCTGTGAAAGTAATTTGCGGAGCATGAATTAAAATGACATGTTTATCTTTATGGGACCCTTTTATCAGGGAGGGGGTTAAAGCAATGCTTCTAAGTTAGAGCTTGCAAAAGTATTTTGAAGATTAAAAATATATAACAACAGCCACACTAAGAGTGAGTACAAAATTTTTGTACAGCAAATTTCTTGGTACCAGATTCAATACTAATTCAGTCGAGAGAAAGAAACTTTACGTACTAAACTAACGTAAATTATAATGATTTCAAGTAACATTTGGGAATCAATAAAATTATTGCCTGATTCCTTTAAGGATATAAATTAACTAAGATAGTTGTGGTTGACGGTTGACTTATGGAGATTTTATCAATGTTAAATTAATTAACATTGTGTAAGAAAAAACAATTATATAGCTTTAAAAAAGTTTCTTTGAAGGACGCACCACTCCGGCTGATAAAAAAGTTAAGAAATAAAACAAAAAAAAAATAAAAAAAAACACTTACCAAAGTTTTCATCTCGATTGATCAGTGTCACACAAAAATATTTATTTTAAAACTAATAAACAAATCAAAACTAACTTTATTTACAAATACTGGCCGCCTCCAGTTTCTAATTTCGAAAAAATAAAAATAAACTAATGATTCGGGACGTGTTGTCCTGATATGTGTAAACAGGAGTGTGTGGAGGCGAGTGGCGCGCGAATGCGGAGGTGCGTGTATGCGCGGGCGCATAGCCTCGGTTTAGGGCGGGAATAACGCGCTGTGCGAATGGGGTACGGGTGACTGAAAGTTCTGAAGTGAAAAAATAAATGTAGAAGCAGCAAAACAATTGGATACTGATAGGAACGAAAAGAAAGTAGAGAGAGCAAGACCCAGTGTACTTTGTACGTTACTGCCTTGATATTTAACGTCCATTTTTCATCCATGAATTTTCTATTTGTCGTGAAATAATATAATTGCCTGTATGTAGGTTTTTAATAAATTGCAAGAAGACCCCTAACAAAGAATTCACCCTTGTCTGTTTTACAAAAAAAAAATATTTATTCTCTGTAGGTTTGTCTGAATTCTATAATTTTTTCATAAAATTTTATTTGATTACAATATATTAAACACCCTCTTTTTGAGATACTCTGAGTGTGTTTTATAACACCAGTACGCAAACCTTCCTTTTATATTTTTTTAAACCCAGCAATAATCGTCTGTTTTGTAACTTACAAAATACACGATTATCTTTTCTGCAGTCGGTCAAACCGGTACTTTCTGGCAGCCATGCTAACTTGCATTTATGCTTAGCCATAGGTGTCGCCAGTATCGCATAGAGGATGTTTTTACAACGAAAATTATAAACAAAGCTCGCCTGATGACGGACCTTTGCGCGCGGGTCCATTGTTTCATCTCCTGAAGGCAGTAATAAAATGTAGTCCCATTCGAGCTTTAGTTTTAGACACATGTTATTTGGTTTGTATGTTGGTTAAATGTGATAGCTATGTTATATGACAGCGGGAAACTACGTTATAACTACAGTATTTTTAATGCGTTATAGTACGAGTATGTTGAGTAGCTTTGAATACCTACTGAAACTTCAGTATAACGCAATTTAGCACAACAAATTTTAAGAGTACATATAAATATAACAACTACTTATAATCTAGGGCATATGATTTTTCTTATACATTTATGCTTTTATCTACAACCATTAGTCTAAGCTAATAGCATGCAATAAACTATCTTCTCGAAAGAGCTTACATGGCAGTAATTGGGTCCCTAATTCATTTTATAGTTAGCACGGAATCTTCGGTGCACGAGTCTGACTCGCACTTGGCCGTTTTTTCATTATTCATGACTAAATTTTAAGGCACTATACTTATAAGGCAGTTTAACATGAACATAGATTTCATATAATTACAATAATCGTAAGTTTAAACGGTAATGACATAAAATCGTTCCAACATTCGTTGTTCAATGGAACCCTACCAAAGTTGGCCGTAAATTAAACTTTCAACTTTTAAGTGCTCGCCTATACCAGCCCTTGAATATGACACTTTTTCATTTCACAGAGTTCCAACTTCAATCCTAGTTAAGTGCCAATATGTGGCTGACATGTTTATTGTAGGGTTATAAGTGCGAAGTTTAAAGTTTAGTGTTTTGGGAATTGGGTAAGGCATTTTAATTGTGACAAAAGTTAAGTGTTACATCAATACGTATAGAGTCGGTCAGTTTTTGAACCTTTAAATTTAATTTTAACTTTTTACATAACATACAGCTTGCATAAAATCTTTGGTATAATTCGTATACGCGGTTCCCCGCGGTTTCACCTGCGTAAGTATCGCTGCCTGGGTATATTATAGTAGATTACTCCGGGTAACTCAGGTATGTGAAACAAACCTAATTACAATTGCCCTCAAAATTAGCTATACACTATCTTAAACTTTTAAACCCAACTGTGGTAATCGCGGGAGTACCCCATTAACTCCGCGAATACGACAAACCATAAGTCGACATTACAAAAAAAATGGTTTTAGTCTCATTCATAAATTAATAAAATAAAGCAGTTTTACAATGTAATTCAAATAAAAGTGAATTATTATAAATAAATATAGTAACATTAAGACAATTAACTAAAATCTGTTTTAATAATCGTTTAAAAAAAATGTTTAACCATGCCTATAATATCCGAGTACCTATCGAGTGCGTACATTAAACCTATTCCAAACCGACTTCGCAGAGAATCGAATGTCAAACTCAGCTTTATCTCCGTCCGCATGGCTTCCACTAACCCATATCGTTAACAAAAGTCCGTTGCTTGTTTACAATAGAGCTTTATCCAGTGACTCATTCATAGCATTTAACGTATACAATGTGGAGATATACAGCAGCGCCACTTATATTTCTTTTTGTGTAAGACAGCCACTAGAACTAGTTATGTGTGTTTAGAGAATGAAATTGTTGAATCTTAGCTCATGGCTTGAACAAAGCAACCTTCCTCCGTTGATTTTATACTCAGAACTCTAACTATTTACCGTAAAGCTAAATAATAAAAAAAAATAACGAGACCTATGCCAATAAAACAGAAATAATGTAATTATACTATCGAGATTACCTACGCCTACCACATTAAGAGCCGAAATAGCTTGCACCTCGCATTGCGTTTCATTTGAAGTATTTTTTCTCGGTCCCTATTATAGTAATGGAACTTCTGTAAAGTTAACTTCTGTTGTGTCAATGTGAGACGCTGAGTGAGCAAATCACGACAGCTCCTGTTTATATTATAAAATGATTTTTATGTTTCCTGTCCGAGGTGGCATAACTATTAATAAGTAGAACTTACTAACATTGTAATTAAAGGGTAGGGGATAAATAAGAATATATTTAAGGCAAATTCTAAGAAAATTACATAATTACATTTTTAAATACATACTCGTAATTGACGACGCGTTTGGTGTATTGCTTAGCACTCCTGACTATTTTGCCGGCCGTCGCTGGTTCGAATCCCGCAGGGGCCAAATGTTTGTGTGATGAGCACGACATTTGTACCTTTGTCACAGATGTTATATGCATTTAAGTGTTTATGGGAGACGCCCCCGTCATAATCGTTGTCTGGTACTTCGAAACACAAGGAAGAAAATTCCTTACCACGAAACCAAACAATTGGTGTGTTGTCTGGCGCATATTTATTATTTATATTATATATGTACTAGCTTTTGCCCGCGACTTCGTTCGCGTGGACTTCAGGTTCGTCCCGTCTAGTAGCGCAAAAAATGTGTTTTTTTACGACCTCACATTAGAAACCTCAAAAATTGTAGCCTATATGTTATTCTGATGTATAAGCTATATTGTGGTAAAGTTTCATTCAAATCCATTCAGTAGTTTTTACGTGAAAGAGTAACAAACATCCATACATCCATACATCCATACATCCATACATCCATACATCCATACATCCATACTTACAAACTTTCGCCTTTATAATAGTAAGTAGGATTGTATGGGAAACCCACGGTTAAACTGCGGTGTGGAAGGCAAGAGAAACCACCACACTATCTTTCCTAACTTGGAGCTATCGAATAAATTCCACCAGAAGAGCCTTAGCTCTTAAATTTGATGATAATGACATATTTAAGGTGTTTTTCTATAAACTGGTGAAACTTTACCAGAACTTCAAATTACTTCAGAAAAATCATGCCCTATCATTTTTTTTAAAACGGGCTAGTTTTTTTTTTAATTTTTCTAACAAAAAAAAATTAAAAACATTCTGTGTCTAGTCTGAAACATCCCAACGTCATCACCTCCCTCTCTTTTCCCTCATTTCCTCAGGTGATGAAGTTGGGATGTTTCAGATTAGACACAGGATGCTTTTAAAAATAATTTTACTTTTTTGTTAGGAAAAATTAAAAAAAAAACTAGCCCGTTTTTAAGAGAAAAAAAATTATAGGGCCCGGTTTCTCTGAAGTAATTTGAAGTTCTGTTAAAGTTTCACCCGTTTATAGAAAAACACCTTATATAGTATTACTATTTACTTCACAAAATTCAATAAGTTTACTTTGACAAACATTACGGCTTGTGCATTGCTTAGTCATGGTAAATAAACGAATGATCAATGGTCTCTACATTATTATACGCAGTAATCAGTCAGGTATCAAACGACTGCCGGGAGTCGCATAATAATGGAATTTCTATTGTGTCTCGTTCACACATACTTGACGAGTAACGACTACGAACGACGAGAATTCAGAAATCGGAATTCTTTCAAAAGCTTGGTCATATTCTATATCATTTCCTATTTTGGGATAGGTAATTTGGCAGAGATTAGTGGTCGACAGATACATGGGTACAGTCACCATGGTGAGTGCACTGTGCACTGTGAGCTTCTGTAATACTATTTAAACATAACATAACTCTTGTTATCCTAGACCTTAAACTGAATGAATTAAAACTTACAGATAGTAAGTGGTGATTTTAAACCGACTACATTTGCCGGTGATCCTCCGATCATTTATTTTTATGTTATTTAGAATGGGTTTGCTCTTGACTCCAAGACAAAGCCAAGTGCAGCTTAGCGGAGTCGAATATGGATAAATACCCACCCACTACATACCCACGACAAATGGTCTAAATTGTAATTTTTTTGTCGTGGTTTCTAATATAAAAATTAACCTATATTAAAATGTATAATTATGAAAATCTGCAAACAAGAAATTGTCCTTATCAGAAAGTATGTAATATAATAACGAGCAGTACTGTCCCTTCCAGCTGGTGGTCCGGCGGCGCGGGCGCAGGGGCGTGTACGCGCAGCGCTGTACGCCCGTCTCACTCGACGCGTACAGTCTCGACTCCGTCAGCGTGGGGCATAGGAAGGGGAACCATAGGCTGAGGGCCAGCAAGAGGAGCTATGGGAACCCAGCTTATGATGACGAAGTAAGTGTAACCGTGTGAGCTTGGAGCATGAGATTCTTGATCTCTTTGAGCAGCGATGTACGCTAGTGTTGCTAGACGCGTACCATCTAGGTTCGGTCGGCGTGGCCACAGGAAAGGGAACTGTATGCTGAATACAGTTCAGCTTATGTTTTTTTAAAGTCTTTATTGCACTGACAACAGAAAGTACAAATGGCGGGCTTAATGCTTAAAGCATTCTCTTCCAGAGCAGAAACGATGAGGGTAAGTGTAGCATTGATACCCCGTAAGTGAGGGGTATAGAGTGTATAGAATGCTTAGATGCCAAGGTAAATAAATAAAAAAAAATGTTTATATTACCCGGTCGGCGTGGCCATAGAAAAGTGGACTATAGGCTGAACTGAATCTAGCTTATGATTATAGTATCGAAAGCTTTGATGGTGAGATAACTAAAACAAAATAAGTAGTTTCTGTTACCAGCGTGACTGCTGCAGGAGTGGTGTACGTTATAGTCTAGCCTAAGCCGAGGTAAGAAGAAGTTCAGGTCTATAGAATAAAGTTTTACACTCTCAAATAATAATATAAGTGAAAATTACATATAATGTTAGGAAACAAATGCTTTATTTATTAGTATCTTATATCTAGGAAGGAAAACAATTTTGAAAACAGACATGTATGTTCCTATAACAGACGATGCTATCACTTGTGATTGAGCCAACATAGCGTAATGTTCGTTTAAAATTATAGAGGCTAACGCGGGTAATTTAGACCTAGAAAATGTGTGTTTATCTCGCATTAACTTAACTCCATATTCCAGGTGACATCGCACCCCATGCAATACGCAGCGCTAGCCAACTTCGCGATGGACGTGGAGTCAATGACGGCGGAGTTCGCCGAGATCCCCTCGGTGACAGTGAGGCCGGACGAGGTGCCGCCGGGCTGCGAGGACAAGAACCGGTACTCTAACGTGCTCCCGCTGCCGGAGACTCGCGTCCCGCTCAAGAGGATCGGGAATGATCCCGCCACGGAGTATATTAACGCCAACTACGTCAATGTAAGTTCTATCTACTTTGAAGATGCCAGCGTCAGCATAAGCCGAGGCAAGCTTTGAGAGCTGTAATGCCAACAGCAAGCCAAAGGGCTTGCTAGTGAGGAGGAAGCTGTTGCACCCAGCAGGCAGCACAAGCTTCGAAATTTTGATTTGTTGATCGCGGTTTTTGATGTGTGTAATAAATAAATGATGGGTATGTACAATCTGTGAAACAGCTGACACATTTCTATTTTTATTGTTATTACTTTATATTGTTTATTTACCTGAAAGCTATGTGTATGGTCTTATATTTAAAAAAAAACTATGTACTCTCATACACTGAGTAGTTTTTAAGTTTTAAATTTAGGCGAGAACAACTGCCGACAAACTGCTGTGCAGTTTGGCAGATGTGATTAAAGTGTTTTTTTCTATGTATATTTTGAAAACAATAAATTAAAAAAAAAAAGGTATACCCGCCTATCTTAGAAATGCTAAAGGTTAGGATGCCAACCAATATCACCCTCTTCACTAACCGGTCGATACATTCAAGGCTTTGCAAGACGTAGAGTGGATAAAGAATGCCAATGGCAAGGCCATTTCTCCCTCCTTACTATTAGAGGCACCCAAGGGGTATACCCGCCTCTTAAAATTGCCTAAAGCAACTGATTAGGATGACAATGTAATCGTCGGCAGGCTGGTACCTTTTTTATTTCGCAGTAATAATGATGTTTCTATTATTTTATAATTTCAGGGCCCAGGCAACATTCGCAACTACTACATCGCGTGCCAGGCGCCGCTCCCGCAAACAGTGATCGACTTCTGGAGGATGATCTGGGAACAGAACTCCAGACTTGTCGTCATGCTCACGGAGTACATGGAGAATGGGGTGGTAAGTATGCCTTGATTGTGCATCGGTTTGTGTCCACGTTATGATTTAACATTTGGCAAGGCAGGTGAATTCGGGTGGCATTTCGTACAAACTGCAGATATACGAGTACATCATGACATTGTCTGTGCACCATCGGCCGCTCGTGGTCGTAATGTAAACTCTACCTATTGATTTTAAAAGTTAGTTTGAATAATAGCCGACTATTTCATAACCATATCCGGACACTGTTATGCAAAAGGGTGTCAAGTGACCTAAAATCAGGTATGGAGTTAGTACCACTGGATTCGCAAAAACGTCCTCTAACTGGTCGCCCAAAGGACGAACTTCGGAAAAATTGATATTAAAAGTTATTTCACAAAATAACGTATTGCGAAACAACCCATTGAGTATACTGATATATGCAAAAAGGTTTCATGTGTTCTTAATACCGTTTAGCGATTTATTATTGCTGAATTTATTTTAACAAAAAGGTTTCAAGTCCATGTTTATTAATGGAAATACTAAAATTACTGTGTTTTTTGAATTGTTGATCTGTCAGGTTTAAACAGCTGTCGTTTTTTCTTGCACAGATCTTTAAATAATGACTAAATAGACCGTAGTTTAAGATTTTTGACCAATGAATAGGACGACAAGTCATCCTAGTCATAGATAGATAGATAGATAGATAACTCTTTATTGCACACAAAATTAGTGAATTCATAATTCATTTAAAAAGATTATTCAACCTAATAACTCTTAAAAATCTATCCAGTTTGACTTACTTTCAACAAAATCATCTATGTATTCCAAAATCCTGAACCGAAGTTCTTTTTGAATTAACTTTTTTAAAAATACAGATTTTTCTAATGATTTTACGAAGGTGACCTATGGATGTAAAGGTCTTAAGATTAATATCAAAATATTTATTAAAATCTAGCAAAAAGAAGCAATTTACTGCGGTTTTGGAAGTACATAGTACATACAAATTGAAAACAGAATACATTTTTGAATATAGGTCTTGATTGATCAAGCTATCACCTGAAGTTGTATTTTATACTGATTACGCCATGGGCAGACTGTTCATTGATAATCAAGTATTACAAAATGCATAGAAATACGCAGATTAAATTACGAATAGCAAAAAACTAGAAAAAATGTGTGGATTTACCAGAACGTTAGAATTATTGAAAGAAATTGAAATTTATAAACTTCTACAAAATAAAACAAATGAAATTTTAATGAAGAAATCATAAAAATATAGAGAACTGTGTCGTTGAAACTGTTTGACTATAAAACTAATACTAATAGGATTCTTAAAAGAGTTTTGCAAAAATGATTTAAAGTAATTTAAAACCTTTTAGCAAATTATTTGCAACGATATCCTATTAAAGCAAAAAGGTTTTAAGTGTTTTAATTGCATTTATCTACTTGTATAATTATAATTCACAAAAATGAACATCAAATACATAAAATATACATCTCATTCTGTTGTTATGCCAATTTCCAGGCATGTAAACCGTGTAAATACGAAGTTACAGCATTTTTTTAAAGTGACGACCTTGAAAATCTTTAAACGCGTTTATCTCGAAATGACCAATATGTCACTTGACACCCTTTTGCATAACACTGTCCATCTTATCTTCCTACCTTTTTTTAAAAATTTGAAATGGGTTCGCTCTTGTCTAGGCATAGACAGAGACGGCGATGGAGCAAGCTCACCCAGAAAAAGCCTTTCACTCTAACTTTGAAAATTTTAGAGTTATAATCCATCGGAAACACTGATGCGGGTAGAGAGTTCCACATTTTT